>OX457036.1:46245280-46440280 GCA_949752735.1 Lumbricus terrestris
TTGTGGGTAAACCGATGAACTGTTGGTGCCCGGCGCAGTTCACGGACAGCCACCGAGACTACGCTGACTCGATCTGTTGGGTGAGCAACACGTACTTCCTGCCGATCGAGCAGACGATTCCTGGCGAGCAGCTGTCGAAGCAGAAGAACCGTCAGATGATCAGCTACTACCAGTGGGTTCCTCTCATCCTTCTCTTCCAAGGTATCCTCGCCTTCGTACCGTGTCTCCTCTGGAGATTCGTCAACAAGCGATCCGGAATCAACATGGCGGCCATCATGGACGCGTCGCGTCACTGCTCGCAGGCACACTACCTTGAGATCCGTGAGAAGGCTATCCGTTACATCGTCAACCAGATGGACCGCTACCTGCTGGCTCAGAGGGAGTACAGGACCGGGTGCATGGTCCGCATCAAACACGTCGTTGCCAAGTTCTGCTGCGTTGTCGGTGGCAAACTCTACGGCAACTACCTCATCACCGGCTACATGGCCATCAAGTTGCTCTACCTGTTCAACGCCATTGGCCAGCTCTTCCTGCTCGAGATCTTTCTGAAGATCGACTACCACCTGTACGGAATACACATCGTCGAGCGAATGATCCGCGGCCAGGACTGGAGCCACTCCGAGCGATTCCCGCGCATCACCCTCTGCGAATTCGAGATCAGACACCAGTCGCGAGTGCACAACTACATCGTCCAGTGCGCACTGACGATAAACCTCTTCAACGAGAAGCTCTTCCTCTTCATCTGGTTCTGGTACGTCTTCCTGGCCATCATCACGTCCATCAACTTCCTCCGATGGCTCTTCCGCGCCCTCTACTGGCCCGGACACGTTCAGTACATCCGCAAACAGCTGCGAGCCTTTGACGCCACGCAGCGCGAGGCAGGCATCCTGGCCAAGTTCGCAGAGAACTATCTGCGCAGAGACGGAATGTTTATCGTGCGCTTGATAGGGATCAACATGGGCGAAGTGGTGGCAGGGGAAGTCATCTGCGGACTGTGGAACAACTACAGTCTCGAACGCAGGTCTATCGCCGAAAAGAGCGGACGTAAGCATGTGGGGAAACCTCGGACGAATACTGCGGGACATCTCCTTGAAGTTGTCTGACGAACGAGTGTGTTTATAGGTCTACATGACTGGACCATTGTTGCCAAAGCTGCTGATGAAGTGATCATTGGTAAAAATGCCTCTGTTTGCATGTGGCTCAGGTTGGCAACATGTATGGTGAGTTGCCAGAGCTAATGGTATCAGCGTAAATGCGTCCTAAAAACTGAAGCCATACAAACTGTTCAGTTAGTTCCAAAGGTTCATTGCATAAGCAGTATCTTTGTAACGTGCGGTTTCGAGTCAATCTCGACACCATCTCTACCTAAGGAGATTTATGTAATTTAATGCTGTTTCTTATATCGACGCCACTTAATAGAAATGGTGGTATTACGTACGAAATCAAGTAACGACAACAGGGTTTTAATTGCACTTGCTTATGCTGTGCAATTTTTAGTAACGTACGTAGGCCTACACTCGCACTTGTGTATGATGCACAGTGTCTAATTAATCAGTGACTCCACACCAAATTCAAGACGATCAGCCCGCAGAGAGACAGATAGACAGATAGACATACAGATAGACAGACAGACAGATAGACAGACAGACAGACAGACAGACAGACAGACAGACAGATAGACAGACAGACAGACAGTGTGATGGTGGATGAACAATTCGCAAAGACAAATGACGCAATCTAACCAGTTAAGGCTAAAGACATTCTATTGGTATTATATTGTATTTGATAAACTGCTTTTTGTACCTGATAGCGGTGTGTCTATCAGTTTTGTTACCATTAAACGAATATAATAATAATAATCTTAAGTTGAGAACGAAACATCAAAAAGACAAACTCAAGACGATCAGTCCGCAGAGAGACAGATATTGACCGACCAAAATGAACATAATTATGCAGAGAAAGAGACAGAAAGACAGAGAGAGAGAGAGAGAGGGAGGGAGAGGGAGAGAGAGAGAGAGAGAGAGAGAGAGAGGGAGGGAGAGGGAGAGGGAGAGGGAGAGAGGGAGAGAGAGAGAGACAGAGACAGAGAGAGACAGAGAGAGCGAGAGAGAGAGAGACAGAGACAGAGACAGAGACAGAGACGGTTCAATTAAAGTTTTAACCCATGAAGCATGCGATAGGAAAAGTGCTTGTTTTAGGTAAATGGCGAGACACATCCTGCAAGAACTACCCCCTCAAAGGGCATTCGTCGCATATATTGACATCGTAGTCATGACTGTTGTTCTTGTTTACATCGTCGTCGTCATCGTGCCTATCATTATTCTGATGGCACTGCCCTCCGTCGCCATTTTTACGATCACTATAATCACCATAATGCTGTTCGTAATGGTCCTTTAACCACTAATACCATGGCACCGGCATCACCACACCGTCGCCGTCGATTGCACTCCACAACCACTCCAGCTGCTGCCACCACCACCACCGCCACCACCACCACACCATCACCACCACCACCACCACCACCACACCACCACCATCACCACCACCACCATCACCACCACCACCGCCACCATCACCACCACCACCACCACACCATCACCACCACTACCATCACCACCTCCATCACCACCATCACCACCGCCACCACCACCACCATCACTACCATCATCACCACCACCATCACCATGGAGACCATTACTCAGCCTATGGTCTACCACGTGTCACTAGTAGGCCTAGGCCTAATTTATTACTCTCGCCGTCATAATCATAATGGTCGTCATTATCATATCGTCGTCACAATCAGTATTGTTGTCGTTGCCATTTGTGTCTTTGTTGTAGAGAGAATTAACGAATAACACTTGAAACTCCGGCACAAAAACAATAGCGAATAAATCTACAGCGAAAGAGGAGTTCAGCCTATTTTCCGTATTTCTGAAACAATCGATAGAAGCCATAGCAGAGGTTGTTTTAGTCGAATGAAATGTAAATGACTTGTGCTATTGTCTTGTGTTGCATTGTCTCGTCACTATAGTGTATTGTTTTTTCCTACCGTGTCCGTTGCACAGTTTCAATACGCAGTGAACATGTTTCTAAATTCATGTTATAATTTCATTGCATGTCTGCCGGTGCCTACTTAAATACACAGTAGACAGACAGGCAATTATACAGATAGGCAGACGGAGATACAGACAGACAGTAGCGGCGCTAGGGGCTAGGGTGGGCTAAGCCCCTCCCTATAAAAGGCTAAGACCCCCTAAAAAGGTCATCCGAGGTTGTTTTACATGCAAAACTGAAATATTTCTGCGATTTTCAACCGGATGATTAAAACAAGGTCGTCAGAAATTTTGACGGATGAGAATGGAAAATTTCCTCCCCGAGGATTCAGCCAACCAAACTGAAATCCTGGCGCCGCCACTGCAGAGTGCAGACAGACAAACAAACATGTGCTCGGACAAGCGAACAGGCACTACTACAAATGAGACTGGTAATGATACTAAATACAATGCTGCAAATTATAAAAATGATGTTGATATTAACCACAGTAATAATAATAATCTAAAGAACCTGGGGAATTATTGATGTTGATGGTGATGATGATGACGACGGCTAGGATGGAGAGTAGGAGGAGAAGGATTATTCTGACCATGCGGCGGTTTCGCCGAAGAAAATCTTTGTTGAGCTTTGACCTCAGCTCTGCTCGTCACAGCCACAGGTGATGGTTTAACTTATGACGGTGATGAGAGACACTATGCTCCCTCTTCCTCTATACTACGACTTCCCACTCCCCCGCTTCCATTCGTGTGATGGACAGACATGAGGAAGTCCTTCGAGACTCGAAGTCGTGGTATACACTACGGTGCATATATACAGGGTGCGCCAAAAAAGTAATCCCCTACGGTTTTTTGCCAATATCTTGGCCAAACATATGAATTTTTAAATGAAACTTTACGGTCTTAAAGACAATTCATATTTACACATGATGGCCAGATTTCATAAAAAATATTTCAAACACAACAAAAGTTACATCACTTTTAGTGAGGCCACCCACCGTTTTTTGACGATTCAAAAACGAAGCGCAACAAAAAGTAGGTTTTTGCCAATACCATGGCCAGAAGTAAGAATTTCGAAATGAAATTTTACCGGCTCAAAGACAATTCATATTTACACATGATAGCCAGATTTCATCAAAATATTTCAAACATGACAAAAGTTATACCACTTTTAGTGAGACCACCCACCGTTTTTGACGATTCAAATGCGAAACGCAACAAAAAGTAACAAAAAACGATTTTATTAAGTCTCATCTCAAATAACTGTTGTCAAATGAACTTGGTAGTGCTTCACAACTTGTGTTCAATGTGCCCACCACCAGTGCCAAAACTTCTTTTGAGTCTCTTTGCAAAGTTTTTGATGGACCTGTTGATTAATCTGACAGATTTCTTATTTACCAATTTTATTGTCATCTTGCTAAGTGCTTCTCAGTGACGTGCAACTAGGCTGGCACTCTGTTCCTTTTTTTAAATAGTAATAATAATGATCATCTGGCAATATCAAGGCTATCTGATAACAATTATTTGAGATGAGACTAAATAAAATCGTGTTTTTACTACTTTTTTGTTGCGTTACGTCCTTGAATCGTCAAAAAACGGTAGGTGGCCTCCTTAAAAGTGCCATAACTTTTATTCTGTTTGAAATATTTTGCTGAAATCTGGCCATCATGTGCAGTTAGGAATTGTCTTTAAGTCTGTAAAATTTCATTCCGAAATTCTTACTTCCGGCCAAGATATTGGTCAGCATAATTAAATTGGTTTTTTGTAACTTTTTGTTGCGTCGCGTTTTTGAATCGTCAAAAAACGGTGGGTGGCTTCACTAAAAGTGGCGTAACTTTTGTTCTGTTTGAAATATTTTTTTAAAATTTGACCATTGTACGTGTACGTAAATATGAATTGCCTTTAAGACTGTAAAGTTTCGTTTAAAAATTCGCATGTTTGGCCAAGATATGGTCTGAAAACCGTAGGGGATTACTTTTTTTTGGCGCACCCTATATATATATATATATAATATATATATATATATATATATATATATATATATATAATATATATATATATATATATATATATATATATATATATATATATATATATATATGGGTGTCGACAATTGTGTCGTCTGCTTCTGGATGCAGGTGTGCGTGGCGCGAAAGTCTTCTCAGGAGACCAGCAGAACGCATTACATGTGAACATGAACAGTGGCTTAATGTCGACAAATGCACTAAATCCGCAAAGGCATGTATATGCAACACGACGAAGCTACTCCTTATCCTCCACCTCCTCTTCCTCTTCCACTTCCTCTTCCACCTCCCTTCCACCTCTTCCTCCTCCTCCTCCTCCTCCTCCTCCTCCTCCTCCTCCTCCTCCTTCTGGTGATTTAAATTCATTAGCGTCGCTATGGGCAATGGTGGGAACAGCTTACCTTGCAACCCTGTCCCGGCGGCCGGCTGGGATCTAGGATTCGTGAAGGCCGGGTAAGATTTATGGGATTTCATTCCACCCCTGTTGCTGGACATTTTCAGTAACTTTGGAGTCCCGCGCAAACTGGAATATATTATACGACTCAGCCGGGTACAGAACTGGACTACCACCACCTGCCAAAGAAGATATAAATTCGCGAGGAAAGGGAATCTGGTGTCAAGAACATCAGAGGTAAATCTTGTAAGAGCTCATGCAGACTATGTCACACCATTGCCTTCTATATACTTACATATATACAGTATATAGAAGGCAATGGTCACACCCAAAAAAGTGCAAAACACCTTTTAGACCAGACAAGCAGCAGCGGGCCGACGATCATAAGGTTGATATGGTGGAAGAAACTCTGTTGTCTGTGGATGACAAGAGGTGTGGAGGCTTTCGACGACTGCAGACAGCTTTCTGGGCCTGTCTGGCAAAGGATGGACTCATCGGATGGTAAAACAATCCGGATCTTGGGATGAAATGTACGTATGAACTGATGAGGTAACACTATACTATAGGAACGTGGCGTGAGCAATATACGTCTCATTGCTCAATCACGAAGCAAGTGCCATGATACATCATGTGCATACATGCAGATGGACATGCAATGCATATATATATATATATATATATATATACATAAACATACATACATATTCATTCTTACACATACATATACACATATTATACAATGTCATACAAATATACATGCATACATGCATGCATACATAAATACATAAATACTTAAATTCATACGTTCATACATATATACATACATACATACATACATACATACATACATACATACATACATACATACATACATACATACATACATACATGCATACATACAAACACACAAACATATATACATAATATACATACATGATACATAAATACTTAAAATTCATACATTCATACATACATACATGCATGCATACATGCATACATGCATACATACATACATACATACATACATACATACATACATACATACATACAAACAAACATACATAGATACATACATACATACATACATACATACATACATACATACATACATACATACATACATACATACATACATACATACATACATACATACATACATACATACATACATACATACATACATACATACATACATACATACATACATACATGCATACATACATACATACACACATACAAACATGCATGCATACATACATACATACATACATACATACATGCATACATACATACATACATGCATACATACACACACGCGCATAAACCAACCTGCCTCCCATCATGGGCATCCGGAGAATCCAAGGTTGAGACTGACAACTCGGAAATTAGCCTTGGGAACAGCTGGGATGCCTTCGGAGGGAGAGATCGCTGATGCTTTTCGGGATGAAAAAAGCATCAGGCATCTGCATGATTGCACCAGTGATGCTGAGAAAGAGTGAGATTGCATATGAGTCTGAAGTCGTGACTCATGACGCAGGTGTATATTACGGAGGAGGAGGGTCTGGTAGACTGCAGAAGGAATCCTAGACGAATGGAGAAGATGGATCGTGATTATACTCGTTCTAAAAAGGTCAAAGAAGGAACGCAAAAAACTGACATGGAATCAAATTGCCATTCTGTCCATCTCGGAAAAGGTCAAAGTGTATGAAGGTCCGCAACATACGGGAGTGATTACCTTGAACGTTTCTTGAACGTCACCTTCATCGTCATCGCCATCGTCATCGCCATCTTCATCGGCATCTTCACCATCATCGTCGTCATCGTCATCATCATCATCATCATCACCATCATCATCATCATCATCATCATCATCATCATCATCATCATCATCATCATCATCATCATCATCATCATCATCATCATCATCATCATCATCATCATCATCATCATCATCATCATCATCATCATCATCATCATCATCATCATCATCATCATCATCATCATCATCATCATCATCATCATCATCATCATCATCATCATCATCATCATCATCATCATCATCATCATCATCATCATCATCATCATCATCATCATCATCATCATCATCATCATCATCATCGTCATCATCATCGCAATTTTTATTATTTTTACCCTATATCAATATTATTATTGTTGTTGCTGTCATTAAATTTTGTTAAACTCAGGAGAATTTTGTCTCAAAGTTTTTGACACAAATTGTGCTAAGAAGATGCTTTCTTATCTTGAATGTTTACTGCTGCTACTATACCTCTGCTACTACTCTACTACTCCCACTACTACAACTACTACTACTATACGACTAGGCCTACTGCTACTACCACTATAATACCGCTACTACTAGTACCAAGACTGCTGCTGCTGCTGCTGCTAGGCCTACTGCAATTGCTGCTACTAATAGGCCTATTACAGTTTTGCAAGACAAAAACTAATGATTAGTCTATAGGCCTATTGTACCGAAAGAACAAATGGTAACGTGCCTAAGCTTAATGATAAATGCCGAATGCGGAACACAGCTTCCCGTGTATTGAAGACATCGGTGGGGTCTGTACGCATTCTCTGCAGGAAACAGAATCTGACAGAATTGTCCGAATCATGTTGGTGAAAATTAGCTGGACAGCATAAACCATAATAAAGAAGAATTAATCGAGTTCAGTTGAAGGTTGACGCTCCATAAATATCTGTCTTTTAGTTGCGTGAGAGACGATCATTCCAGAAACCATGAATTACAGTTGCTAAAAGCTTTTCCCTGATTTTATCTTTCGTCGCTATTTTTCGTTTTGTGTGTGTGTGTGCGTGTGTGTGTGTGTGTGTGTGTGCGTGTGCGTGTGCGTGTGCGTGCGTGCGTGTGTGCGTGTGCGTGTGCGTGTGCGTGTGCGTGTGCGTGTGCGTGTGCGTGTGTGTGTGTGTGTGTGTGTGTGTGTGTGTGTAGGCCTATTTATTTGCTGTCTGTAATTATCTCCAATTTTCGTCTGATGTTCCTTACACTGTCTCCGTTGACCACTTTCAAAGATTCTGATAATTTACAACACTATTTGATCGTTTCAGCGTCATTTGAGAAATAAATAGGCTAGTACAAGAAATAACATTTTATAGAAATTATTTCTTATCAAATTCTTAGCCAATAATAATAGGCTTAATAAAAAAAATTGCGAATACAATTTTTAATTAAATATAGGCCTACAATCCCCGCAGAAAATATGGCCACTTACAAAGTTAATTTTTAATTGCTAATGTTAATGTCAACACCGAAAAATTCATATGTACCCAAATTAAGTGCCTGTCTGTCTGTCTCTATGTCTGTCTGCTTGTCTGTCCGTCCGTCCGTCCGTCCGTTCGTCTCTCCTTATGTCTGTCTGTCTGTCTGTCTGTCTATCTGTCTGTCCGTCTGTCTGTGCTTCTGTCTATCTATCTACCTTACAGTCTCTGACCATCCTACCGATCGACTGATTGAACGAATGAACGAATTGATGACCGACCTAGACGCCTGCAATACCATTTGAGGAGGAGAGACGCCTTTCACACGAATTGCAGAACAGTATTTGGTTGGCGCCATATAAATTATAGTCGTCGTCTGTAATGGAGCGTGGATTCAAACGGATTCTTCGCCGTTGATCGGATGATGAACGACTGCGACGACCAATTATCGCCTGTGTCAAGAGACGGACTCACGACGAAGAAGGCCACCACGCAGATGGTAAGATGCTGGTCGAATGACTTGCTGTCTGCATGCGTGTGGATGGGTGTGTAAGTGTATGCGTGAACGTGCGTGCCCGTCTGTCTGCTTGTCTATGGTTGACTCCTTCACTCGCAATTGCTCAGCGCTTTGGCGTGTAGCTCCGATGCAGTGTCCGCTCTGTAGTCGGGAGCGCCTCTGAGTAGGGAGAACATATACAAACTCATCTGATCAGTGTTTTAGAGACTCCTTAAAACCTTTTCGCGTCACCGTGGATGGACTGTGGATGGACTGTGCGCGACTCATGAGTGGGCTTCCTGAAGGGGCGCTACATAAATTCTTGAAATGAATGAATGGATGAGTGATTCATTGCCAGGATATGGGTGGCTGACTAGCTTATAGTATGCAAGACGATATCTTGCATTCCCTTACGTTACTGTGTGTTCCGACACAATCTGGAGATCTTGACAAAAAGCATTGCACGCCATTGAAAAATTATGTCTGTTTATATCAGGCATACACAGATATCTGGACTGATAAACAAGGTCATCGAAGCACACATCAGACACTTTATGTGGCATTTGAGTCAGTGCCACCGATAGCAGTGAATCTGCATCTAGGAAAAGCTGCCAAAGAACAGAATCTGATGTCTTTAGTTTAGATTTTAGACCATCTATAGACACGCTTTTGTGACGGCAGCAATGCATAGGCCTAATATTGAGCAATTGGTCTATCAATGACAAAAGTTATATCTGTAAAATGCATGCAGACACTAAAGTCGGATTTCGATATACACACACTTTTTGGCTGAAGAATGATTAGAATATATGAGACAATTCCACGTAGTCCTATGATAGGCCTCATCTGTCATATACACGTATCGTAACCAAGCATTATTAATCATATGCTGTATAGCAATAAGGCAGACGTCAGACAATGAATGAACTTTGACACCAGGAAGTTAGCTTACCAAACGATGAACAATCTAGCGTGCAGAGTGCACACTGCAATATCTGCTGTCACCAGATTTGCTTTCGTATAGGCCTATATATAGGCCTATTAGCGTGCGTGTTTGCATTTTAAAATAGCAGACAAAAACATGGATATGTATGCAGACATTGGTCATTGTTACGTTTCCTCTCCTCTAATCCCCTTTCTCATCCATCCTCTCTCTCCTTCCCCTCTTTGAGGCTCTCTTCTCCTCCCTCCTCTCTCCTCCTCCTTCTCCTCTCTCCTCCTCGTCGTCCCCTTTCTCCTCTCTCCTCCTCGTCCTTGTCCTCCTCCTCGTCGTCTTCCTCCTCCTCCTCCTCCTCGTCTTCCTCCTCCTCCTCCTTCTCCTCCTTCTCCTCCTCCTCCTCCTTCTCCTCCTCCTCCTCCTTCTCCTCCTCCTCCTTCTCCTTCTCCTTCTCCTTCTCCTCCTCCTCCTCCTCCTCCTCCTTCTCCTCCTCCTCCTCCTCCTTCTCCTCCTCCTCCTCCTCCTCCTCGTCTTCCTCCTCCTCCTCCTCCTTCTCCTCCTCCTCCTCGTCTTCCTCCTCCTCCTCCTCCTCCTCCTTCTCCTCCTTCTCCTCCTTCTCCTCCTCCTCCTCCTCCTCCTTCTCCTCCTCCTCCTTCTCCTTCTCCTTCTCCTTCTCCTTCTCTTTCTCCTTCTCCTTCTCCTTCTCCTTCTCCTCCTCCTCCTCCTCCTCCTCCTTCTCCTCCTCCTCCTCCTCCTCCTCCTCCTCCTCCTCCTCCTCCTCCTCCTCCTCCTACATTTCTTCGTTGCATGCGTATATACATCAAAGGCGTTCGTCAAAGGCAATCGCGGTTCCGACAACGCATGCGCACGCCGTTGCCTTGGCGACACCCGACGCAGGTAAACTACAACATCGCTCGCGTGTGCGTAGGTGTCCGTAGGTGTGCGTGTGTGTTTGGCCTGGTATGTGTTACCGTTGTGTGTATGGGACCCACTTTTAAGTGATAGGTCTAGGTAGCTATTGAAATCAGTCGATGCCTTTCAATTCGACCTTTTCCAAACTGAAGGCGCTACTCAATCATACAATACCATGCGTCAGAAGCATAAAAACTAGTTGAATAGCAATTACACGGGCCGATTTATATAGCGCCGGAACAGGCATCCACATAGTCGCTTCACACATGACAATAGAATATGTCAATAGAACAGAATGTTCTTTAACCGCTGTTGAAATAGAAAAAGAGAATTGATTAGAAGGGTGCTAGGACAAAATGTCCCCGGACAAAATGTCCCGGACAAAATGTCCCGGACAAAATGTCCCGGACAAAATGTCCCTGGACAAAAAGTCCCCGGACAAAAAGTCCCCGGATAAAATTTCCCCGGACAAAAGTTCCCGGACAAAAAGTCCCCGGACAAAAAGTCCCCGGATAAAATGTCCCTGGACAAAAAGTCCCCGGACAAAAAGACCCCGGACAAAAAGTTTCCAGACAAAATGTCCCTGGACAGAAAATCGCAGGGTAAAAGTGATGTCCCTACACTATACGTCGCATAAAGCCTTTGTTTATTGTACTAAATGTATCGTTTCCGTATATGTCCATATATGAATTTCAGTTATATATATTTATATATACAATAACAGTTTACATATAGTAAAGTCCAATGTTCAACTATAAAAAGTAATAATAAGTCTGTTTTAAGTAGAATCGAAACCAAAAAAACACGTAGTAGCTGCTGAAAACCGTTTACGCAGATATATCCTTTTTTGCGTTGTAAAAAACCAAACATTTTCACACATTTTAATTTATTTTGAGCACTTCTGGTCATAAAAAGACAAATTATTTAGTATTAGAAAATAGCCCTAAATGCCCTCTACAGAATGGCATAATTTATTTCTATTTAAAAATAAATTATGGATAAGTTATAATAGAAAAAACATGAACATTTTATGAAAATAAAACCCCTTTGTATACATTTTAATTTATTTTGAGCACTTCCGGTTGTCAAGGCAACTCAGTGAGCATGGAAATGTAGCCCCACATTCCCTCTCTAGAATGGTATAATTTGTGTCTCTTCATATTAAAGGGCGGAAAAGTTATAGTCGATAATCCTGGGGGTGGTATCCACCCCTCTGGTACCTAGGGTATATCGGGTATAACTTGTGAACGGTATGGGGCATCATCAAAACTTGAAGCTCAAAATATGTGCCAATGAACCCACTACAGCTACCTAAAACGTGAAAATTTTATTCCAAACGGAACACGTTTGATTTGGGAAAACCTAGGGGGTGGATACCCCCTTGTTACCCGAGGGCTAAGACGCGCCTGGTCTCAAGTTTGTAGGGGTCTCCACATTTACAAGTGTAGGCCTACTCCGAAACGCAACTGTAGAAATATAATAATTTTCTTACATTAACCCGTCATCACTGATGTAAATGTACATGTATGTTAGGTCTAATTTTGTTGCTCAGATGTGCCGCATTACATGCAAAAGGATGTAACATACGGACTGCAAAAAGTATATGAGTGCATTCATTCATTTCAGACATTTATATGGCGCTTCTTCAAGCGTATCTAGGCTACTCAGATGCGCTCCCCACCCAACCACGGCTAAAGAGAACCGTCTTGCAACATTGTAGTGTAGTATAGCTAATGCTTAAGGCCCCAAGCCTTTAGAGTGTCCAGGGGCCTAAGGTTGTCATGCCACTGCATAGTTACGTCCTCGCGCTTACGATCGAGAAATAATTTCTCGACTGATCTATTGTCTCACCAAAAAACTTATAATCAGGCTAATTTATAAACTATCAAAATAAAGAGCGGTCCGGACACACACCTTCAAGGCTGCCTATGTGTAGGACAAACGCAGATGCTATGAAAAATAGCTGAACCCCTTGGCAAATTTGTACATTTCTGACGCAAGAATCGGAAATCTTCTAAAATAGTGAATCAAATGCAGCTTGCAATTGGTTGATTTGCTAAGAATGTTCTGCTATATTCAAAATGACTCGTTTTCCTGCATTTAGAGAATGTGGTTCTCTGACAGAAGGACTCTTTTTCTCAATGTAGGTGTGCCTACTGCTAAACGCCCATGGATGCGCTGAGTTTAGGTAGTGTAGGGACATTACCATTATTCTGGAACATTTTATCCGGGACATTTTGTCCGGGACATTTTATCCGGGGACATTTTGTCCAGGGACTTTTTGTCCGGGGACATTTTGTCCGGGGACATTTTTGTCCGGGGACATTTTGTCCGGGGACATTTTGTCCGGGGACATTTTGTCCGGGGACATTTTGTCCGGAGACATTTTGTCCGGGGACATTTTGTCCGGGGACATTTTGTCCGGAGACATTTTATCCGGGGACATTTTGTCCGGGGACTTTTTGTCCAGGGACATTTTGTCCGGGACATTTTGTCCGGGGACATTTTGTCCGTCCACGATGCAGCTCACATACTATATTTGCTTTCCAACATCCCAGTGACGTGATACAGGAGGAATGCAATTAATCTTGCGGTTAGTTGATCTGAGACCAAACTGTTGCCCTCCCGATCTTCACAGAGCAATTTAGGCAAAAAATCAAAGCGCACAAAATTATTTTACAAGATTTTGAAGCGCATTAAAAATAGATTTGAAAACAAAGTAGGTAATGGTTAGGCTCAATCGATTCTAAGACTTTTGCCGCAGGAATATGTTAGTCACAGCATCTTACTGTTGACCAATCGTCAACAAAAACCCTAGTTCTCGAAAGGCAATAAAACATTAGCGACCAATAATTCTGCCCACTTAACTTTTACGATCATTTCTTTATGAGTCAAGCAAGTAAAATAATAATTAGGCTATATACTGTATATAGTTAATCCATGTAACAGCAACAGCAACAGCTCCAGCGCGGATGCAGCAGCCTTCATCATATTCACCTATTCAGTGCTTCTAATTACACATGCACACAGTGTGAGAATTACCGGGGGTTGAGGAGGTTCAAGCCCAATCTTTCTTAGGATCCCGTAGCAAAGTCTGTTTTTCACAACCCAACTACACGTGTATTATAGTTTGACCCCCAGTAATTTTTTACACAGTTCTCATATTATATTCACATCATTTTTATCACAGTTTTGTATCCAGAAATATAACTATGCTATCAAAGAAATTATTCGCTTGAATGACATGAAAACAAATAATCAAAGTCGCCTAACAGATTATTGCCGCTGTCGGTCGTAGCACCAGATGCAGGGGCGCCCGCAGGCGTACGCACTTACGCAAGTGCGTACAGCAGCGGCGCCCGCAGACGTACGCACATAGGTAAGTGCGTACAGCGCGATGACCCAAAAGGTATGTTTTTGAAAAATTTTTGGTTGATGACTAAAAAAAAAAAAAAAAAAAAGGTCATCAGTTTTTTTGGCGGATAGAAAAAAGGTATGTTTTTGGGAAATTCTAGGTTGATCACTTTTTTCGGCGGCCTAACGAAAAATTTTCCCTGTTCGCCCCTCCATCGAAAATTTCTGTGCGTACAAGAAAAAAATCCTGCGGGCGCCGCTGACCAGATGAGCTGCGCTTTTTTGTCCACTTTCAAAAACACTGCAATTGATGCGAAGAGAAACGCTTTTTGATAGGCGTCGGAGAGCCGATAAAGTAAAGGATCGAAACGAAACCTCCCACCCTATTCCCACCCCCACCCCACCCCTGGTGAACTGTTCTCGTGTAAATGAATCATCAATCCCGACACTTCGAACAGTTTATGATTGAGAAAGACAAGTCAAAACAAAACACCTGACGCTCATTTGCTATTCACGCGTCTTGCGACTTAGCCTATGTATATAGGACAAGTGTTCAAAGGCGTATACATAGGCTTAAATAAATCATGTCCGAAATGTAAAGAGGAAGTAAAGCAGATATACAGACAGGCAGGGCGTCAAGCCTACAGGAAGACAGTGGAGATGTCAGATGTAGGATATTATAGCTTAGACTGCAATAACAGACAGACAGACAGACAAACAAACAGAGAGACAGACAGTAGACAGGCAGACAGACAGACAGACAGACAGACAACCTGCAGACCGGAAAGACAGGCAGACAGACAGACAACCTGGAGGCCGGAAAAGCAACAGGTGCAGAAAACCATACAGACATGCATGAACAGCCATAAAGAGATTCAGACAGATGTAGGCCTACATATGTAGACATGTTGCCTGTGTATGTATGCACACATAATTATGTGCATGTACAATTGTACATGTAGGTCTACAAGTCTCATACAATGCACGCATGTATATATATACTTGCATATAATATTATGCATGTAAGCGTACGCCGTACTCTGTGCGTGCTTGCCAGTAGTTATAAGTATCTTGACTTTTACGCAACATCTCACAGACCCTTGAAGAAAAATCACAAATTACTATGACACAGAGTCATAGACATACTATATATACGAGGACGTGTTGAACTATACTATACACTGTCACATAAATATTGCAGATAATTTTAGCTCTAACATGTTATCCTCCCACGGCCGAATGCTAACTTCCCTAGCTGTTACCTCAGTATCTTTTACCTGTCATGAGACAAATATCATTTTGTATACACGATAACCTGCTCTTTATCACCGGTTATATCTTTTATTGCCTTTTGCGAGATGTTTTGTTTGAATGTGTCTGTCATAAATATCAGTATAATGAGCAACGACATTGTCCTATCTATCTTTTGCAGCTATTTCTACGTCACTTCCTTTCGTCAATGACGTCGGTGCTTTGATCAGATGCACGCTCCGTTCCACATGCACGACTTCCGTTCCGCCTGATGCCCTCGCGAAGCAGACGGAGGAAGTCTTCCGGCGGTTGCCCTTACCCCCGGCACCAACCCCTGCATGGCGAGGCTGCAGAGGTGCAGGTGCCGCGTCGTCTATATGATCGGGGACACGAAGCCTCTGACGAATAGCCGTCAAGGACTTAGCGAAGCTGCGACTCGTCTCGGCTGAGACGAAGTACCGGTTGGATGGAATCATCTTCCGGTCCTCGAACTCGCCCGAGTCAGCCACATCCGTTCCAGACATCGACTCAGCGATCTGGATCGTGAGGCGAGGACAAGTCCGAATGACGTCCTGCAGAGGGTCCGACGGGTAGAGGAAGACGACCTTGGACGACATCGAAGTGGAAGAAGGCTGACCCGGGTTAGAGGTCGAATCGTTCATATTCTCCTCTTGCACGGACTCCATCTCTGACGAGGTCACTTCTCCGTCAAAGTCGTCTTCCGTGCGCGATTGGAGACTAAATGTAAGAGGAAACGTCTATAGGATAAGAATAATTTCTTTGTCGAAACTCGTTCACAAGGCCGTAGCTAGGGGGTGTTTTGGGTATTTGAACACCCCCCCAAATGGAAAATGTAAAAAATAATAGAATGCATTTACTAGCACATGATGTAAAAACCATGAAATAAAACCATAAAAACACCCCCTCCCCAAATGAAAAATGTAAAAAATAGAATGAATTGGTGATATTTTCTGAAGTTTTCGGCAGGATGACTAAAAAAGTCATCATTTTTTTGGACGGGAAAGTGAGGAAACAGCCCCCGAAATCAAATCCTGGCTACGACCTTGCTCGTTCAGATTTAGGCCTACTACTGTTATCATCACCTTCGTCATCGTCATCAGCGCCATCATCATAAACGTCATGACAACTATCATCACGATCAGCCAACCTCCAGCATTGCTACCATTGCTTACATACATGTACAGTGTCTATATCACAACCGACCAGAACCACATTAAAACAGACGCATTCACCAACAACAACACTAGGCCGATAATAATAGCAATAGTAATGATGATAATAATAGTTTTTGTTCTTGCTGATGTTATCATCATCGTCATCATCATCATCATGATCGTCTTCATCATAGTCATCATCCTAATCATCACTATCATCGTCATCATCATTGTCGTCGTCGTCGTCGTCGTCGTCGTCGTCGTCGTCGTCGTCGTCGTCGTCGTCGTTGTTATTAAGACTGCCAACTCGGGGAGATCGGCGAGACCAACTAGTGCACCTGCAGCAACGCTTAGTACAGAATGGCAAAAAACTTGATACGAGTCTTGCTTGCAATGAATAATGATTGTGAAACACGACACAGTGTCAGAGGCAGGCATACAGACAGACAGAAAGCCAGACAGACAGACAGACAGACAGACAGACAGAGAAGGAGACAGAGGAGAGAGAGAAAGAAAGAGACAAAGACAGAGACAGAGACAGACACACACACACACACACACAGAGTGAGAGCGAGACACCAAATGGCTGCGAATTTAAAGCATGATCAATCAACGTGTTCGTCGTCGGATTGGTTTGCCAATCTACTAATCTAGTTACAAGTGCCAGGTGAGTCCAAGGTGGGTCCAAGGTGGGTCCACGTGCGCAGTTAACTGAACTGTTGATAACATGGCGGCAGGGTCTTATAATTATGTAGCCGTCTGGACTAATCAGATTGCCTAATAGTCCAGCCGACTAGTCTAGCTACTCTAGTATGTTCGTAAACTCCAATGTAAATAATTATCCGCCTACAATAATTCTAAATAATTCTAAAAAGTGCTAGAGGAAGACTAGGCTATATAGAGAGGGAAGAGTGAATCGAGTGGGGTTTACAAAAAAGAAAAGAAGGGATTGATATTAGCATAGAAATTTGTCAGACGACAGACGATATCAGCGATATGGAGGAAGAAAAAGGCAGCCTTAGTGGTGATGAGGAGGAACAGGTTGTCATAATAATAGACATGGTGAATAGAAAATAATAATTACACCGCCAAACCAGGAAGTAGTAAACTTACCTCGCTCCGTTAACAGCTGCTAATGGACAATTGAAATATTATTCTTGGCCAATTAGGCCAACCTCCTGAGAGAAAAAACGCTAGCGAACTGGCTTTTAACGAACTCCAAACTCACAACGTTTTCAACACTTCGTCATAAATCTGTCAACTTTTCCTAAGCCAATATCCCGCAATTCTGCCCTCCGTACGTTTAGTTTCCAGTAAATCATTGCAGATTTAAAGCGTCGTCTTCAGCTAATTGTTGCAAACTAAACAACGGTGACTTTACAGCGATCTTGACATGCGAAGGGAGTGCGTTCAGTGACTCCGTCATCCCAGACGTTCAGACGAAAAAGTCTGAACGTCAAGTGTTAATAAAAGCTGACTGTAGGCCAATCGCTGACATAGCATGTATTTCGATCTCTAAGAGACCGATTATTAAGTGCCTCAGCTGTTCAGATATACCGCTCGTCACTGCACTTCAGATGTATGGAGAGCACTCTCTAAACTCAGGTATTCTCTTCCTTTCTCTGTCTCTGTCTGTCTCTCTGTGTGTCTATGTGTCTGTCTATGTGTCTGTCTTTGTCCCTGTCTGTCTCTGTCTCTGTCTCTGTCTGTCTGTCTGTCTATCTCTATCTTCCTCTCTCTCTCTCTCTCTCTCTCTCTCTCTCTCTCTCTCTCTCTCGCTCTCTCCCTCCCTCCCTCCCTCCCTCCCTCCCTCCCTCCCTCCCTCCCTCCCTCCCTCCCTCCCTCCCTCCCTTCCTCCCTCCCTCCCTCCCTCCCTCCCTCCCTCCCTCCCTCCCTCCCTCCCTCCCTCCCTCCCTCCCTCCCTCCCTCCCTCCCTCCCTCCCTCCCTCTCTCCCTCTCTCCCTCCCTCCCTCCCTCCCTCCCTCCCTCTCTCTCTCTCTCTCTCTCTCTCTGTTTCTCTCTCTCTCTCTGTCACTCTCTCTCTCTCTGTCTCTCTCCCTCTCTCTCTCTCTCTCTCTCCCTCTCTCTGCGTTCAATCTATCACGACACTCTGGCGACGACGTCATCGACTTTGCATCGATTGCGATCCGTGTTATCGCAAAAACAATTAAGACGTCTGGTTCTTTTGTCGTCTTTGTATCGTTGTATCGGTTATTGTGTCTGTATGTCCGCCTGTCTCACTCTCTACCTGACAGTCTGTCTCGTTACTGTCATTCCGTTGCCTTTTTCTTTGTCTGTTTGACTACATGTCTCTGTCTTTCTTGACCTGCCCGTCTGTCGGTTTGATCACACCGCGGACACACACACAAACATACACATACAAGCACACACACACACACGAGTTAGCGTTCGAAATCTGATAGGTGCAGTCAGAGAAACAAACAAACTGAGAGAACAGAAACACTGAGCGTTTGAGAAAGACGGACGGAAGGCCTGACAGATGGACTAAAGTAGCCTACACTCAAAAGACATGCAGACGAAAGTTATACATCTGTGTATGCATGTATGACATGCATACACATTGCTTACCAGCACTGAAAAAGTAGCCTACAGCTATTTTGTTAAGATGACGGCTTAAAAAAGTTAAAATGCTACCACTATAGGCTACAATGTGGAAATTCAAAAAAGTTACCCCACACCCGTCTCCCCCTCTCGGCGGCCTCCGCCGGACGCTCGATTCTCTCTCCCAGAAATCTGGATTCCCAGAGGATTGGGACTAGGTTTAACACTGCCTTAAGGGTTCCCCTCCCTCTATTTTCTGTTGACCAATATACATAAATACAAAATTATTATAGGCCTATGTATAGTTTATTTGTGTAGGCTATATGTTATATTTGCAGAGCAATAAAACTGTTAGTTATGTTTATGGTTATATTCTTTGGCATAGTTCAAGTTGCTCTCTGCCAAGTGTTACGCAATCCAACACATAGGACAATGTTATCAATGTTATGTGCATTTATTTAGATCCAGAATCCGTTATTGTCGTCTGTCGTGAACTCAAACCTCTGCCTATGATCCGTCGCGGTGGGCGTGACGTCATCGTACACGTTATCGACGACTGGTTCCCTGGACATGATAAGCGTTGGTTCCCAACTTCTAATAATTTCGATGGGGAGCTCCTCAGCATAAGCAGTCCTCGTATATACTGGTTCTGCGTAATCAACGAAGACTGGTTCCCCGATGTTCAAGGCGCCGTTCATCGTTCCCTTTGTTTGCCTCGTTGCTTGATCCACCGTCTGAGTCTTGACTCTGGAAAAGGCTTCCTCCGTCTGGTGGTGGTCAGATCTTCGACGGCGGCACGGACAGCAGACGAAGGGCTCGAAGAATTCGTCGTCCTTCGCAGAGCAGCAACAACAGCAGCCACGTCGTAAGGTCTTCCGGAAGTCGTAGTTGATCAGCGCCAGGAGGACGAAGCCAAGGGCTGAGCGCAACAGCCAGAGACACCGAGCCACCATCCGGAAATAGTAGACGAAGGTCTCGTCCAGTGAGTCCTTGAAGAACGCATCGAAAACGCTGCAGACGGCGGACGGCGTTCCAAACAGAAGGAGTGCCGTGCAAATGGCCAGTACGCTGACGTTCACTTGGGTCTCTGCCTCGTCTCGATCCGCGGGGGTTCTCAGAACGAAGGAGTGCATGCGACCCAGGAGCGAGCAGCCATTCGAGCAACAGCAGATGAGAATGACGAAGAGCAGGGTGACGCTGAGGGGTATGAGGTACCCAAGGAACGACACGACGACGGGGTGCAGCTCGCGATAGACGGGGTTCAGACCGAACCGGGTGACGTTCAGCGTCCACAGCGATACGGGTTCGAAGCAGTGTCCGCTGAGTTCGACGACCTCGGTGTCCAGGAACCGGGTGAAGTTCAGCAGAAGGCAGGCGACGAAGACGACGAAGACGACCACCCGACTCAGACTGATCCTTGTCCATCTCGACGGCGAAGACTCAAATCGAATCCCAGCGAAGCGAACGACGGTCGTCATAGCAACCATCCAGGCCGCTGATTGGACGGCGATGGGACCGAGGCCCCGCTCGACCCAGACGGCCAAGGTCATGGCCCTGGAGAATGCAAGGTCGATCGGGAAGGCGTCGACGTTGCGGATGAAGCGAGGGACAGCGCAGGCCAGGGAGAGGAGATCGGCCGCTGCGAGGCCAGTCAGGTAGACGTAGATGGAGGACTCACGACGCAGAGAGCGACAGTTGAGTACAGCGAGGAGGTGCAGCGATCCGAGTACACCGACGCCGAAGAGGAGAGGAGGAAGAAGGACGTCTGTCAGGTAGAAGACCGGATCCGGCGAAGGATGCAGCGAATATGGAACGCACATTCTGCAAGTCTGCAACCGAATAGGAACGATTTGTTTAGCACCTATAGATATATCAACCAGGTGTTTACATGGCATCCTATAACAAGTGCACATACAAACCTATCAAAGAAGCGAAAATCAAAATGGCGGACATCAACAATTATAGAGCGCATGTTAAATTAAGCGCGTGTTTGAAAGGGCGGAAAGCAAATGGGCGTTTGCTCACAAGCGCAAATAGAACTAAAGAGCGTGTTTTATCTATTGGAAGTTGGCCTAAAGACGCCCTTCCAAGTTCCAACCTTTCTTAGCCTACAGTTCGCACTTCTGTTTTTCACTTTTTTAAACACGATCGACGCATTGGGCAAGTTTCGCTTTCAGCCTTTCAAGCAATTAGCCTATTCGCTTTATTGAACATTCGTGTTATTCATTTCCGTCCATTTTCGCTTCTTTTGATTTTCGTCTTCTGTTGATTTTCGTTCCTTTTGACTTTCGCTCCCTTTCTTTGTATACAGAGGAACATCACGTGACGCGTGCTGTGACGAAGTTCTCTCATCGTCCGCACTGACGCCATTGTCCGGATGGCATGATTGTGCAAGTTCTTTCAGAATATGCGGCAACAAATATATATCCGTCCGTCCGTCGGTCCGTCCGTTCCCGTCCGTCCGTCCGTCCGTCGGTCCGTCCGTCCGTCCGTCCGTCCATCCATCATTCAATACATTTACAGAAGACAGAGACAGACAGACAGACAGACAGACAGACAGATAAAACCAAGTCCATTCAGAGGGGGGGCTAAATAATACACGTTGGACACAGCTAATCCGGAATCAGGCAGAACTAATGCAATCGCCTCCACAGCGTTTCACAGTCGGTCAGAGCGCGTTTTTAATGTCCAACCCAATAGGAACCTAGCCTACATGTAAGCTTAGGTCTAACCCTACATGTAGGCCTATACGCCTCTAGCCTATATGTATGTCTGTTATCGTTCTGGATCACAAGTGCCTGTTCTGTTTTATACAGATGTCATCTTATCCTCAAGTGTACGCACGCACAGAGAAAGAGACAGAGACAGACAGACAGACAGACAGACAGACAGACTTGTGTCACAGTGATACCCTGGAGCCAGTATGAGGTCGCCATCCTCCATTTTCTCATCGTCCCCCTTCCAATCCTAGGTACTACTACAATCTCTGTAGGCTATCTGTCACTCTGTGTCTCTCTTACCAACACCATCCTTCTCCAGCTTTTCCTTCTCCTCATCCAGCACCTCCTCCTCCTCGTCGCCAGCTGACTCCTCTTCCCCTACGTCCAGTCCTTGTGTCACTCTTCCCTGAATCCTTTCCATTTTGTTGTTCTTGCTCTTCCTCCTTATCCTCCTGCTTGTCCTCCTTCTCTTCACGTCGCCATAATCTTATTTTCCTCCTCATCGTCTCCCTATTTTTCCGTCTGTTTATCTTTCCCATTCTCCCCTCCAACATCCTCCACTTGCTCCATCTTTCCCACTCTCCCCTCCAACATCCTCCACTTGCTCCATCTTTCCCATTCTCCCCTCCAACATCCTCCACTTGCTCCTCCTCTCATCCACTGGAATCGAATCCATTCCGCGTCTTATCAGATTCACATCTATATCCACGGAGTCATCGACTGCGATTGTCTGTATTGCTCAGCGGTGGTGCTCAACCGCTGTCAACATAAACAATTGTTTACGTTCCGTTGACTGGCAGCCTTTTCCTAATGTTTATTCTGCTCCACTATCTGATGACGACGTTGCAATTGATAACGCTGAGAACTGCACAGCGTGAGAGAATGGCTTCGTTTAGCCTACTCCAGATTGACTGAACCAGAGGCAGCTCGAACCAATCTACATTTCAGACTTAGTCGCTTGTGGGTCACGGTAGTGTACTGGTTACGTTCGTCGCCATAAAGCCGAAGGGTTGCAGGTTCGAATCCACCTCAAGTCGCCGCGTAGGGACCCTGGGCAAGTTCTTCACTTGCAAATGCTCAGCGCTTCAGCGTGAAATTCCGATGTAGTGTCCGCTCTGTAGTCGGGAGCGCATCTGAGTAGCGACATTGAAGGGGCTCTATAACAAGTGCACATACAAACTTAGAGTATGCCTACAGACCAAGGAGTGCTGTAGTATGCCAAAGCAAATTTCTGTCCAGGGTAACGGCCTCTGTTGTCATAGACCCGGGTGGTCCAATCTGGATTCATCCATAGCCTATAGCCGATAATCTAAGGGGTGATATCCACCCTCTGGTACCTCGGGTATATCGGGTATAACTTTTGAACGGTATGGGGTATCATCACAAATTTTACCTCAAAATGTGTGCCAATGTCGCCCAACGAATCCTCTACAGCTGCCTAAAATGTCAAAATTTCATTCCATACGCAACAAGTTTGATTTGGGAAAAACCTATGGGTGGATACCCCCCCCCCCCCATTGATAGCCCGACGGTTAACCCTGCGAGTACCAGTGGGGTCAAAAATGACCCCAAGCCCACTTTGACTGTACACTGCGCAAAATCTGTTCGTGCAAATTTATTGAATATTTGTGACTTTAAAGATGTACCTAGTCTCTATCGAAATATCAATTAATATTTTTATTGTTTATCACCAGAGGGCGCTGGCAATCTTTTATAGCATTGAGTACCAGTGGGGTCATTTTTGACCCCAATAGCTTTTTTGAATACTTTCAATGGTATCCTTTGAAATAATTCATAATTATAATTTATAAATCCTTTCTATAGTATTATCTGAAGAAAATCTGTGTTAGATAATAATTTATACACATATTTATCCAGACAAATCACCACAATTACGAAGCCCAACATAAAGGAACTTCCGACTCATTTTGTTACCACAAAAGGTCGCGAAGCCCTCACTTCCATTTTTGGCTTCCATGACGATGTAGCATAATATTCAGTTTCAGACTTTTTCTTCCAGTTTTATGGCAAAAAATTGGACCTCGAATATTAATAGCATTATCTCAAAACGTCGTAATAGTATCTCTTAGATATTTTGCAGAATGATAAAATGGATAATTATGTTCAATCTGATATATTGGACAAGACGCTAAGATAACAATTGTTTAAGTTATAAGGTGTCAAAGTTGTTGCATTCCTGCTGGCCCACCCTGTATATATGCATAAAAATATATGTATAGTTTATTTGTTTGTGTTATATTTGTAGAGCAATAAAACTGTTAGTTATGTTTATGGTTATATTCTTTGGCATAGTTCAAGTTGCTCCGTGCCAAGTGTTACGCAATCGAACACATAGACTACAATGTTGTTATTATGCATTAGTTTAGATCCAGAATCCGTTATTGTCGTCTGCCGTAAACTCAAACCTCTGCCGATCCGTCGCGGTGGCCGTGACGTCATCGTACACGTCATCGACGACTGGTTCCCTGGACATGATAAGCGCTGGTTCCCAAGTTCGAATAATTCCGATGGGGAGCTCCTCAGCATAAGCAGTCCTCGTATATACTGGTTCTGCGTAATCAACGAAGACTGGTTCCCCGATGTTCAAAGCGCCGTTCATCGTTCCCTTTGTTTGCCTCGTTGCTTGATCCACCGTCTGAGTCTTGCCTCTGAAAAAGGCTTCCTCCGTCTGGTGGTGGTCAGCTCTTCGACGGCGGCACGGACAGCAGACGAAGGGCTCGAAGAACTCGTCGTCCTTCGCAGAGCAGCAACAACAGCAGCCACGTCGTAAGGTCTTCCGGAAGTCGTAGTTGATCAGCGCCAGGAGGACGAAGCCAAGAGCGCAGCGCAACAGCCAGAGACAGCGAGCCACCATCTGGAAATAGTAGACGAAGGTCTCGTCCAGGGCGTCCTTGAAGAACGCATCGAAAACGCTGCAGACGGCGGACGGCGTTCCAAACAGAAGGAGTGTCGTGCAAATGGCCAGGACGCTGGCGTTCACTTGGGTCTCTGCCTCGTCTCGATCCCCTGGGGTTCTCAGAATGAAGGAGTGCATGCGACCCAGCAGGGAACAGCCATTCGAGCAACAGCCGATGAGAATGACGAAGAGCAGGGTGACGCTGAAGGGTATGAGGTACCCAATGAACGACACGACGACGGGATGCAGTTCGCGATAGACGGGGTTCAGACCGAACCGGGTGACGTTCAGCGTCCACAGCGATACGGGTTCGAAGCAGTGTCCGCTGAGTTCGACGACCTCTGTGTCCAGGAACCGGGTGAAGTTCAGCAGAAGGCAGGCGACGAAGACGACGAAGACGACCACTCGACTCAGACTGATCCTCGTCCACCTGGACGGCGACGACCGGAATCGAATTCCGGCGAAGCGAACGACGGTCGTCATGGCAACCATCCAGGCCGCTGATTGGACGGCGATGGGACCGAGGCCTTGCTCGACCCAGACGGCCAAGGTCATGGCCCTGGAGAATGCAAGGTCGATCGGGAAGGCGTCGACGTTGCGGATGAAGCGAGGGACAGCGCAGACAAGGGACAGGAGATCGGCCGCTGCGAGGCCAGTCAGGTAGACGTAGATGGAGGACTCACGACGCAAAGAACGACAGTTGAGTACAGCGAGGAGGAGCAGCGATCCGAGGACACCGACGCCGAAGAGGAGAGGAGGAAGAAGGACGTCTGTCAGGTAGAAGACCGGATCCGGCGAAGGATGCAGCGAATATGGAACGCACATTCTGCAGCTGCAACAGAATAGAAACGATTTATTTAGCACCTTTAGATATCAACCGGGTGTTTACATGCTATCCTATCAAAGAGGCGAACATTAAAATGGCGGACATCAGTTACAGAGCGCATGTTAAATTAAGCGCGTGTTTGAAAGGGCCGAAAGCAAATGGACTTTTGATCAAAAGCGCTAGTAGAACTAAAGAGCGTGATGTTTGATCTATTGGAAGTTGGCCTATAGCCAATAAAGATGCCCCTCTCAACCTTTCTTAGCCTACAGTTCGCACTTCTGCTTTTCACTTTTTTAAACACGACGCATTGGGCGAATTTCGCTTTCAACCTTTCAAACAATTATTCGCTTTTTCGAACATTCGCTTTCTTCATTTCCGTCCATTTTCGCTTCTTTTGATTTTCGTCTTCTGTTGATTTTCGCTCCTTTTGACTTTCGATCCTTTTCTTTGTTTACAGAGGAACATAACGTGACGCGAGCGGCGAGCGGTGACTGACGTCCACAGTTCTCTCATTGTCCGCACTGACGCCATTGTCCGGATGGCATGATTGTGCAAGACTGCAAGTTCTTTCAGAATATGCGTTAACAAATATATATCCGTCCGTCCGTCCGTCCGTCCGTCCGTCCGTCCGTCCGTCCGTCATTCAATACATTTACAGAAGACGTAATAGACAGACAGACAGACAGACAGACAGACAGATAAACAGACAGACAGACAGACAGACAGATAAAAACAAGTCCATCCATCTGCCACACGTGCATACATCTAAGCAGACAAACAGATAGACACACAGAGACAAATCGCAGATATACAAGCAGACACATTATGTAGATACGTAGACAACAAACAATAGTTGGCCTATAGTGTCGGGCACAGACTCTAGAACAATCGTGGTAATATTATGGGGTACCGTACGTCGTTTGTGCTAATAAATTAATGGACTGAAGGCTGAACTGCAGGAGTGAAATTAAGAGATCCCAGTCAGTCAATATATCTATAGTCTGGTCGCAATTCGTGCAACATCCATCCCAACCACAGAGTTTGAGAGGAAGGAGGGTGACAGAGGGGGACCAAATAATACACGCTGGACCTAATCCGGAATCAGGCAGAACTAACGCAATCGCCTCCACAGCGTTTGACCGTCGGTCAGAGGCTCAGAGCGCGTTTTTAATGTCCGACCCAATAGGAACCTAGCCTACATGTAGACCTAGCCCTACATGTAGGCCGAGCCTATTTGTATGTCTGCTATCGTTCTGGATCACAAGTGCCTGTTCTGTTTTATACAGATGTCATCTTATCCTCAAGTGTACGCACGCACAGAGAAAGAGACAGACATAGGCAGACAGTCAGGCAGACAGACAGGCAGACAGACAGACTTGTGTCACAGTGATACCCTGGAGCCAGTATGAGGTCGCCATCCTCCATCTTATCATCGTCCCCCTTCCAGTCTTTCTACTACACTCTCTGTATCTGTCACTCTGTGTCTCTCCCTTACCAACATCATCTTTCTCCAGCTTGTCCTTCTCCTCATCCAGCACCTCCTCCTTCTCCACCTCGTCGCCAATTGACTCCTCTTCATCTATATACTCTTCCTGTCAGTCTTCCTTGAATACTTTCCTTCTTTTTTCTTGCTCCTCCTTCAGAAGTGCTTCTTATCCTCCTGCTTGTCCTCCTTCTCTTCACATCGCTCTAATATTCTTTTCCTCCTCATCGTCTCCCTATTTTTCCGTCTGTTTATCTTTCCCATTCTCCCCTCCAACATCCTCCACTTGCTCCATCTTTCCCACTCTCCCCTCCAACATCCTCCACTTGCTCCATCTTTCCCATTCTCCCCTCCAACATCCTCCACTTGCTCCTCCTCTCATCCACTGGAATCGAATCCATTCCGCGTCTTATCAGATTCACATCTATATCCACGGAGTCATCGACTGCGATTGTCTGTATTGCTCAGCGGTGGTGCTCAACCGCTGTCAACATAAACAATTGTTTACGTTCCGTTGACTGGCAGCCTTTTCCTAATGTTTATTCTGCTCCACTATCTGATGACGACGTTGCAATTGATAACGCTGAGAACTGCACAGCGTGAGAGAATGGCTTCGTTTAGCCTACTCCAGATTGACTGAACCAGAGGCAGCTCGAACCAATCTACATTTCAGACTTAGTCGCTTGTGGGTCACGGTAGTGTACTGGTTACGTTCGTCGCCATAAAGCCGAAGGGTTGCAGGTTCGAATCCACCTCAAGTCGCCGCGTAGGGACCCTGGGCAAGTTCTTCACTTGCAAATGCTCAGCGCTTCAGCGTGAAATTCCGATGTAGTGTCCGCTCTGTAGTCGGGAGCGCATCTGAGTAGCGACATTGAAGGGGCTCTATAACAAGTGCACATACAAACTTAGAGTATGCCTACAGACCAAGGAGTGCTGTAGTATGCCAAAGCAAATTTCTGTCCAGGGTAACGGCCTCTGTTGTCATAGACCCGGGTGGTCCAATCTGGATTCATCCATAGCCTATAGCCGATAATCTAAGGGGTGATATCCACCCTCTGGTACCTCGGGTATATCGGGTATAACTTTTGAACGGTATGGGGTATCATTACAAATTTTACCTCAAAATGTCTGTCAAAATTTAATTCCATGCGAAACAAGTATGATTTTGGAAAAACCTCGGGGTGGATACCCCCCCTCATTGATAACCCGACGGTTAAGAGCTCTGAGTAAAATATGCTTATACTTTTGCATGCAACTTTATATCTTAGACTCTTAGAGAGGTCGTTGTTCAGAGTCGATATTTATAATGCCTGGCGAGTTTGTTCAAAGAGTAGCCTTTGTATACGCCGTGCAATGCATGCCGTGGACTTTATTCGATAAAATTAAGTAACGCTAGGTCTATACATCGGACTATAGTTTGTTTATTTTGTGGACCAGTATAATTGACGCCTTGTATTGTTAAACAATGTATAGCCTAGACAAGATAACGAAGCAGTGTTTAAATACGCCTGCTGTGTAGCAAATAATTATCTTGTAGTTTTTTTTAGGAATAAACTTACCCCGATGGAAACCATTTCCAGCATAGAGATAGGCCTCTAGAAGAGTGTGGGGGAAATAATTAACCAAGAAGATTACTAAAGGAAGGAAGGAAGTAAGGAAGGAAGGAGGAATTTAAAGAACTGAAGGAAAGGAGACAGAGAGACAGAAAGGCTAGAAGAATTGAAAGGAGAATGCTGGAACGAGCGAGACAACAGAAGGCTGCCAGAAGCTGAGATCACACAAGAAAAAGTATGGGAAACTGGAGTTGAACAGGAGGAATGATAGAAGGAGGAAGAATTAAAGAGAAGCATAGATGAAAAAGGAAGGAAGGAAGGAAGGAAGCAGTATGCACTGAAAAACATGAAGTAGCCTAAAGGAGCGGCCGAGTGGATGGTAAGAGTTTTCGGAGCGAGAAATAAGCTAAGAAAAGAACAGACGTCACAGAACTAGCCTACGTTGAAGGAAGAAGTAGCATATAAGTAAATATATAAATAATTGAGTCCCCTAAGTAAACTCGAGATCTTTATTGCTCTACTTAGATCGAACGGGTAAGAGAAGATACGGCAAAATGACGAGAACATAATGGTGAATTGAAAAGTAGTCTACAGCAAATCGAAGAGATGGGGAAATACGAAGGAACAATGACGTCATAGTGGATATAGAATGGAAACTGATGAGATCCGGCGACCGGTATCTCTACGATGACCGACCGATCGACAGGCCGCGGAGCATTCGCAACTTGGGAGCAGACGCGATGCAAAGCTATGACCTTAGACAGAACTAGATCATTAATTTTTTTGTCTTTCGTCAAGTCATCGGTCAACAGCTGGTAAGAAAAGGATCCAAGAGTTCTAGGCCTATAGGCCTACATCCATTTTCCTCCGTTCGTTTCTAATTATATGATTATACCGTCCAGAAGTAGCTTGATCTCTAAAAGACGCTATTGAAATTTACAACTACAATGCGACACAAAAAAGAGTAGCCGATCTGTCGCCATAGCATTCAGAAGAGCACGTCTTTTGATTGATAAGCGACATGCAAGAATGCAGGAAGCCATAGACCATAATTATATAGTAGGTTATTCGGAAGACGTCGCTCCAATGGTCCTACTCAAGTATAATTATAACCTGATAGGCCTATAATAGACCCATACACAGGCCTACTGGCCAATATATAGATATGATCATAATTATGATCTGCGGTAGCCTAGTTTCCTATCACGATAATTTGTAGGTTTAAACTTACACAGCCAACTGATGCAGAGGCGATCTTATAAAGCGCCTGTAGGCCTAATTACACGTCGTTTCGAAGTCCTTTTGAAGCTTCAGATCTGAATCATCTCTCTTCGAAGACATCCTTCCAACTTTCTAAAATCCTGTCAAATGTAAATTTCTTCAGTGAGTCGACATAATAATCGCCGGCCGTAAACTTATATACCATGCATGGTAGCCTAGCTACTACTCGTCTAGAAGACTCTAGATTCTGGTCCTGCTGCAGGAGCAGAAACGACGATGCGATTTCGGCATCAGGGGTGGGGGTATAAGACAGAGCCCCAGCTGGTAACTTTCAGAGAGGACAAGGCAGGGCATGGCATGCATGGCAGCGTAGATGTTAAGAGCGTTGGGCAGACGGTGAAACGGATGCCAGCGAACTTCTTGTCTGAACTCTGAACTAGATCGTAAAATAAACCAGCAGGTTATGGACAACCGTTGCTTCAATAAATAGGAACTGATGCTATTAACAGAGGAGAGATGTATGGCTATAGGCCTACTTCGCACCTGTAGGCTACTTGACACGTAAGTAGGCATATACTTGGACACAAGTTAACCCAACTGACAGTTTTACAGCCACTCGGATGAGTTACTATATATGCCAGCTTAATTTGCTTTTTCTTTTGGTCATTAAGTTACTGTTACGCTCTGGAAATGGACATTTTGGCAGGTGCTTTGTGGATAGAGCCTACCGGTGTTTAGAAAGACAGTATCTCGATCAGAATTCTAAATGAGTGCATGTTACAATACACCGTTGCTCTGTTAAAAAAAAGTAAATGCATAGGCCTAGGCATATAGCTCATTTTTCTTGCAGTCGTACACGTACGTGTAGGCCTATACTTGTCCTACTCGTACTTGACACCTAGATACAGGCCTACTTCTACCAGTACTTGATGGAGATTGAGGCCTAAATACTAGAGATATAAGTAGCCTACTTGAGATCTTATAAGAACTTCTAGACCTAAGCCTACTTGCAACCTCAGCTCTTTAATTAGTAGACATATATTTGAACAGCTTTGACTATTAGCAAAAGTATTAATATACTAGGCATAGCAGAGCTCAGTACTAAAATCTGTTGACTTCTAAAGGAGCAACAAAGTCATCTGAAGGTGAAGGAACTTACTAGGCCTACTGTTTGAGTTCCCAAATAGGCCAGTATAAAGGCCTAGTAAAATATCTGCAGAAGTGCCCAGGAGAGGATGATCTGGACTGAGCACTAGGCTAAGTAGGCCTCATCTTGTACCGGTAGGGGAAAAGGAATACTAAGATTAGGAAAATTGCGAATTTGTCTGAAATGGCGCCATTGTCTTCTCTAATGTTGTGCTTGGTAATAGTTAGCAAATGTGAAAATTAAGCGACTCAGTAGGCCTAGAAGCGTGGATCACATTATAATTATAGGTTACGAACTGCATGGTAGAGGGAATATAGTTTCCTTGTCGTCTCCAGTCATTGAATAGGCCTATAATATGCTATATCTACCTATTTTGACGATTAGACCTCTTAATAATTATTCTCTTCAAACAACCCGATAGGCCCAACTGAAATTTAAGTAGCCTAATATTTAAATTTGAATACCTATAGTAGGCCTAGTTTGATTTCGGTTTGCCATAAGATAGAGAGATATATGGCTGTCTAGTCTACTTGTTCTCCACGAACCAGGGTTTTATTAATTGAAGGCTCCTGGGTAACCGATCTTTCATCGGTATGGTAACTAATTAGACTTTTCTCCTCCTTCGTTGAACTCGTCTGGAAAACGAGCGTTAGCACGCAGTTCAAGCAAGTTACCATTAGCGACGTGTAGCGATGACTTTCTTGTAACTTCGACTCTAATTAGGGCAGACGTGGTGCGGCTGCTATGGCAGATCTACAAATTTATTTCAATTCAAATGATCTACGAATGCCACACAGTTCCAAGAAAAACAACAGCTGAAGAAACGCAATTTTTACTTCAGCTCTTCATAGCGCAAAAACTTCCTCCAAGAAGAATTATGGCATAGGCCTATGCTTCCAATCTAGTTTGAGAACTGAATAAAAAAATAGCTGTGGGGGTAGCTTATGATACACGCGGAATTTGGGTGTGAAAAGAAGACCTTACTTATATGGCACTAAGAAAGACTAGGGGCTGAACCCCTCAACCTCCACGCGATTCACACCCTGTCGCCATCCCACCCCTCACACCCTCTGTGTAATAAGCAACTTGCTTGTATACCTTTGTTCATCTGATTCACTTCTCATTGTACGTTCTCTAATTGACACGCTCTCTGTGACACACTGCACTGCCAAAAACGATCTGCAATCTGTCAGAAACGTTCTTGATCAGAATTTTGAAATAGCCTATTGTTGCTAAACTTCACTTCTCGTCTGCCTGGAATCTACTCAAAGCAGGCTTCGAATGACTCATGACCCTCTACTTATAAATCCAAGGGCATAGTTAAAAAATTCCTAACTGAATCTCACAAATATTTATTCTGTTTGATGCATTATTTCTCTCAACCCAGTCAGCCAGATTTAATTCTGACTGGTTTAGACTAGCAGCCGGATCTTGCACCCCTCTAGTAGCCTAGGTATCTCTGGATAACTACTGGCAATAAACTGATTATATTTTACCCAGCGCCTATGCTTACAATATATTTATTAATACTGCCTTTATATCTTTATCACTGCAGAAAATTTCTGCTGTACTGCAGTACCCATGATCTTAAAGTACACTGTGATCTCTCTGGCAATTACCATAAAATTATGTCCATTACAGCACTTGGGCAAAACTTCAGAAAACGTCACTTGATCTTTGCAACTCTTCCCTTCAACCTTGATGCATTAAAATTACAAAGTGTATGAATGCACATCAACCACCAACATGATCTAAATTTTTGAACATATACAGCTTGACATTTCAAATTTTAGCACAAAATATACACACATAAGTTCATACATAGCCTACTTAGTCAAACTTTTAAAAAGTGTTTGTTAATCACACAGGATTGCTTTTAAATGTCAGTTAACTGTAATTTTTTATATTTAAAACAACATCTGTTTCCTGGGTCTGAACTCCTAACACAACATCTGGAGATCAGCATTTTACCAATTGGCTCAAAGTTCTACATCTATATTCTGTTCGACTAGTACGCAACCAACTACCAAAGTGCGTAACAAAACAGCGTTGTTTATACAGCACATAACTGCACAGATATAAATAAAAATTGAAGCATTTGCAACAACCAAGAAACGATAATAATACGCCAAATAATTCTGGTTTGACTCAAACTCTGGACGTCCTCTCCCGATTCCAGAGTGACTTGAGAAAATCAAATATCTGCACACGCCTCTCATAGGCAATACCACACTTCTCTGATACATGTCAACTTCTGGAGCAAATATTCAGTGCCAGTTAATGTAAAGCTACAGATAATTTTCTGCACTTGGGGTGAGTTTACATTGGATTTTAATCTCTTAGAACCTGAAGGATCTGTTCTACCTCGGGCGATAAAAAAGTAATAAAAATGCAGTAATGATAACAATACTAATCATTACTATCAATCAACATACCAGGCTAAGGGACATATATAAATTATTTTCTAAACAAGAATTATAGGTAAAGGTTACTAAAGGTGCATACTGCATAATGCATATAAAGGTGCATATAAAGGTGCAAATAAAGTACCAACAGCTTGAAGGGGCGCAATAACAAGTGCACATACAAACAAACAGAACAGGAAGACCAAAACCGAACCCAGAACAAAAACTACAACCAAAACTAAATTAAAAAATCCAAACTGAAATCAAAGTTAAGTAGCTGCCCATATAGTACGTACGGTAGGGAGGGGTAGTCACCAGTTTAAGCAATTCGTTAGGTGATTTGCGTACGGGCGCATACAAAGGGGCAGGGTCTCGATAAAATGCACGTACGCAAAACAATTTTATAATTATGAAGTTCAGCATCCACGTTAGCCTATTTATAACTCTGCATTAGCCATCCGACGGCATCTGACTACATTATCATTAAATTCTGTTCTGATCTAAGCAGTAAACCATAACAGTTAATAAATTTTACTAGCAAATATTTCTTTTTTCAATTTATAATTTTCGTTTATTCAACAATCCGGTTGACAGAATGCAACCGGTTACAGTGTACAATTATGCAGTTTAAACAATTCACAAGAACGCAGATCACAGAATACACAAATCTTAACTATACTCACAGAACAGACAGCCTGCGATAATTGGCGCAAATACCGTAGCAGCCTACAAAGCATATCCGCCCAACGGGGGCTCAAACTCGCTACTTCTCGCTCTCTATGCCAGCGTGTTATCCATTACTCTACCAGGCCCCCCATATTTATAATTATGATGTCCAGTGCCCACGTTAGCCTATTTATAAATCTGGACATCATAATTATAAATATAATATTCAACAAAAATAAATAGTAAATAAATGCTTTATCGATGACTTCAGCCAATTGAAATTTGTAAGAGGGTGGGGTAGAGAAGTACGCATAGAAACCGGCAGGATGGGTCGACAATACGATTTTTTGCAAATGTAATAATTATATATCTCGTAGATGGGTCATAATGCCATAAAGTAGCAGCTGAACCAATCTGATCATAAAATGCTCAGCCATAGTAGAACAGCTACATCAACAGTCAATTGCTAGAAGATACTACTGTAGACACTTTTCATAACAAAGAACCAACATCAATAGAAAACAACAGAAGGAAAGAGCAGACACTCTGGTGACTAGTACTTTCACAGACAATAGTTTGGAAATAAATACATGTAAACACAAGCGGCGTGTGTATGGCAAAATTGTAATAGCCAGTATAGTATGGTATCGAAATCTCAATCGCACTAGTGCCGGTGTCGCATGACAGAGTCCACTCGTAAAAGTATCGCCCCCGGAGACTTTATTTTGAAACAGACTCTGCCCCGGCGGATCTGTTCCAGAATAAATTCGCCCCCCGGAGACTATATTCTGAAATAAAGTCTCCTGTGGAAGAGAATATTTCCTCTGCCTACGAAATAAAGTCTCCTCCCGTTGAATGTGAAATCGGCTACAGTCGCATAAAATTTATAGATGAGCATATTATATGGTTAGTTTATGTTGCTAGATTATTTAACACGAACATATATATATATATATACTTTTACAACAGAAAATGTTTTCCAATACCGACTTTTCAGCAAGTGAAGACTCTATTTCGGGGGAGACTTTGTACCATGGGAGACTATATCGCGACACCAGCCTGATCAAAGACCACCGCTGTGCTCTACCCGCCCTCCTACTTGTGCAAGTGATGTGGCCACATTAGTGTGCGCATGTACCGCATATGATGCAGAAAAATGCACCTGCTCTAAGCAGAAATTCAGATGTATACCAACACACAACACTGACAAGTCTAATAAAATTATACAAATAAAGCTCAGATCAGAAAGTCTTTTAGTGCTTGCATACTGGACAATAGAGAAATCAAATATTAAAAGTTTTAGCAGAAAAATTCTGGTCAACAATGAAAATGTACATAGGTTGAAGTCTTGATGCTAAGAAATTCGAAGTATTGCTATGTGCAACTATACTTTTGGCATTTAATCACAAGAAAGCAACAGTCGAGCAAAACCAAATAACTTAGGTGCAACTGAGCAATAAAATAAAACCGGCTCAGAAAGACGCTTTTCACAGCTCGTTGGATGACAAAGCTATCACTTACTCACTCACAGAAGCCACAAAATTGCGCATGATTATTATTTGCGTAAAATCAGTCACCCTACACAATGTCACTAGATTGCTGTTGTTTGCGAAACAAGATTTGTCCACAGATGATAGCAGCATGTACTGACGACGCTTTCAAAGTGCTTACGAAATCCTGGCAAGTCTTTGTTGGCGAGGCTCGGGTCACGATATACGATGCACATATTCTGTCAAATGAACGCAACTAAATAATTTCTTCATAAAACTGTATACATTCTTATGAATGCAATTTTATCCTATGCCGACGTCAGGAAAAAAAATCAGCCTCCTCCTCATCTTTATACTCAAATATTTATACAGCACCTCTTCAAGGAAACTATTTAGAGGTGCTTCTGACTCCAGCACGGACAGTTTTTAAAAGATGTCCTTTCTTTTCAATATCATTTCTTTCTGTACTTAAGTGCAGTGAGTCACCAGGTTTATTTCATTAAACAAATGTATATATAATTTATATATATATATATATATATATATATATATATACCATACATATTCTTACTGTTCATATATTGTCAAAAATTTTAATTTGCTGTTATTTAACTGGTCTTTTAGATCTGCTTGCACATGTCTCTGCATCTAAACCCACAATTGTGGTTCTTAATATTACCCTCTGTGCTTGATAAAAAATAATGAATTGTTATCATTCATATTATAATAAACTGCAAATAAATCATTTATGTGCAAAACCAATCAAAACTTTCTCAACAATTTCTGGGTGCACAAAGTACCTTGGTACCATAGGTGTCATTTCATCTTAGATTTTTTGGGTGGCTCATGTTTTGGCTTCGTACATCTAATTTACGACAAGGACCCAATGTGCAACAGTATCATATCCGATTGAGTTTTTGCTATTTTAAACACTCTATAATGTCTCAGTTTTCTCCACATGGTGCTTCAAGTGGTGTTCAATAATATTAACCATAGTGTAGCAGTAAGAACATGTTACATTACATTATATTACATTTTACAATAATTATGCTCAAAGTAATTAACAATTTTTTTTAGGGTTCATGCAGCTCACCGTTGATTGTGTTAGGTCGTTGATTGTCAACATCATGAACACGTCGCTGCATTGAGGATTGAATATCACCTGAACAACATTTTAAATATATGCAAAATCAGTATTGCAGAATAAAATGTCAACACTGAATAAAGTTTTGTCTGATCTGACAGTTCAAAAACCATTGACGTTGGATTGTTGACTGAAATGTAAATGTAATTTAGGGGCCAGGGTGATATAAGCTCTTAGCTTTTTCCAGGCTTCCTGTTGCTTAGAGATCGTTCTGTATCCACCACTTGTACCCATGTTATTTTGTTTCTTTGGCAATAAATAAATAAATAAATAGAAAATATGAAATCACAGCTGATTTAATCCTCAGCGAATACAGTTCGAATCACTACCACCCATTCCCGCCTTTCCCATGAAAATCATTCAAAACATTGCAACTGTGTGTACTGGTACCAGTAGGACAATTTACATAGCATTGTCCCCAGCATGCTATTTCAAAATGCATGACAATGCAAACTGCATGTGCGCACTGTATGATGCATGCATCCACACTTGTGGATTCAATCCAAAATCAGAATTTAAGTCCACAAGCTGGTATTAAATTTTAAAAAATTGTGACGATTGAAGGAGAAGTAATCTTCTAGCCACTGATCACAAGGGCAGCTAGCCACAAAGTAAGACAGTTGAACAGTGACAATCAAGTGGTATAAGCCACCAGACAACAATACATACAATATATTGTGTTGATAACAATACGTACAATATATTGTGTTGATAACAATACGTACAATATATTGTGGATTTACATAGCATTGTCCCCAGTATGCTATTAAGCGCCTTCGTGAGGTTATTGTAAGGCGCTATATAAATGTTCATATACATACATTGTGTTGATAACAATACGTACAATATATTGTGTTGATAACAAAACATACAATATATTGTGCTAATAACAATACGTACAATATATTGTGTTGGTCCTCCACTGGGATAACTGGATAAGTACCGCGATGTCTCTGGGTATTTGGTCACCAGCACACGAATGAGGCTATTGTACGCAGAACTCGGCAGATCGAAAATAGGGTTTATCTTCGGATCGATCTCTGAGACATCAGTTTTTGTGGTGAGTGACAGGAGGTCTCGGAAGTCAGAGAATGGCATCTTGGACAGATGCTGAAGCAAATTAGCATTCAGTTAATTAATAATTAATCAACAAAATGAACGAATGAAAAAAATTAAGCAGCAAATGAAAGAACGTAGAAAACAGACACGGCACTTATATATTGTACCGTTTGATCTCTGATTACCAGCAATGGAAGAATCGCAATAAAATTGAATAAAAATGATTCAATCAACAAATTTGTCCTGGGCACGACATTAAACTGCATCCATCCTCCGCCACAGGGAACCAACAACGTCCCTGTGCCGGTCCTATACTAAGCCCGGACAAAAGGAGGAAGGTTTGCCAGATGGGTGGCGATACTCTGGCAGTAAAAGACCAAGACGATTGAAATCCGCAAAAACCACGACACAAGTGACATAGCGGCCCAGATGCTCCAATGTGTCATGATGTGGAGCAGACATGCACTGGTCAGTCAGGACAGACCAGTGGAGAGAGTTGGAGGAGAGAGCATGGGACACATAAGGGCATTGACCCAGGTTGTCCCTCATGCCTCTCTCCCAATATTCTCTTCATTTAGACAAGGTGGTCCAACTGCTTCAAGATGTTAATGGTATGGAGCAGACCTGCTGACCGGACCGGTGAGAAGCTGGGTAACATGACACGAGACAGACTCAGACAGAGAGTGGCGTCGGACTCCTACGGGCACTGTGCCTATGGATATTGATGATGATGATGAATCAACAAATGAATGAATTAATGAATAAACGAATTTTCTGGTAAACAACAAAAGAATGACAAAGGAATGAATCAACAATAGAAAAAAAAGAAGAAAAAAACCAGTAAATTTATAACGAAATCGATGATATTCTAAAATACACCGAACAACCTTTCAATAAATTAAGCTCAAGGCAGAAAAAGCCATCGAACGAATGACTCACTGGATCTTTGAGGTCGTCATCGGCTCCTGTCTTCCGCCTTCTCCGCGACTCCTCCTCGATCGGTTCAGCCGTCTGGAGACATTTCCAGAGGAAGTCTCGTCGACACAGGTTCCTCATTCGCTTCAACATTTCCGTTATCTTCACCCTGAACACCAAATTCAATCATTCTATATTATAACCGACAGAGCAGGTGGCAAAGTAAAGCAAAGTATTGATTGGTTCATTAATACCGGTACTCATTTCAGTTTTCCCAGTTATGACAGCATTCGGCTAAAGTGCAACAAGGCAACAGCAGTAGAACAACCAATCCTTATAATCGACTTCTCTGTCTTTCTTTCGTATTCAGTATTGGTCGATGGATCAGTATTAGATTATTTAGTCTAGATTGTAGAACATGGATTAGTATTGGATTATTTAGTCTAAATTGCATAATTTGCTCAGAAATTTCAAACATGCTGGAGTTCATTGGGCTTGGTGTGCAAATTACACATAAGAATCGCTGTACTACTTCCTAGTTTAGGACAATGTTACTTTCAAGATCCACTAGGCTTTAACAGTCAGCTTAGCATAACATAAGTTAAGAAAAAGTTACTCAATAGTCTCCGCAATGAACTTCTTGGTCTTTCTGTTTTGCCCTTTTTCCGCAAGCGTTTGAAAACCATTCTCTGTGATTGTGGTTTGGTGTCAGGTCGGGAGCACCTCTGAAGAGTTTCTCTTGAAGTGGTGCTTTATATATTTACAATTACGAAAAAAAAATTATGAAAGCTCTTCTGTCCCTCCAAAGCAGTCTTCACTAGAAATACCTTCAGGAACAACGGTTATGAAATATTTCAGACCATCTAAATTAATACGCAATCCTAATCTTTAAAATTCAATGGTTACAATTCATTTGTGTTGACAACAAATTAATAAAACTGTAAACTTAACAGAAGCTTACTGTACAACATCGGCTGTTGTCACGATCAGTGCCTGAACGGCCATCTGGTGAACATTTGAGTAACCACGGTAGTTGACAGATTCCTGGGGCAAACGTTCTACTTCCGCAGCAGTTGATGGACCTCGTGGGCTGATGATGTGACAAACAGCAGGCTGGGCTGACAAGGGCAAAAGTCATAATCATACAAATCACAGTCTCTTCGGAAAAACAAGTTCATTGGAATTTAAATGACTAACAATTGAATGACAGTCTCACTCATTGTCTAGATAGGCTTTAATCCTTAATAATAATTATTGATATTAAACATCAATAATAATTATTAAGAATCTATTAAGGATATTTGTCAAACTGTATTTACTCGAGGCATGTCAATAAAATTTTAATAAAGTTGCGCTGAAAAAATTTCAATTATAAAAGCATAAAATTTCATTTAAAACTCAAAGTCATTGTTAGCAAGTCTTTGCTAATATTGTCCATAAAATTACAGTCAAAGTTAGCACACACTCTCGTATGTGTCTAACTATCTGTGTATATGTAGCAAGTAAAACTGACCAGTTCAATATCTTCGTGGTCTTCCTTCCGTACAAATTCTCATTCGTTCATACGTTCATTTGCTCGTTCGTTCGTTCACTCACTCACTCACTCACTCACTCACATTTCGTAATTTTCAAATCAGCTATCAAGCTATTTAAATTGTTTGCATTTCATTTCTATTTCTGTCCGTTACGTGAACATTAGTTATCTGTTCATATGCGCTTAGCACTTACGCAGAAACACTACATAAACAAAGAAAAGTCTTTAACGTACTTGAAACCATGACTTTGGTCTGTATGGCGTTGAACAAAGCCAACTTCTTCTCGAGATTCTGTTTCGGGAAGAGCTGCTGTCGATTCGTCACGACGATCCAGTGGCGCAAATTCAAGATGGAAGCGTCCGACGACGTGTCAGTTGGCGAAGGGTTGAGGGAAATGACGACGCTGACGTCAAAGTCACCATTGCTGCTTATCGCATTCGCAGGGATTGATTGTTTGGATGTTTCTTTCATCAGGTTCGGCTGAAGGACGCTTGGCAAGTTGCAAATCAGAGCCGATCGAAATTCTTTGGCCTTGTTCAGATGACACGCAGAAGAAATGAAAATAAAATGCAAAATAGAAATGTTAAACCAATGACACTTTAATGACACTTTAATGATGAATTACAATGGTTCCTAATCACCTTGAGGACACAATAGTTGTTAAAGTGTAAAAAAATTCATTTAGCTTCCAAACAATCAATTCTTGTTGTCAGAAATGTTGACTTTCAGAGATAACAACATTGATGATTTGTATTGGAGTTTGACAACTGCAAGTTCATTGTTGACCTACTAGAAACTCACCACCATGTGAAAGACTCATATGCGCATTACCCACAAAACAACCGCGCCCCACAAAGCCTCATACGGCCACTACGGAGAGTTGAGCAGATTTACTCTTACTTTAATAGAGTGGAGTGAAACGAAAAGGTGGTCGTAATAACTTTAGAAATGGTGCATTTCATGAGATCGTCTCATCCACCGGTGGTATGAGAAGCATCTTACATGGCATGGATCATCTTCTGGTATCATGGGTGTCATGGTAACCGCATCCATCAGAAGCAAGCCATCATAGTGCAGCATGTAGTCAAATAATTGCTGTCCAGAGGCGGCTCCAGATGGAATGGACAGTTTTCCTGAAAAGAAAACAATAAAGATCAACACTTTTGAGGGAAATTTAGCAACAGACTCAAGATAATGAAAGCTACCACATAATACGGTAGTCGCCACTCAGGTCATCAGACTGGCATTTTCTTCTGCAAATAATCAGTTAAATTCATTCTTCTTATCTTAAACTAAAGTATTGCATGACGCCTGCCAGCTGATCAGGTTCCCAGACAATTTCTTGGCAGTTCTCATGCTAAGTTTTAACGTTGTTAACACTTATGATGTTGGTATCATGAAGCTGGAAATTTAATTAGCTAAAAATTAAGCTACAGCATTCTAAAAATTCTTCTAACTTCAGGCAGTACTTGCCAATTATATATATCTTACTATCACCAATAACCGGATGGATATCCATCTTCAGCGAGTGCTGGACCCAGATTACAACGCAACCTGTCGACATAATTACATTGGTTCTGGCACCATGCAAAGAAGTTTCAAACACATCAACTTGTAAGTACTTTCTCCTTTTAGCCTGCCTATAGGTGTGGCCTTGGTGCAGCTGTATAAGTTATACTCAAATTTAAACTTTTCCTATGTTTCCACAATTTTTAACTTACAGTATACATGGGATCTCTTACGATTCCAATAGAGTTATCTATGAGCTTAGAGTAGGCATTAGATCTGATTGTATTTGTCTTACAATGCATTGCACATATCCGCTAGCACTACAAAATTCAACAGATATTCCACACTTAATGCAGCTGAACTCATCTATGTCAACATGACAAGAAAATGGCTGGGTTACAACCTTCATAGATGTAGTTCCACGAGAAGCTCGGTTCGTCGGGAAAGTAAGAGCGTATCTCCTGAAGAAGGCTCGTCATGTAGGAGGAAGGAAAGAGTCCATGGTCAGTGGAGATGTACGACTGGACCAGGCGGACATGGTAGTCATGGGAAAAGGAATGGAGATGCGTCAGATCCTTAAACTTATCACATTCATCCGTAAATATGACGGTCAGCTGGAAAGAACAGCAAAATAAAAGCTTTCACAAGCAGTACCATCAAATATTAATTTTACTATCATTATTACTAATATCATTGTCATCATCATAATCATTGTTATAACAGTAAGTTTCGCTAACGTAGAGTAGAGTCAACTGTGCCCAATATTTCGCTCCACAACCGTATGACAGCATTTGATAGGGAAGTGGTCAACTAATCTGAAGCACAAATGATACGTCCGATTTCAAAACAGATCAGGCAACATAGATTGTAATTATGATAAGAAAAATTCAAATTTCTGCAGCACTACTCTAAAGTCAAGCATGTGCACCAACTTATTTACAAGCAATGCTAAGTATCATAAAGTGGTAAGATGAGAAAACTGTGTACAAAATCAAGCATAGTTCTAATCAGTATATTAGTTTAATCATTGATGGTTATTACATGCCTCTATTAACATCAGGCTTCGGTCTAATCCTGCAAGGTAAAGTAACAGCAGCGTACCTGTGGATTAACATTCCTGCCGACTGGAACACTCGACGACTCGAACGCATAAACTGTGACGCAGAAGTACACATCACGAAATGCGAGTTCAATGAGCATCACTCCACCTGGCAGTGATTTCTGTAGGTACGTGCAGTTGCCTTGACACTTGCTTCCATCTTTCGTGTTGCTACAGCCACAATAAAAATTCACACTGCCACATTAAAAATCAGGTTTTTTGCATGAGAAATGTACAGCAAGCAAGTACTGGGATGTACAATTATACATATACAAAAACAGTGCCACTGTGCACTGTATTATTGTTCACAACGCTAATTGTGGTAATACTGGAGGCCTAAGGAGACTTATTTGTAAGAATTGCAAAACAAAAAAGACTGACAGAATAATATTGTGCAAATGTAAGAGCAACAGATTAAAACAGCAAAATCATGAGCACCAACAATTTATTCCCCAAAAAAGTATTGCTAATTGAGGAACCAGCCAATAATAATCTACAACACTTTGAAGAATTCTCTTAACTTCAGATGACACTTAGTAAGAGACTCTCTTACTACCACCATCACCAAAGATAGAAATATCCATCTCCAAGACTACAATGCAATCCTGTCCACATATGTCCCCAACGCATCGACCTGTTAGTCCTTTCTCGATTTTAGTCGGCCTATAGGAGGTGTGGCCTTGGTGCCGCTTGGTGTAAGTCATACTCCAATTTAAAAGCAACAGATATTTCAGATTGTGCATCGAACAACAGCGGCACAACATAAACAGAACGAAATAAATTGTAGATGAATGCATTCGGAAGACAGACCTTCGATCCGGATCGGATGAGATCGTCGAAGGTTGATAGTTGATGATGGTAAAACTCATCGTCATCAGATACTGTGTGTACTGGCCAAGGAAGCTCTGGCACAGGTTCAAGTACCACTGGCAGTTGCTTGGCTGCCAGTTCAAACCCTCCAGTGATGTACAGCTCGTAAATTTCTGTGCGCTTTCAATGCTGTCCGATCGTTTGCTCCGTGTACTGGCGCCGGAATTGTGCCGCGAGCGATGCGATGTCTAAGACACATAGACAATACAATACAATATAATACGAAACAGCATTTCAAATGCATCGTCTTTTATGCAAACGCAAGCAACAACCACTACTTCATCAATTAAACAATATGAGCACCATGTGACTTACCATAATGCATGATTATCTGTACGCATCAAAACAGTCAGTTATAATACATTTGAAATATCTATCAATAGCGGTGCACTGATTTTTTTGCTGCTGGTCACTCTCAGAATGGCTCATAAACCTTGAACGGCTTAAATTGCTCACAATAAGAGACTCACTGGCTGCGTTGGCTGTTCCTGCTTATCATGATTTTTAGGCATTATCACGATTATACAATCTTCTGAATAACATTTCAAAGGTGTTGGAGCATATTCTCAATTAGAATGGCTGGAAGTTTCTTCTTCATTAGTTAGAGCAGTCTGAATTTTCAATGGAACACTTCTAGAAAGACGCTTTAGTGAACGAGAAAACATCTAGTTGTTGTGAAGCAGCAAGATACTCTTATGCTAGTCTGCGGAATCAATTTTTATAGCGGCTGAATTCGGAAAGTGAAATCGATGTCCTCTTTATTACCGGCAGTTTTGCATCCAACAAGCTTTCTCTTCTTGTAGGTGTCACCGTCTCAGTCTTCATGAAACTCTGTCGCAGCCAAAGTGGACTGAAGAGAAGGGGAGTCGAGACGTAGTGGATCACGCGGGACGACTGCTTCAGCAGATTCAACAAGTCCTCCTAAATTTAACACGAAAATAACACAAATCTGGAAAAATCAAGTCAATAAAAAGTAAATCTCAAATGCTGATTAAAAATGGATGCGAGAAACATCTTGTTAGGGGAGTAATTCGTCATTAAGTCACGTAATGTCACCCGAGTCAGGACCGCCATGGCTCAATCCAGATCATTTGCCTGCATTGGTCCCTCCCTATGGAATGGGATTCCTCCATCAGTTCGCTCTGCCATCCGTAGTCTTTCCTTGTCTTTCTCTCGTCTAAAAACTTGCCTTTTTCTCGGGGTTGAACGCACTGGGAGCGCTTCTGAAAGGCTCTTGCTGTAAGAAGCGTTTTATATATGGTCAGATACAATACAATAAAGGTGTTTGGTGAATTACTCACGGAAACAACTGGTGTAGACGACGATCTCTGCTGCCAGCTTTTGTAAAGTTCCTCCAGCTTCTTACACTTTTCATTCTCTGTGAAACGCAAAATAATATCAACTGTCATGCAATAGCTGAACAATACAGAAGCACTATTTGAATTACAGGCTAGAGACTTCCAAGGACTACAGACTTTAACCAGGTTTTCATGACACATTTTTACGAGTTTTTAATCAAGTAAAACAGCATTAAACCAAGATAAATTTATACGAATAGCGAGAGGATAACACCTGGCATCAAATTGGAATAAGCTGTCCCCATCTACTTGACTTCATATGCTTGCTAGTAATACCTCCTCTTCCTCAATTTCTTTTCTCAAAACTTATTTATTCTCTCATGGCTCTGCACACTCGGATCACCTTTGAACGGTTCACCCATGCTTGAATACAATATAACTTAATTATTTTAATCGATGATCAAAGAAATATTAACAAATAAATCAAGCAATAAGAACATAAAGAGGAAACAATATTTTATCAAAATTACAATAAGAATTATTACTAAACAGATCAAATACTGTTGCAGAACATTATTACCTTTTCTTTCCAGGCTCCTCAGCTCCAATGCCTGCGCCCCATGTCGGTGCAGTGGGTCACGCAGTCCTCCATAAGAGGTTTTGTGCATGGGACACGGGGGCTGAAAGTCACGATAGAGCTCGTCAAACTGCGGACCAAGAGGCACGAGAGGGACTGGGTGGGGAATCCGTGACGAAGCGACACTCCCGCTACGATTGCGGATCTTCTGGAGGTGACTTTGAGGCACAGCGGTTGATTTGACGAGGTGGTCAACGTCACCGACTGTCAGAAGAAATGGATTCGATTCCTACAGTCAGCAGACAAGCACATTTACTGACCATGTACCATGTTGTACCAGGTTGTACCTCAGCTTTCCATGAAACACTGCATCAACAAAGTTACCCTCCAGTGATTATATATTGCCTGAAAATGTCATTAGTCATGAGGGACTGGACCAATTGAGAAAGGAGGCTACAGGTCCATCCAAATAACACTTCCATCCAAGATCACTCACACCTTTAACTTGCTAGTAACCGATTAAGCAACAGGATACAAGTAAGCTTACATCTGATAACCAGTAAGGCTTCTGGATATTCCATACCTCGTTAGCCTGCTCATAGACTATTAATAGACATCAAACCTAATCTGACAACTGCTATAGCACTATCAAAATAATACAAAAGGCATCAACTGATGACAATACATAAAAGGAATAACAACTCCGGACTCAACCACGATAAAGTAACCATCTCCTAGATTCCTTCCGAATGAACATTCCTAAACAACCAACTTATGACTCTCATAAATGCAGCAATACAAGGACAGCCAAAATTGCAATGAAAAATCATGCATGAAATAATTTTGTGAACAATCTCAAAGCAAGCTACAAATCAAAATTGTACCTGTAAATCAGGTGGTAAGTCACCAAAGAGGGAATGCTGGAAGAGTCCCATCTTCTGAGTGACAAGACAGGTAAGAAGATGAGAGCGAGCATTGTGCCACTGCACCTGCCTCATCAACTGACGCTCCAGCGTACTCGCAAGATCAGACGCCCAGTTGTACAGGTAAATCGTCATCTGGAGAAATTCAACATAGCCCAATGTCACCAAAAAATCTCACGAAACCCAACAGAACACAATATTCTGTCAAATAAGTCACAAGAAAAAACAATGCCACAGCACGATTTCAAGCAAAGTCTTGCAACAAGTTAACTGCTTTAACATAACATGCTCTTTTCACTCACGAAGCCATCATGTCTCTGACAGAAACTTTAATGGAGCTGCATAAATGATGAGACGCTTATAAACGTTCAGATGCATTTCCCTGAATGCTTATGTAGTGCCATTGGACTCTTTCTCTATCAGTGAGCAGTTTGGCTTAAAACCTCTACTTGGCAAGTGAGACTCTGTGACAATTGGCAGGCTGTGAAGAATGACATTCTCCATAGACCTGGCATCAGAAGGAGGTATTTATATTATTTTACCTGTAATCAATAATTGTCTGAAAGCATCATCCAGCTGCTTAGAAGTTACATAGCACCAACAGAACATAATAACAAATATACATGTGGGTTTGACTTTCAATTCAATTCAGTCCAAATTCGTAAGATTATTCAACATGGCAATAAAATCTGAAATTTTATGTTTTATTATATCTCAGAAGAAAGCTTTAGTTCATCTGAACCCACCATACCTGTTTGTCCATAAGCAGCAGAAGAAGAAGCTGCTGGCGTGGAACAGAGATTCGTTCCATCTGGTCAAGGGAAGAGGAAGAGGTGCTCGGGAGGTAGCTGGACGATAGGCTTGGCTTTCCATCCGAGTCACACTCCAGCGGAGGGAACTTCTGGCATTTTCTGTGAACTACAAATTCACACGAGAAGAAGTTATCAATTAAGCTCAACAGCTAGAGACCTTACAGGTCAGACAAAAGCAGACTTTGGCTAAAGTTCAAATGTAAGTTGCCAAACATAATAACATAAGGAATAAAATGGATCAGCATCAAGCTACCATCAGTGCACCATGTGCCAGGCTTTTAATCCAATATGCAGAGGTGAAAACACAGCATGCTACTAGAAATCAAACGTGAGCATATATACTTGAACATAGTCATTCTGCCTTCTATTAGGTCAGTCAGATAGGGAAAGGTTCTCTTACAGAACTATATAAGTGTCCAGGTAAACATCACATATAGCACTTTAAAGACATCTTAATGGCACAGAAATGCAGCAGATCAACTCAGTGGCAAAGCATTACACTGTGGTTGACACTTCAATTCACACATTGCTCTCTGGCGAATCTCAGGTTTTCATCTCAAGCTCTTTCATGGTATCACTTCTTCAATAAGGGAATGCAAACCCAGGTTTACAGTACCCAGGTAACCCGGCATTTTCAAAAGCCCAGGTGTGTAATTCAATATAAAAAAGAATCACTGTAAACTTAAGTTATGAAGTTATTTCAATTTTGGACCAATGGAACTTGGGCGTCACTGATTAAACACAATACATCATTTTGCTGCAACTGAATTTGACCAAATAAATGCAAGAATTCTCTTTTATTCACAAGCTGCTTACCTTTGCCTGGTTGTGAATATGAAGTGGTGTGTCCATTGTCATCTTGCAAGCTGTCGATAACTGCACGCCACTCTGAGATGTTACGACCAATCATAACATACGAGTAAGATCGACCGGGAAATCCTCCGATCGTACTCTTAACGAAATCCAGGGTCACCGGGTTACGACCACCATTTTTGCTCTGCGAGCACACAGAGAGCACATTGAGAGTGCATCTGAGTAGATATCTTGAAGAGGCACCATATAAATTCTCAGAATGAATGAATGAATTAACACAAATGACAATGTTCATTGAATAAAATTCCCATCCAAGGAAAATTAATATTGAATATATTGTCCCACTCATCAACGAGCATATTGAATCTCCTTAAGCACTACACTAGCATCTTGCAAAAATCTTCCAATCTATACATGTGCTGCCTTACAAAAGTATCATCACCATTGTCATCCAAATGCCAGCCATTTGATGCAAATAAATTATTCCCATTGTCCTAAAGGACAATTAGTTAAGGTCAAGTGCATTGCTTCTCTCTGGCTTAGTCCAAGTCACAAAATGGCCTCATTTATATTGTCTATCCAGCACAACAGTGGTCAAACATCGGTTCTTTCTTCCCTCGAATCCAGCATGCATTGCATCGTGTACATACATATAGGCATACAAATCCATAAATTGCACAAGTTTGGATTAGAAAGATCGTGCAGTGCTCCTGATCCCATGAAAAGTGCCTTATAAATGTCCAAAAACAATGCGCACTCTCGAAGCCGTTCAGACTCACCGGCATCCTCATTGGCTGGTACGGCGTGAAGTTGACGTCAAGAGACACGTCCGACGACACAGACGACTCCTGTGAACGAAAGATGGCCGCCGTCATATCCTGACAGATGTTGTTCACGATATTCGACGCCTCTTTGAGGAAATAGTCGATTGGAAAGCGGCTGTTTAACTGATACTGGTATTTGCTGACAGCAGGAACCCCTGAAGACAAAACAGATAATTATCAAACTAGCATCTATGGTAACTATTTCTTGACCACTGGACTTCTTGCATGTGCTGATTGCTATTTGCAGAGCTCGTCTGTTGGTTTCCATTAGCAGTTGCCAAGGCAGTACCAATTAATTGCCATACTCATAAATGGGCCGATTATTAAAAAATCATACAATGTATGGGCTTTTGGAAAAATAAACGATGCCATCGTAAGGATTTTTTGCTTACTTTTGGCAGCTCACCACATGATCTAACAAAATCATTTAATAAAAACTGTCTTATCATTTAATAATTTTATCCAGTGTTTTATTTCATTTCAAGTTTTTCATTTATTTTCAATAATATTTTAGGTTGCATAAAAATAATTTTAATGTGAAATGGCTATGTTTTACCTGCATCATTTAATAACCACCCAGCCACCAATTTTATCATGGCAAGTGCAAGCGGAAAAACATGTGATTGCTTTGCAAGTTAACGTTTTGGAAGTAATGAAGCAATTTTTCTCATTTAATCCGAATTTTGGGTATTTCAATAATCAGTCCATTTGTACGCGGAATAGGCATCATCAGCACTATGCGATATCAGCACCGCTTCAACAGTGGTCGATAATTTGTATTAATTAATTTAATTATTATAAAATTACCCCAGCAAGTATGTAGTCATGTACTGATAATTAATAATTATCATCATGTACTGCTCTTTATCGCACTTTGTGGGGCGCGGTGGTGTAGTGGTGGCGTCGTTGCCTTGAAGTCGTAAGGTTCGAGGTTCGAATCCACCTCACGTCGCCGCGCAGGGACCTTGGGCAAGTCCTTCACTCGCAATTGCTCAGCGCTTCGGCGTGAAACTCCAATGCTGTGTCCGCTCTGTAGTCGGGAGCGCCTCTCAGTAGAGAGCTTGAAGGGGCGCTATAACAAGTGCACATGCATACATACATACTTACTTACTAACTTACTTACTTACTTTACCTACTTACTAACTTACTTACTTACTTCTATACTTACTTACTTACTTACCTACTTGCTTACTTACTTACTTACTTACTTACTTACTAACTTACTTTCTTACTTACTTGGACCATTCAACGTGGACCATGCAGCGTGGACCACGCTGCAGGGTCCACGCTGCATGGTCCGCGCTGCATGGTCCATGCTGCATGGTCCACGCTGAAAGGTCCACGCTGCATGGTCCGCGCTCCATGGTCCACGCTACAAGGTCCACGCTGCATGGTCCACGTTGCATGGTCCACGCTGAAAGGTCCACGCTGAAAGGTCCACGCTGCATGGTCCGCGCTCCATGGTCCACGCTGCAAGGTCCACGCTGCAAGGTCCATGCTGCATGGTTCAAGCAAGTAAATAAGTAAGTGGGAAAAGTGTGTAAGCATGTAAGTAAGTAAGTAAGTAAGTAAGTAAGTAAGTAGGTGAAGTAAGTAAGTAGGAAAGTATGCAAGTAATTAAGTAAGTAAGAAAGTAAGCTGCATGGTCCACGATGCATTGTCCACGTTGCATGGTCCGCGCTGCTTGGTCCACGCTGCATGGTCAACGCTGCAAGGTCCACGCTGCATGATCCACGCTGCATGGTTCACGCTGCATGGTCCACGCTGCATGGTCCCCATTGCATGGTCCACGCTGCTTGGTCCACGCTGTATGGTCCACGCTGCATGGTCCACGCTGCATGGTCCATGCTGCATGGTCCCCATTGCATGGTCCACACTGCTTGGTCCACGCTGCTTGGTCCACGCTGTATGGTCCACGTTGCATGGTCCACGCTGCAAGGTCCACGCTGCATGGTCCACGCTGCATGGTCCACGCTGCATGGTCCCCGTTGCATGGTCCACGCTGCTTGGTCCACGCTGTATGGTCCACGTTGCATGGTCCAAGTTCATAAGTAAGTATGTAAGTAAGTAAGTAGGTAAGTAACTAGGTAAGTAAGTAAGTAAGTAAGTAAGTTGGAAAAGTAAGTATGTAGGAAAGTATGTAGGAAAGTATGTAAGTAAGTAAGTAAATAAAGATGTAAGTAAGTAAGTAAGTAAAGTAAGTTTTTAAGTAAGTAAGCAAGTAAGTTAGTAAAGCAAATCTGCAAGTAAGTAAGTTAGTAAGTAAAGTAAGTTTTTAAGTAAGTAAGCAAGTAAGTAAGTTAGTAAAGCAAATCTGCAAGTAAGTAAGTTAGTAAGTAAGCAAGTAAGTAAGTAAGCTCCATGGTCCACGATGCATTGTCCACGTTGCATGGTCCACGCTGCGTGGTTCGCTCTGCATGGTCCACGCTGCATGGTCCACGCTGCATGGTCCAAGTAAGTAAGTAAGTAGGAAAAGTTTGTATGTAAGTAAGTAAGTAAGTAAGTAAGTAAGTAAGTAAGTAAGTAGGTAAAGTAAGTAAGTAGGAAAGTAGGTAAGTAAGTAATTAAGTAAGTAAGTAAGTAAAGTAAGTATGTAAGTAAGCAAGTAAGTAAGTAAAGTAAATATGCAAGTTTGTAAGTAAGTACGTAAGTAAGGATATTAATAAGTAAGTAAGTAAGTAAGCAAGTAGCCTAAGTAAGCAAGTAATTAGGTAAGTAAGTAAGTAAGAAAGAAGGTAAGTGTGTGAAGTTAGTAAGTATGTAAGTAATTAAGTAAGTAAGTAATTAAGTAAGTAGGTATGTAAGTAAGCAGGCAAGTAAGTAAGTAAGTAAAGTAAGTAAGTAAGCAAGTAAGTAAGTAAGTAAATAAGTAAGCAGGTAAGTAAGTAAGTAAGTAAGTAAAGTAAGTAAGTAAGTAGGTATGTAAGTTAACAAGTAATTTAGTAAGTGAATTAGTAAGTAAGTAAGTAAGTAGGAAAAGTATGTAAGTAAGTAATGTAAGTAAGTAGGAAAGGTACGCCAATAAGATAGTAAGTAAAGTAAACATGCAAGTAAGTAAGTAAGTAAGTAAGTTACTCAGTAAGTAAGTAAGTAAGTAAGTAAGCTGCATGGTCGACCATGCACAGCCCACTTTGCATGGTCCACGCTGCATGGTCAACGCTGCAAGGTCCACGCTGCGTGGACCACGCTGCATGGTCCACGTTGCATGGTCCAAGCAAGTAAGTAAGTGGGAAAAGTGTGTAAGTATGTAAGTAAGTAAGTATTGTTTGTTTGTTTGTTTGTAGGTGCACTTGTTATAGCGCCCCTTCAAGCTCTCTCTACTCAGAGGCGCTCCCGAATGCAGAGCGGACACTGCATCGGAGTTTCACGCCGAAGCGCTGAGCAATTGTGAGTGAAGAACTTGCCCAAGGTTCTTACGCGGCGAGGTGGATTCGAACCTCGAACCTTCCGGCTTCAAGGCAACGACGCCACCACTACACCACCGCGCCCCACAAGTAAGTAAGTAATCAAGTAAGCAAGCAAGTAGGTAAGTAAGTAAGTAAGCTTCATGGTCCACGCTGCATGGTCCACGCTGCACGGTCCACGCTTGAAGGTCCACGTTGCATGGTCCACGCTGCATGGTCCACGCAGCATGGTCCACGCTGGATGGTCCATGTTGCATGGTCCAAGTAAGTAAGTAAGTAAGTAGGAAAAGTATGTAAGTAAGTAAATAAGTAAGTAAGTAATTTTGAAAAATCGCTGACCCGGGTATCGTCGTTTCTGGAAAAAAATTCGTAACTTTTTGACTATGTCAGAATGGGTTTAAACAGGCTTTTTTTGTCCGGGGACTAAGGCAGTCTGCGGCTGGAATAAAATAAGCTAGAATATTGCGATAATATTGACTGATTTCCGCAAAATACGAAACGGTAGAATTTTGGAAAAATCGCTGACCCGGGTATCGTCGTTTCGTAAATTTTTGACTATCTCAGAATGGGTGTAAATGGGGTTTTCGAGTCCGGGGACTAATGCAGTCTGCGGCTGGAATAAAATAAGCTAGATTATTGCGATAATATTGACTGATTTCTGCAAAATACGAAACAGTCGAATTTTGGAAAAATCGCTGACCCAGGTATTGTTGTTTTTGGGAAAAATTCGTAAAGTTTTGACTATGTCAGAATGGGTTTATATAGTGTTTTCTCAGTCCGGGAATTAATGCAGTCTGCAGCTGGAATAAAATAAGCTAGAATATTGCGATAATATTGACTGATTTCCGCAAAATACGAAACGGTCGAATTTTAGAAAAATCGCTGACCCGGGCATCGTTGTTTCTAGAAAAAATTCGTAAATTTTTGACTATGTCAGAATGGGTTTAAATGGGATTTTCTGAGTCCGGGGACTAATGCGGTCTGCGGCTGGAATAAAATAAGCTAGAATATTGCGACAATATTGACTGATTTCCGCAAAATACGAAACAGTCGAATTTTGGAAAAATCGCTGACCCGGGTATCGTCGTTTCTGGAAAAAATTCGTAAATTTTTGACTATGACAGAATGGGTTTATATAGTGTTTTCTCAGTCCGGGAATTAATGCAGTCTGCGGCTGGAATAAAATAAGCTAGAATATTGCGATAATATTGACTGATTTCCGCAAAATACGAAACGGTCGAATTTTGGAAAAATCGCTGACCCGGGTATCGTCGTATCTAGAAAAAATTCGTAAATTTTTGACATTGTCAGAATGGGTTTAAATGGGGTTTTCTGAGTCCGGGGACTAATGCAGTCTGCGGCTGGAATAAAATAAGCTAGAATATTGCGACAATTTTGACTGATTTCCGCAAAATACGAAACAGTCGAATTTTGGAAAAATCGCTGACCCCGGCCGGGTATCGTCGTTTCTGGAAAAAATTCGTAAATTTTTGATTATGACAGAATGGGTTTAAATGGGGTTTTCTGAGTCCGGGGACTAATGCAGTCTGCGGCTGGAATAAAATAAGCTAGAATATTGCGATAATATTGACTGATTTCCGCAAAATACGAAACGGTCGAATTTTGGAAAAATCGCTGACCCGGGTATCGTGGTTTCTAGAAAAAATTCGTAAATTTTTGACTATGACAGAATGGGTTTAAATGGGGTTTTCTGAGTCCGGGGACTAATGCAGTCTGCGGCTGGAATAAAATAAGCTAGAATATTGCGACAATATTGACTGATTTCCGCAAAATACGAAACAGTCGAATTTTGGAAAAATCGCTGAACCGGGTATCGTCGTTTCTGGAAAAAAAATCGTAAATTTTTTACTATGACAGAATGGGTTTATATAGTGTTTTTTCAGTCCGGGAATTAATGCAGTCTGCGGCTGGAATAAAATAAGCTAGAATATTGCGATAATATTGACTGATTTCCGCAAAATACGAAACGGTCGAATTTTAGAAAAATCGCTGACCCGGGTATCGTCGTTTCTAGAAAAAATTCGTAAATTTTTGACTATGTCAGAATGGGTTTATATAGTGTTTTCTCAGTCCGGGAACTAATGCAGTCTGCGGCTGGAATAAAATAAGCTAGAATATTGCGACAATTTTGACTGATTTCCGCAAAATACGAAACGGTCGAATTTTGGAAAAATCGCTGACCCGGGTATCGTCGTTTCTAGAAAAAATTCGTAAATTTTTGACTATGTCAGAATGGGTTTATATAGTGTTTGCTCTTTATCGCAGGAGGCATGGCTAACACATTAGACACGAATACTAACTTTAACACACAACGCAGAAGCATTTCCAGCCATAATGCAAAAGCAACAGACATTACATGTACATAATATTCAGCTTTCATGAAAACACAAAATTCAAAATATTTAATAACTGCAAACATGTACAGCACTAACCGAGTTTACAGCAGTGTTCAAACCAGTCTGGAATATAAGTGACAAAGGCAGACGTCAGATTCCCTTTCTCCCCACTCTCATAACGCTGGATCTTCTTCAGCAGTTCCTGGTTGACTCCCTCCACCGCTACCTGCTGCTGCTTCGATTCATCAAGCGACTCAGATGCGGCAAACACAATGTTTCTCATTTGCTAAAAGAACAGAAAGTAAGAAAATTGTGCAGCCCCAAATGAGCGATATGCAGATGACCTATGGTCAATTGGTCATTAAGTCAATTGAACTGGTCTGATTTGATTAACAAAAGCCTCAATAAGCTAATAACACATGAAAATATACGGTCAGGACATTCAACACTAACACAACTTTACTGATACCAACAATAACACAACATGGTTGCTGATTCGCTAAACACTTGGTCAATGTTACTAAGAGGGTAATTTTTTAATTCAAATTTGTAATAACTTGCCATTATCTTTCTCGTACTCTTAGGCTGAAGTTTATGCTAAAGAATTCAGATAGAATCTCAGCGTGTGGTAGGCGTAGCTCTAATGGAAGGTCATTCCAGATCACTGTGACGACCACTGAAAAGGCTCAATTCTTCATAATCGCAATAACAGCAAAAGAACTGAGGGAAATCTGTAATCTGCAGAGTATAGGGGATGACGTTGATGGATACCTGATGTCAGAGAGCATAGCTCTCAGAAGTAAATTTGGGTGACATCGCCATACCAGAGCAGCTACTCTGGACTCAAGCCACTGGCAAATAGGAAGCCAGTGAAGAACCTACAGCATAAAGCTGGAGACTTGGCCATATTTTGGGAAATGCCCAGTGAGGTGTGCTGCAAAATGCAAGACCCAGACCAAACGTGTCATTTAGCAAGATGATATGTCAAAGTAGTGCAATGGGTGTCCCGTTGTTAGCGCGCTGGACAAAAGCGTGCTGTCAAAATGGCGCCGTCAAATGCGCACTGCTATATTTGTTTGTCAAATGCGCTTCTGACGACGCGCTTTTGTCCAGCGTGCTAATGATGGGGCGCAAGTGCGATGAGCTATCATCAAGGCAAGCTGTGGCGAAGAAAAGCACTACGGTAACTGAATAGCATGCAGTACCTCTACCGTTGGCACTCCTTCAACAACACCAGACTTGGACTGGAACATATCGAAGAGCAGCGTCTGTATCGAGGAACTCGTCTCCTTTGGCGTCTTGATGACGGCACGGCCGATGTCGACGCCTGTCCGACGCATCGAAGAGTCTTGACTGTGACGAGATTCTGAAAATATCGACAACAAGATTAGAAATTATTCCTTGGACAACAGCCATTGGAAAAACAACGTACAATTATTAACTTGACTGAAAACAGTTGAACTGGAGACAACACCTTTCATTCGTGCTTGAATGCTATTCAAACAATTGATGTGGAGGCTGGAAATGGGAATGCTTCCAGAGAATGTGCGCTATCTAAATTTATGCAATTGCTGGGTGAAATCGCCATACCAGAGCGCTCAGCATTGTCATTATTCCTATTACTATCATTATTATTTTTCCCAGGATAGTTCTAATCCCTCAGGTGAAAGACATGGACAGTATCATCATTTTTATTATTACTATTATTATTATTTTCTAGCACCCGAGGTACGGTACATATATGATCCTCAGGCTTTAAAAACAATACTAAAGGCTGTGTTGTTCTGGAGTTAACGATCATCATCATATTATTGCAGCATTAATAATGCACTCAACTGACTAAATGCTTCAAAGGCACTTAGGATAACCCCATAATGTTCACCACAAATGTTAATGATAAGCACGTAAAAAAGCAAATAAATATCCAAAGACCATACAGCATGTGTGTCTGGTAAACAAAGAGCTTTAACTGTCATTTTAGAATCTGGCAGTGAAAGGGTGCTGCGCTTATTCTCAGCTGACGTAGGAGCATTCGTCAACACAGGACAGTGAAGTCATGAGCAGCAAATATAACTGAGTTCATCATTGGTTTGAGCAGATTTCTTGCTGAGTAAGTCACATAGGAACCAGACCAAAACACAGAACATGCAGAGGGTGTTATAACTACACACCGTTCTTTAAGACTTTTGATATCATCAAGAAATTAATTTCAGCATAAAGAGTTAAACGTTTAAACAAAAAATGTTTGTTAGAACGTTGCAACTTTGTTACACCAGGAGGTGTTAACCTGCTCACCTGAATTGATGTTGCAAAGGCCAGGTGAAGCAGGCGCAGAGTGCATTGGTGAATCCATTCCTTTGCCATAGTGCTGCGGCACTTCACAGATTGGCGCCGTAAGCAGACGATATTCAACGATGATGTCACAGATGGCTTGCTTTGTCGCCTGCAGGAGCATGTCGGTCAGCTGAGTCATGTCGAGCGTGCCACACCCCCAGATCCGAAACTGGATCAAGCTCATAGGACCTGAAGGATATGAAGACAACCAAGGTCACTCATCAGAACAAACAGCATCATTCATGTGGAACAATGAGGTACTCTAAAACAATTTAAACAATCACAGCAGTTCCATGCTTTCCTTTAATGACAATAAACTAGAGAATGAACTAAAAAGTACCACCAGAAAACAATGATTATCAACACCTTATCTTTAGAAGAACACAATGCAGTCATTAATTTTTTATCGGATGTTGTCACTTTATTTTCTTAGCCTTCGCTCATGGAGTCAGTTGGACATTCTTCACTTTCAATGTCTAGTCCACTATAACCGGATAAAAACACCTGCAAATCACTTCTATCTTGTCAGTAATCAAACGTCAGATGATGCAAACCAGCGTAAATTAATCTGCCTGGAAAAGAAGCGCTTTGCTTAATCAGGAGGAAATCAAAGTCATCTCACAATCACATACCTTTTACCAGGGTCACTTCGGCTACATAAGCAGAACAAACAACATGAAGAAAAACTGCATAATCTTTGCAATTCATTTTCAGGATCTGGAAGAAGAGGAAATGCTGCTAAGAATGGCTTGATGACAGCACAAGAAGACTAGTGCTTGATACACATTCTACAGCTTGACTTTGAAAATTTTATGAAAGGTAATGGCCATACAAATACAAGTACAGGTGATGATGAAAACTTTGTGGAATCGACTTATGCTCTCGTTTGTATTGCAAAACTACCTTCTTCAAAAAACTCCCGATTTCTTCTTGGTTTTCAAGCACACAGATATGCTCTGCATCTTCCCCTGGCGGCTGACTATCTATCCACAGCTCAGATTCATTCGGGTGTGACTTTGCATGCATTACAAATTTATTTAACATTAATAATAATAATAATAATAATAATAAAATAATTCAAAAAAAATAAAAATAAAATAATAATAATAATAATAATAACAATAATAATGATACCTGGAGATTTTGTAGGAGAAGCAGCTGGTCTGTACTGGTAAGTGTTGACCATGCCATCAAACATCGATCGATCCAGAGGCTCACGATACGCCTGTGGAGACAGCTTAGGAGATCCAAGGAGTTGTATCGTTGATCCTTTACTATCCACAAATGATAGATGGATACAGGCGATACCTAGGCAAGCAAAGCAAGACAAAGAACGCATCATTGATCCGCTAAAATATTAAATTAATACTTGATCTTTAGACACTGTTTCAAAAGCAAAAATTTAAATATAAATCATAAAAGATTTCATGTAAATGAGTGATACATATCTGAGACATTTTTTGGAAATGCTTCAAACATTTAAAGAAATTCTTAAGAACTTACAATAAGATGACTAAATCAGTAATATATATCTATAAGAAAGAATGAGGATATGCATGTTTGTATGTGCACTTGTTATAGCGCCCCTTCAAGCTCCCTACTCAGAGGCGCTCCCAACTACAGAGCGAACACTGCATCGGAGTTTCACGCCGAAGCACTGTGCAATTGCGAGTGAAGGACTTGAGGTGAATTCGAAACTGTAACCCTTCGGCTGCAAGGCGACGAACATACCCACTACACCACCAGCCCCACGATGCATATACAATACATAAGCATGCATGTATGTATATTTGTCCAGAATGCACACCCAAAGTTTTGCATCAATTGACCTGAAACTTTGCACCTAAATAGAGGGACATCAGGACCACCAAGTGAAAAGGTTGGCAACTCTCTCCTACTATGGGGCCAGGGTGAAGGCGAAAATCCAAACTTTTGCTTTTTCCATTCCATCACCATAGTTTCACAGCTATTCACCTGAAACGTTGCAGCTAGACAGAGTGTTATCGGGGTCACCTCACCCCACCCAACACACACCTCGCCATGCAGGGGCCGGGTTGGGGCAGGGTGTTATTTTGGGGAAATAAAAAAATTCCGGTAAAACGAAATTTCACAGGTGACGTAGCGGTTATAAACCCCAGAGGAGTTCGCGCCCGGTGGAGGTTGGAATGTGGTGGAGTTGGGTGTGGTGGGGAAGCGGGCAATTGAGGCGGGTTCAGGCGGACCAAAACCGAAATTTACCGGGCAATGCCGAGTACTCCAGAGAGGTGGAGGCAAGGTGGGCCGGCGGGTTAGGGGTTTGGGGTGTGAGTGGGATGTGGAAAAAGTGGGGTGGGGAATAGGAGTGGGGATGGGGTGAAGTGATGGTGGAGAAGTAGAAGATTGGCCGGGAGCGACGCAAATCCTAAATTTCCTGGGAAATGCTGGGTACCCCAGCTAGTAAGATATATGAGAGAATATTTTAAAACAATTCCGCCACCTTTTCCTCCAGACTGCTGTGGCCGTATGTACAGAAAAACGTCACTCTCTGGAATCGGAGTGCTGGGAGTGTTCTCGTAATCCTGAAACGTGTTTTCCGGTTTCCCACCATCAGCGTACTTAGGCGTGAAGAGAAACTGAAGGAGATTCTGGCGAAGGTAGTAGGCAAGGGCGAACTGGTGGAGAATGGCGCTCGATGGAATGACAAACTGCAGCTTCTTCACAGGTAAAATGCCTGGCTTCTGTATAAACTGCAGCAACATCACATCACGAATCATGTCACTAGTCAAACTGGCATTCCACGAACATTTCATTAATGTGAGGGATGTTTGAAAATTGCGGTAACACCTGCCTGCAAACTTCATTCAAGCAGAGTCATTTGTATGTATGCATTTGTGTACTGGATCTGTATATACGCATGCATGCATGCATGTACATGTATGTATGTACCGGTGTGTACTTCCTGGAGAAGGAATATCAGAATAATGAGGTCTTGCACATTTTCTACAGGGATGTTAGAACTACTGGTCAGTGCCAGTAACCATTTCATACTGGTCCATGCGACACTGAGTTGCAAAGAAAGCTGTAGGCTGAGCTGGTCTAGAGCAGCAGTTTGGAAACTTCATTTTTATTTGTATGACCTGGTAAAAAATCAAATATTGGCGAATACCGCCAGCAAGGTCAGATAAAAAAAACCCAGGCAAAACCAAGTTCCCAGTTAATCAATTATTAGGGGATATTGTAGGTCCTACTGCAGGGTCGTGGATTGGTATTGGAGTCGTAGGTAGACAAACTACAAATTTAATACACAAGACTAAGAATGTAATCATAGCAATAAAAAGGAAATACAAAATCACTATTAGAAGTGCTAAAGTGAGCTGTGGGCCTGTTTTGACAAGCACAGATTTATAATATCTGGTTAAATATTTGCCAATCTCAAACACAAATCTGGTTCGGGTTCAAGCTTTGTTCTGCAACAGCTAATCAAAGAAAGATGGATACACACTCATCAAAAATTTGCATTTTTAAATATTCTGCATGTCACTTAGCGATGATAGACAGCAAGGGAGAAGATGGCCATCTGCCTACACATGCCAACAATGAGAAAAATTATATTTTCACCACTGCATATTATCAATGGCTGCCCTCTTTACGTTAGGTATTTTTCCTGTTGGCTGGAAGTAAAGGACATCAGAGCTTTACCTGGCAAAGTGTACAGATGGAGATGTTGAATTCAATTTCCGTTTATACTCCACTTATTTTTTGGCGATTTCATATTTCAACTGTTACCTGAACATCCTCAGGGAGGAGCTTGCACATGGCATTGCGTGACAGCGTCAGTGTCACAACCTCCAAAGTCGCCTCATCCAGTTTCTTCTGAAGAACCTGAACCAGGTCTTGACTGATGTCAGATCCTATCGTAACAAAACAGAACACCGTCTGGTTAGCAAACAACGTTAAAGCTCGCACACAGGAGGCTTCACAGGCAACTACGGAACCTTTCCTAAATCAACGGCACTTCAGACTAATTACTAGGTGCTAATCTAGTGTGAAGATTTCTTTAGCACTGATACTACAAAGATAATATGCGGTGCTTCATGATATAAACTGCTGCAGGATGTTCAAAAGACACATCACAACAGTGTAATAATAATAATCACAATAGTGCAATAATAATAATAATAATCTTCGTTTAATGACCCAATCTGACAAACCGCAGAATGATTACAGGCACAGGTTATACGAAATACGGCACACTATAGCACAACACGCAGGTCGGCTTTACAGCAGTGGGTTCGGTAGCCTAAGTGCTGGATCACTCCTGGCTCGGTCAAGTCAGAAGTGGGAAGGGCTATCTTTTTTTCAGCAGAACCCAAGTCAACACAACAGAAGTAGTATCTTGCAAGATGTACCATTCAGCCAAATAATCTACAACACTTGGGCAATTCGACTGAGAACTACAACCACACGCAATCTTACCTGCTGCTTAGAACTCAGAAAAGAAACAAGTCATCATCATCACATTTCCAACATGTTCAGAAGAATGAAGGCATGATGTGGAAGAATGATTAGTTACCGACTGGTGCAATTCCGTAGACAAAGAGCGTAACTCTCTCTTCCGTCCGATGTCTCGATGCATTCGATGCGGTGCTGCCACGGAAGGACTGCGACAAGTTCAGATGCTCACCGTCGCGATCCGACATTCCGGCAGCCGACGAAGACCTCGACTACAGACACGAACATCGCAAATACGCTACAGTTCGTCATTGACTACATTTTAACGTAGTGTCATGCAGACAGACTCGTAGTATGGGTACAAGTGCAAGTCTCTAACTGATTTCTACCAAAATAAAAAGGCAATGAAAATATATCACACACAGACAGCTATAATATTTTTTTAAATATGATCTACTCATGCTTGGTCTATTCGAACAAAATCCCTATGAAAATGCAGGAGTGTTGCCTTCAGGAAAAAGTTGTCCATGTTTATTACAGATGGTTCTTCGACAGGGGAACATCTGAGTTAAACGCTCAATTATAATTACTGAAACTATAAACTGATGTGTCTAATAAATACAAGTCAATGCATTTTAACTTAGCAAGTACATCTTAGAAGAAAAATGTCTGAAAAAGATCTCAAGGTACTTACATCATCTCCATCTTGTTTTGTGCTGCTGCTCAGTGCAAATGATAAAGATGACAGGTCCTGTGAAGCTACAACATCATCAACCGTTAATGTCAGCATCAGCAATATCTTTATCACCATCACTGCCATCACCATTGCCCCCCCATCATCGTTGTTGCCGCCGAAGCAGCCCCCAGCACCAGCACCAGCTCCAGCACCACCACCACCAAAACAATTCTAACAGAACCATCATCGCCAACAGTTGCAGCACGCTCTGAATGTCACTCGCCAGGGAATGCCTTAAACACCAATCAACAGTCATTTTTACAATAACTGCACATTGCTCTGTGTACGAGATGTTGGATGCTATATATAAAGAGACGCTTTCATAGTAGTAACCTGATGGTTTGTAGTCGTCCGAGTCGACAGACGGCTGCTGAACAGGAGCTGCTTTGATTTCCTGCGTTGATTCTGAAAGGCTGCAATCATCAATGCATGCATAAGAAAAGTTCTACCAATAGGGTTAATCAACAACTCAATACATCGTACGGCAATCGTAAGTGGCATGTTTTGTGAAGTTACACAATATAACGCAAATATCAACTTTTCCAGCATTGCCGCTTTCATTGAATGACACAATTTACTGCATCACAAGTTGTTGTATGTTGTCCCTTGATGACTTCACACAACCTACCATGTATAGCCATGCAGATTAGCATTACAAGAATGAAGATCTTGAGAAAGACTTTAACATAAGCTGGTTGCCTCTGATGAAGTTAGCAACTGAAACATGCAAATAGCACATGTGCTACTTAGTGACGGCTGACTACTTAGTGGTGGCTGACTACTTAGTGACGGCTGACTATGTAGCGGCAGTGGACAACTCAGTGATGGCTTCCTCCTCCATGATGCTCTGACTATGGCTTATATAGCAGGTAAAGCTGATAATAGACTGCTTATTGAAATCAGAACTAATGACCATATACTTTGCTGGTGGTGCCCGTGATCCGGGAGACCCAATATGCCCTGTCTTAGGCTTCACCACTTCTCACTTCCACCTACAGATGCTTCTCACTTCCATCAAGGGATACCAAAACCTCTATTCCCAGGCTGCTTTACAAGGGCATCTCTCAAACTCTATGATATTCAAATAATCAATCAATAGGTAATTATGTTTAGAAACAAATGCTAATGGCTAGAATGGCCATATCTTCGTAATCACAATGCATTCAAATAAACTGCAAATAAATCAATGGGTCCGGTGGCGCATTGGATAACACATCGGCATGTAGATCTGCATTGAAGCCGAATTCGATACCCAAAGACCTTGTAGGATAGATGTGCTTTGTAGGCTGCTATTATTGCCCTTGTATTATCTGCTGTCCGTTTTGTTAGTAGTTAAGATTGAAGTTAATTAAGATAACTGTATAACTATACATTGTAAACAGTTGTGGTCTATCAACAGGATTGTGGAATAAACGAAAATTATCATGTTCTACTCACTACTACGATGCTTCTTTGTACAATAAAGCAAGCAGAAGAGTAAACAATAAGGCAAGACAGTCCAAAGCACAGTCTTGTAGTTGGAAGATATTTTACTTATGTACAAACCCTGCAGTCCCGCTACAGCAAACCAAAAAAGTGGACTTACATTCCTCAATCCTCATGGATCATATGGCTTAGCAGCGGTCTGTTAATCTCAACCAGATACTGGGATTCAAACTCTGGAAGCCAAGAAAACAGGTAAACATGGTTTCACAGTTTAACTGCCAACCAAATACAAATGTGCTAGAGAATATATATAAGTACATCCTTTCAAAGTAGCATAATGCGATGCACAAAACTGATCAACCAACCGCATGTAGAAGACGTTATCTCCGACTGATTCCTTGAAGATATACATGTTCTTGCGATTGACGACGACAAACTTATCAAGCACCGACATCAATGCCTGAACACCTAGTGAAAAAATCAAATAAACATCTATGCCTGTAACACGAAAACTAAAATTCGCAATCAAATTCTAAGACCATTTTCCAAAATTAAATTAATGCATTATAGCCATAAATGTCACCAAGCTGTCTACTTCACTCACGATGGAATGGGCAGAACAGCAACTCCATTCATCTACCTCTGAATACACAGCCATCTGTGCCTACGCTGAAACCCTCATATCTGCAACTGACACAATGGTAAAATAAATTGCAGTAAGTGGTGTTCTGAAATTCAGAATTTACAGACTTTTAGCACTAACGAGTTAAGTAAAGCACAAGATGTCCTATCCACTTCAATGACCATTGTTTGCACTTCACCAAAAGATCGCATTTATACTATTACTCATGACTATGCCTCCTAAGGTCAATGCTATAAAAAGATATTTTCTAAGTGAGTAGATTATCTTGCATCGCATTAACTTATCTTAAGAGCATCTTAAATAGATTGATCACATCTGATCTTATATGATGGCGTTTCTTACCCGTCGATTCTTTTCCTCGCTGTGGGGCCAGTTTGAGTCGGGGATGAAGGACGAATTGAGCCTGAAAGACACAGGCACATGCAAAATGACCAGGGTCAAACTGCATGTTGGCTGCTAGGTAGCGGCTGTCATTTGAGGCCTCGTTGTCAGAATCAGAACCTGGAAAATTTTGCAAAAACATGTGTAAAAATATGCTGATTTCCTATCAAAACCAAGAAATTCACAATTCTAACACTACCTACACAAGTACTTTACAAAAGATTCCACATAACAGCTTTGCCTTTTGAACCACATGAAACAAAATGTAGGACATCTAATTTTGACAAGACATTGAGAAGCAGAATCCGAAAATTCTGGGGGTTTTGGGGGTCATTCTAAATGTAAAGACATTTGTCCAGCAGACAATTGCAAAATGCTATAGTTCAAGAAAAACGATCAAAACTAATTATATCATAAATAAATCAGTGCTTGTGAATAAGCTGGTGCCCTGCGCTTGGCTTTTAAGTGGCACTTTAGAAATATGAAGATTACGATTAAATCTACCTCATCCATGCCCGCACTCATAATAACATAATATCTACAAATAAAAAAAATAGTAATAATTTATATGCAACGTACAATTATAACAACAAGTAATACTATTTAGAATAATCTCAAACGAGCAACATAGGTCGGTAGGTCTGAGACTAACTGGGATCTTTTACATATCGGTGTCGCTGTGACTTCTCCTGCGAAAGAACGTCACGTGACCACTTGATGTCCTCGTCCGCCTCCGGAACCAACAGCGGGTTGCAGCAGCACTTTGAATACATATCCAACAGTAGCAGTTTCTGCAACAGAAATGATTCACAAAAGTCTCTTATCCCCATCATCAGTCAGCTCTGGCTTTTAAAAACCACTCAAATCTTTTTCTTTAGGTGTGGCCTGACTGGGAGCACCTCTGAGTAGTTTTTCTTAAAGTGGTGCTGCACAAGTCACCAGAATAAATGAATGGATGAATGATGTAGATCAATAATGCATTGGTTTGGTTCTGTAAGCATGTGCGAGCGCGCTGCTCAGCCTCATTTGTCTCCGAATGAATTTTTATTCTTCTTGTGCTAAACATCTTGAAGCTGGTGAGGAGTGACTTTAAGAGATTCACAACAAAAGACACTATATAAATGTCCAGTTATATACATACATAGAGAGCAACCAACCATAGGTAATGATTTACCATGCCAAGAAACTTATGATATCCATTTAGGAATTTTCGAAGAATTCTTTCCTACCTGATTAACCGAATGGCAAAGATGGCGGATGCTTTCAGTAACTGCTCGAAACAATTCCTTGTATCGCCTGGCAGACTTGCTGTCAAAAGTATCTCTAAATGAGAAAACAAAAAGCAACTGCAAGTCAGAAACTGGATCTCATTAAACCACAACCTTTGGCATGCTAAATATTCACTACCAGGCAGGTAAGGTAAAAAAAGTGAGTTAGCATTAGGTAAGGCAAAGTACGGTGAAGCATGGTGAGGCGCTGAAAGGTAAGACGAGATGAGATACCTGGCATGGAAGTACACCTCCACTTTGTCCGAGTTGAGACGAAGGATCTGCCAGAAGTCTGGAATCGGGAGACACCTGCGGACAGTCGAGATGGACTCGTTGTAGGACATCATCGCTCCATCCTCGTCTGGATCACTTGAATCACCTTCGTAACCTGTAAACGCACAACTAAAGTGGCTTCATTTTTTCTCTTAGTCTAAAAAAATTTACCTGGCTCCTGATTCTCATAATCACCCAGGTTCACAATAGCTACAGAAAAATGATTCTCCATACAAGGTTGGTCACCATCACATAATTTGTAATGTGCAAGACTTTGCGAGTGCATATATACCGGGTAATACATATATATATATATTCAGTGCCTCTTCAGGAAAGCTCACTAGGTGTGCTCCAGACCTAACTAGCTAGAGGGTTGCAGTCAAGCTGCCTTGTAGGGACCTTGAGCAAGTCCTTCACTCGCAATTGCTCAAGCGCTTCAGCGTGAACCTCCGATTCAGTGTCCGTGCTGTAGTCGGGAGCGCTTCTGAGTAGAAATCTTGAAGGGGCGCTATAACAAGTGCACAAACATACATGTAAGACTGTGACATCAAAGATCAAAATGGTTGAATAAAATAGTCTTTGAGTGAGCATTGCAAAACAGAAGCATATAAAGAAGAAGAGGCTCACATCACAAATTACACAGATCTATGCTTGCTAGAGAATAAAGAATTGATGACAGCATAGCTTCCACAATCCACATTTCACATGGAAGGTGCCAGCAGGGCTTTTTTTAACGTGCAGTTGTACACAAAAAGTGCAGTTCTAAATGTATTTGTGCAGTTGTAGAAGCATTTCTGTACAGTTAAAAACTAGCAAAAAAGGTCATTGTCCTCCGATTGGAAGTAATTTACCATGGAGGATGGGAAGGGAAAGAAGGGTTGTGCAGCTCTAAAAACAGCACTGGGTGCCAGTATTGGACAGCGCACACAGAGTTGCAGAATGAAGAGATGAATGATGAATAGCGATAACGCTAAAAATACACAACCATGTAAGGTACGATCAAGCAGTCACACATCAGCATAAACTTACATTTACAGCACATTTGTACATTTACCCAACATCCTGAAGCTGACAAATTATTAAACCTTGCGTTGTCAAATCACTCGACTAGTACCGTAGTAAGACACAGTGAAAGCAAGACACAGTCTTCATTTTGAAGCAATTACTAAATAAAACAATCAACCTAATGATACAGCCACAAAGTCACAAAGACAAAGAGGCACAGATACATAGAATCTTCGATAACTTGCGCACAACTACCAGTCTACCACGCATTCAAAACTTCCCTGTAAACTTTAATCATCAACTGCTCAAAGTCCTCTCCAATGCCTCCGTAAAAAAACACAGACACATTACCTGCATGCAATACCAGTGAATTAATGCCCACATGGATGCACTTGCAGAAGTGAGTTCGTTATACACACCATGCAACCATAGAGTGAAAGAAGTACCATACTGATTTTGCATGTACAGGGCAGATTGTAGCAAAACTCGTTCCAAGAGGCATTTGAGTCCTTAGTAATGTTTTCACATATTATCAATGTCTAATAACAGCTGGAAAACTTGGAAAACAAAATAAGCAACATGAATTAATCAGCCTACCTGCTTCCCCAGTGCTAGCGAGACTACTAGTATCGACGGCAGAAATCGGTGTCTCAAGACCCGAGGCATGGCGAGAGCGCAGTTGTGACCTGCTATCTACTTGTGGTGTGCTGCTGTCCAAGCTGCTAGTTCCCTGGCTTGGGTAGCGAAGCTTCTGCCGTTCAGGACGCAATTTCTCAAAGCTCAGCGAGCTCTGGACCCTCTTGATGCAGTGCGTGCTGCTGACGCTGGTATACTCCGTCAGTGGTTTCATGCTAGATGGAGACTCGCGGCTGATGTTCTGTTGTGAGAACGAGTGAAAGGGAAACTTGGTGACGTCAAAGCTGTCAGTCAGCGACTGGTTCTTGCGTACGACGTTGAAGATGGCTGGTCCGCTGATTGGCCGCACACGTCGAGCTCTTGATTCTGACGGGATGATCTCCGAGTCTTCTGGGATGAGCGAGTCGGGCGGGATGATGTCAGCTGAATCCGGCGCGACCATCTGTGTCGCATCAAGACTGTCCTCGAATAACAGACTTTCATTGTCTGGGATAGAGACAATATCGGTTGGTTGATTCTTATCACAAGATGGTTCCTCTGTATCAGGAACTTCACCACTGCCTTCTTTGACAATCGTGTCTTCAGGCATAACCAGGTTTGTAGATGAAATTTCCAAATTTGAAACGTCTTCCTTGGACGATGAAGGAAGGCTGTCCACTGATGCTCGCTTGTCCAAAGACAGACCCTCTGAACCCTGCTTAAAAACGTTCAATTCTGTCTGTTTCTCTTTATCAGCTGCCTCCACCACATTCAAAAGCTCCATCTTAGTCACGGCAACTTCGCGGATCGGACTCGGACGTGACACAAGAATCTGAATGTCCTTCGAGCTGGTGAGGCTGTCTTTGCTCTCGTCAACCTTTGAATCCTCCATCTCGACTTTAGCTTCATCGTCCTTAACCACGTTTTCGACAGAGTCTGAGACTTCTGCGTCATGGATGACCGTGTCCGTCATCTCTGCACCAGCATCCGTGTCTACTTTGTTCGCTGAGTCGCTCGTCATAACGTCGACAGCCACTGGGGACGAGATACCCAAGTTCTTAAGCGCTGATGACAAGGCGCTAGCACCTTCGATGACATTGTTGCAGATGTGATCCTTACAGAGGTAGTAGAAGGCGCCTTCTTTTGCCAGACGATACTTCTGGATGCGTAGCTTGTCAAATTGCTTAAACATAAACCAAGACAGGGAAATGCAATCTTGCAGAGATGAGTGATTAACATCAGTGAATAACATAAAAACATTTAGTTCATCATGCTAAAACTTTGAACAAACCTAATCAACACAGTCTGAGAAATATCCTTGATGGAAGCATGCAATAAAACAAGCCGCTAACAACCACACTTAACTTTATGACCCATCAAATGTTAGGTCATGTTCAATGGTCTGGGACAACCATAAGATTAGAACCAGAGTAAAATGCGGCTGATACAGCAGTTCAGATCAGACTGGCATTCACAAGGTTACTTCTGGATAAGTGGCATGAGGCAGTGGAGGATACTAGTGCTACAATTGGACAAAGTATGGTACCATATAACAGATGCATTGCCTGTCACAGACTGTAGTCTACAAAATCCATCCCCAACACAACAGTGCTACAAGACAGCTGCTTACTACAGAGTCAGCCAGTTCATACATGTTAACAATCATCAAGATTGTCCAGAGAGCAAGGTCCTAATGAATACTAAAATACAATTTATATAAAACACACTTTTTTGCTTCATACGCAATACATCATATAAACTTAACAAATTTCACTCAAACAGAATTTTACATTCGAGAGTGTACCTAAAAATTACATAATTGAATTCTGCCCAGAAACTGAGTGTCAATATCTTGAAAATCCACTTGAATACTGATGCAACTTGCATTCTGCTTCAAAATGTCTTTGCCTCTTTGCACAACTAAGCATAGCTGCAACCCTTACTCCAGAAATTAAAGCATGCATTAACAATTATAACATTATAAGTTGAAACGATGTTGAACAACAAACCTCGACAAAGTGTCTCATGCTCTGTTCTGAGCTGAAGACAAACTGGAATGGAACGTCAGTCGCTAAACACATCGCACGACCAGCTGACGTCTTCACGTGGCTGACAACGTTACAAAGAGTCTTCTCGATGACAGGAACATTCAGCCTCAGAGACGAGATGATCTCATCCTCAAGCAACCACAGGATCTAGAAAAGTTATCGGAATGCATAACCAGATAAAACAAGATTCTCCGTTTAGATGAGAAATCTAAGCAGATTTCATGACATTTTACTGTTTCGCTACATAGTATGCTCACACTTTACAGAAATGCCTACATAATCAGAAAAGTAGTAAACTATCCATAAAATTACGTAATCTTAGAACTGATTAAGCTTACATATCTAACTTGGTACACAGAACAATAATTTTAAAGCCAGCAGTATAGAACTTTATAAAGTACATCCATTTCCCTCACTCTGTCTTTGTTTCCTTAATTTTCATGTCATGCTAACATTTGTGAGAATTGTCAGTTTTTAGTTTCTTCACCAATGTATTATTAATGTACTTTTTTGCTGGGCATCTACATCATCAGCTAATTTACCTTGCTTGATTACTTACCTCCTCTTTGCAAGCTGTCACTGACAGCTGTTGACACTTTGGAAGGTCTTTCACACCTCTGCAACAAATGCAATCAGCAATCAGCTGGCAACGTTTGAAGAAGTGACAAATTAAAAATCTCTGTTACAGTATCACATTTAACTGGATCAGTTAGATATTTGTACGTGCAGTACTTCAGTGACGCCACTAACAGGTGTCCATCCTCTCAGGCAACATCAAGTGCTCTCATCCATCCATACCATGATGACATAAAGGCATAGTTACCCGATATATGCACGACGGTCGACCAAACATGAATGGAAAACGACAGTACACTAAGGACTTCTTTAAGGCTCCAATGCAGTGACCACAAGACAAGCATTGCTTGTATCAAGGTCCACGCACTGCACTTTTTAGATGCATATCTACGCATAAATATTAAAAGAATCACGTAATGACTAACATAAGGTCGACTGGATTTGATGTCATTTGAACATCCGGTGATCCTTCCATCTCCTCATCCGTTGCATTTGACGCCTGGCTCATAGTCGATACGGTGCGATTATACGAAGGTCGTGCACTGTTGTCCTTGAGGTCATCTGCAGGCGGCAAGGTCAAGCAGATAAAGTCCAATGTCACCTTGAGGTCACTGATGTCGCAGTCGACCAACGATAATTCGGACAGACAATCTCCCAGTTCACCTGAAGACCGCAGAGAAAACATGGAAATGAAAAGCATGAGATGCCTGCTTTAAGAATATTAAAATGTCAATACAGGAGCTGTCCATTAACGCTAAAACCAAGAGACCATCATGGGTAAGAAGTACTACTGATTACAGGTTCCATTGCCTTAGCACATTAGTGTGGGTGGCCAACTTTTTCTCTAACCACCTAGCCTATCTAACAACAGCGTGCTTAGTGAAGCAGAAATTCTAAAACATCCCTTTCCACCAGTAGAGATTTGAATGCTCTTGATTGCCAGTCTATCATGCCAACCACAGTAGTGCTTAGCGTATCATTGCCTGTAAAGAGCTAAAGACAATGATAGCTCAGTTGACTCCTTCAAATCTGAACTCAAGACTTATTTATTTTTGCAAGGCCTATCCTGTTGTTAGCATAGCATTTAAAGCATTCTTGTAACGGCATGGATGTGTTACAGCGCCTTAAAAATCATCATTGTTATCATTATCATTATTATTATTATTAGCTGATTTATAGGTCACATGGCTTGACGATGTCTGACAATATCACATGATGCAGTTCGCTCTGAACCCAAAACACAGATGTAGAATGCAAACACATTCAAAATCAGCCGAAGAATAACGATAAGAAAAAGCAGGAACCTACTGAGACACATTGGTAGACTCTGAACAGGCATGCTCTGTAGTCCACTCGGCAGATGAATGGAGCAGTTCATATGGATGAACAACGGAGGAGTCGAACCAGAACATTTCCTCATTCTATCAAACTTGCCAGGTTCATCACCGACCGAGTCACTCGAGGAAATATTTGAGGATGCCCTTGCCGTTGTTCTTGGAGCACCACCCTTACCCACATCTGGGTCAAGGTCACCTTCTGAGAAGAATGGATTGACATCATCAGGCCTTGCAGTCTCACCTTAACAAGGCCGTCATTCAACAAACTGTTGTTAAACTACAAGCTAGATACTTACAGCAAGAATAATTTAAAAATTATAAGCAACTGGCAGGCATGGTAAGTTAAGTTAACTGTAGCACAAGGTGATTGCATATTACCAACAAGTCCTACTCAACAACCATTCTGAGGTGAGAAATTCTGGGATGCTGCGGTATTTAAGCAATTGACATTAAAAACCAAATCTGTTCTGTACATTTAGTAGCACATCTATAGATGTAGCTTAACAACAGTGCATCATGAAAGTCTCAGACGCATCATCAAATTCTTTTAAAATTTATTCATTAGATTTAAACACATTTAAATGCACCTTAAGAGACTCAAGAATAATCAAATGTACTGGACTATAACCTTAGAGTCATGTTACACACATCACAAATAATTTTCACTACCTAATACACGGGAATCTTAAATGTCTCTGTGAGGCTTAGAACAGTGCAACATAAGATTCTTATCTTTCTATCCATTAAAATTTATGACATATGTTGGAATAATACTGTTGGTTCAATTCTCTAAATATTAGGAAAATTTTAGTATGATTATTGATTAATCATCAGGCATTAGAGATATATACGAAAAACAGTTTGGCTTGCTTTTTATTGAACCACGGTGTACAACATTGCTATGGATGCCACAGTAAAATAAGTTCACGAAACCCAACAAAAGCAGACCATTTAAACCTTTAAAAAAAATTTAAGCCAACTGAAAACACATACCAAGGTCTGTCAGTCCCGGAGTAGCACAGGTAAGCGCATCATCATCCATAGTAAGACTCTCCTGTTTCAGAAAAACACCAGCTTAACAGTTTCCTGTTGCGGCAGATTAGCCAGTTCCATTGCCAGTGTCAATACTTATGATAATTCACATGTCAGAAGTTTAAACTGACTTATAAAGCAACATCTTAACTGGCGGTTGCTAGACAGTAGCTCATGAAAACACTTCCTTATCACACACACATTCTCATTTCTGTAAAAATTATGCAGCGCAACCAGTGCATCAAGTTGGCTCCAGTAGAATTTACAACAGACACAATCTAAGCAATTAATCAGTAGTTAATATGAGCACCTCTGAGTAGTCTCTTGAAGGGGTGCTATATAAATGCTCTGAATAAATGAATGAATAAATGAATGCTAAGTAATCAGTGAAACAACTCCAATTCCAATTAAGAATGGCCTACCCCAGTACGGCGATGATCTGAAGGTGCAGAATAATAGAAGAATTCGGAGCAGGTGGGGATTGGCTTGAAATGTGGGTTGAGAATTCGGCTGAATTTGATGCGAAGAAGATCATGTAAGCCGGAAGACGATTCACAAAGATGAGTTTCCAGAATTCCGAGCAACGGATTCCTCTGCCAAGATCTGCTTTCGGAAAGCACAATCACAACACCGAAACACTGAAGTAAATTGCCATACCGATGTTCAACACTCCACAGGACTTTATTGTATGCAGTGGGACTACTTCTTTATGGAAAAAGCTCACAAGTGACATAACAAATTTACTCATCCTTCATCATTTTCAGAAAACAAGTAAGAATTTCCGATTAGAATGTACTAAGCTGTCAATATTCATCACCGGTTACAAGTTCGTCTCAGTAATTATTATACTCTTAAACCACCAATGTGTTTTGCACTATCCTTTCTATTCTGCATTAAAAATACCAAGTGCATCGCCACTGCCACAAAAAAACAGGCTAGAAACAGAGCAGCACGGCATCATCGGGTATTTGGGGATTGACCTTGTGACTTCAACAGCAATTAGTTTTCAGCCTAACATTACTGAATTAATTAAAATGGCATTAACATTTCGATAAAAAGCAGAACATTACTAGCTAAATCACTGGAACTTACAGGAATGCATTGTTTTAAAAACAGTAACAACAACAACAATGCAAGTCTCTCCATTCCCCCATAGTTCGTCTTTGAAATGAAAAATTACAATACATATAAAAGTAATAGGGTCTAATAAGGATAATGATGATGATGATGATGTCAAGTCACCTTTCTAATCTTGGTGTGTCCTCGGTAGCCTTGTCTTTTAGGTTTCGCGAGCAGTCGTCTCGAGCCCACACATCCAGGATGTCTCTCATTTTCTGGCAGCTGCTCTGGAGAAACTTTGAAAGGTTGATCTCAACCAACACCGACTCTTCGCAAACCCGGTTAATGGCCGCATCGACATCTCGGCTGTCCACCCATCGACCCATTCGCAGACTCTCGTATACACCTAAAAGAACAGCATTACAAGACAATGGATGCATTGCATAATCGCATATGGTATGGAAATGCTTGGTAAGCCATCATTTATTACGCACCCCGCACAGCAAAATCCTAATAAGTAATTGTCAAAGGCACAATGTTGTAGCCAAAAGCTTCAAACCTGCTCTAAGTCTCAAATGAAGCAAGTTAACCGATCAGTTAAAACAGTGCAGTGGAATTTAGAATCCCAGTTTGCATAATCTAATCTAATCTAATCTGAACATTTGTAAAGCACTTCCCATAGCAGAGCTATATCTGAATAGTAATATAATGTCAGACCCCACCTGTCAGTAGCAATCAGACAGGCTAACATGGATTAACTTAATAATAAGCCAAACATATAAGTTGCAAAGAATAACAACTACAATACATCTAAAACTTTAGAAATTTTCAACTAGTAAGATTTCCTGGACTTACACCTCTTCTTCTTTTCCGTGCTCTGCCTTTAGGCAGGTTCGAATGTTTGACGTCTCCATTCTTCTCTGTTCTGCACTTTCATTTTCAGCTTCTGATAGCCATCTTTCATCATCCAATCTAACAGTCTTTGTCTTGGTCTGCCTCTCGTTCTTTTTCCATCCATTTTCCCCTCTATGGTTGTTCGCAGCAACGAGTCTCCTCTGAGTGTGTGCCCGATCCATCTTCTTTGTCTTTCTCTAATTGTGTGTATCATCGCTCTCTTTTCTCCGACTCTTCTCAATACCTCCTCATTGCTGATATGATCCCTCCAGCTGATTCTTTCTATCCTTCTCCATAACCACATTTCAAATGCTTCAATTCTCTTGATGTCTTCCATTCGCATAGTCCATGTCTCTGATCCATATAACATCACACTCCATACTAAGGTTTTTATCATTTTCTTTTTCAGCTTATTATTCTGCCAGCTTATCCTGGAATTATTGATTCCTCTTCTCAGTAGCTCTTTCCTCTTTTCAAATGCATCTTTTCCTAGTACAATCCTTCGTTGTATTTCTCTGTGGCATCTAGCATCTTCCGTAATCGTACTGCCGAGATACGCAAATTCCTTGACTTGTTCTAATTCTTCTCCATCTATGCATATTTTAACTGCCTTCTGCTCTCCTTTGCTTATTCTCATAACCTTTGTTTTCTTTATGTTGATTTTCATTCCATATTCTTTTGATGTTGTATTCAGCCGGTCCATCATTGTTTGTAACCCTTCCTGACTTTCTGCCATCATTGCTTGATCGTCTGCGAATCTTAATGCCCTGATCCACATTCCTCCCACTTTTACCAACATGAACTATTACACTTTCAGTTATACAAAATAACTACTATTATAAAGTCATTAAAGAAACTGACAAAGGAAAAGCAAGACCAATATCATCGCTTAGTCTGACTGCATTATAGAACACTGACGTGACTGACCTATGACAAAACATCTGAGGAAAAGATCCGAAAGGACTGTCCGGTGACGTCTGACAATGTCATTATCTTTATAGATATCGTGTTCTGTGGCGCTCCGTCGCCATCGCTCACGACTGCCAACGAATCCCTCGTATTCACTCGATCGTTTCTGATCAAGACCAGGGAAGGGAAGTCGATCGAGTAGCACCCTAGGAGAAACGGCCTTTTCAAGCAATTCTGATGATCTGTTCAACGTATGGCTCAGGTTGTGAATGTCATCCTAGACAACAAGAACAATGAGCAACTTACAAGGACACTGCATGGCATTGTATGTAATCAAAATCAGTATATATTTCGTTATGATGACTTTCATAATAGTAGTTATTCTCTATAACTGGAATTATAGACTTTACGATCAAGTGAATATGAGGGCTTTATTCAGTAAATATCTCATTATGATGCTGGTTAGAATTCCAGTTGATCAGATGACTAGAAACCATTCAATCTGCAAAGTATTGAGGCAAAGAGGTATAATATGTACAGTTGTACACTTCTTTTAAACTGTTAAGTTTTGGTGAGTGAAAAAAAAACTCGGGATGTATCAACATATATTTAGCAAATACAGAATTTTGAAAATACTGACTCTTGATAGGCCATAACCTACTTCAAACATAACTTCAAACAAACAATAAACCGCAAGTTACAAACATCCTGATTGTTTAACCCATTTCTACCACTTCATAGGAGTTAAAGAAAAAGCTACCTCGAACGTGAGGTCCTCGTAGATGTCACCTGGACGTTCGTACGTCCAGCGGTTTAGCAGCTGGTCAGTAACAATGCCAAGCAGACAACTGTAAACGTAAACTGGAATAACGGACGACCGCATTCCACCACGCATAAATTCAGAGATTTCATCATTCTCTTCACATTGTTCTTTGCTCTGAGCAGAGGATTCAACCTTCAGCATAAAGAAACAAGACCACTCCCATGTATATAGAAAATAGGGAAATAAGAGCTCATTCAGCTTATTCAACAAAGTAACACATCGTAACCCGACAGCATAATGTAATTCAACAATACAGCGCAAAGCAACAAAACAGAACAATGTATTTGCAATGTGCTAGACAGCATAATGCAATTTAACACGACCATAATTATAGTGGATTGGTAATGTACAAGATAACGTAATGCACTGGTAATGAAATTAGACAGCAAATGTAAAAATTATTATAATGAATGCATTGCAGGTAATCTAATTTATTGTAAAGTCTAGACACAAAAATAATAATAATATTAATAATATTAATAATAACAATAATAAACAATTTCCTTTACTGAACAATCCGGTTGACAGACTGCAACCAGTCACAGCTAAGAATTCAGCACAATTCAACGTACCCACTACAAAATAACGTAAATAATCTTTGTAATTTACTGTAACAATGCATAGTAATGTACCAACTTAGGTGTAATCAGGCATCACAGAAATCATCTGCATGACTCTGTCTCTTTTTACTGCCACCTTCAATTTTACAACCACCACCACCATCATCATCATAAGCACCGCAACAAAACTGAATGTAAGGTCACCTTCTGTTCGCTGCCCAAGTCATCGCGGTCAGTTGACCCTGCCGCAGAACTGGACCTCACTTCTGTCGACGTGTTCAGCAAATTCAAATCTGCGTAGCTCGCAGGGACCACGGTGAATACGAGGTGACCACTGTCCTCCATTCGAACAAAACAGCGCCATCTGGCAATGGGTGGTGTCACAACGCCATGCACCATGGGTTCTTCTGACTTCAATGGAGACTGGTTCACTGGCTGACCCACAAAAGACACTAACTCCCTGTTCTCTTCCGAATAGATCGCCTTCTTTGTGAAAGGCAGCGGATGCGATGATTCGTCGCGTTTCCGGCTGATGATGGAGCGAACAAACTGGAGACAGTCGTCCTCCGAAAGAGGCAGCTCGCGATCGTGCAACCCCTGGAGCTGGTCGAGAAACAGTGAGAAGAGATGACTCCCTGACAGACTCACATCTGTCTGAAAATCTGGCTTCAGTTCGTTGGCTGTGAAAACAGACAATGATAAACAATGACAACGAATGTATTGCATTGTATATGAGAATTTATAAAGCGCCTCTTAAGTACTAGCAATTCAGAGGTGCTCTCAGCGTGACAGCGCCGAGGAAATAAGAAAGACTTCGACGATGGTAATATACGACTGAGCTTCTGGTAAAGTCTTGTTTGAGCAAACTAGCCAACAAGGCTGAGATATTCGAAGGGTCATCAGCACAGAAATAGACTCGATATCAAACACACAGAATAGGTAAACTTAAAAAGAAGACACACTTTACAGACATAGATAGACTCAATAACAAACAAATAGTATAGGCAAGCTCTACAAAAGTAGACACACCTAGCTATAATAGACTCAAAAACAAACGTAGCAGTACAGGCAAGCCTGACAACTTAACAGTACATGCAAGCACACTGAATTCCAACACATAAGTACAACTTAGTATGCTAAAAGTCTTTGCTTGTCAAGATCTATACAACACCTAGAGCTTAGAGAACCTCACCAGAGTTTTAAAATAGATCCAAACATTAAGACATTTTAAATTTGAATGAACAATGCTCATGCTGAATTTGGCTGGTTGCAATCTGTTCAAGTCCTGCAATCAGTCAGTATCTCAAGACAAAAAATCACATGTACAATTGTACATTGTACATCTCCCTTAATCAAACGTCTCAAATTTAAAAAACCTAAAAACATCTTACACTCGCTTTGTCTGTAAGTTGAAAAGAGGAGCTCAGTCTGCTGAGATTTGGCAAACAGCATAAAAAGATCGAAGGGGAACGTGATGTGATCGATGCTGTGATCGAGATGCAATGAAGGCGATGTGCTCTGGCATCCTCGGTTCGACATCTCAGTTACCGTAAGCGAAGAACCACTGAAAAAGAATCAATCACATGCTCAAAAAACTCAGAATGTGTTTTACGGCTCCGATAAGGGGCAATGCAAGCACTCAGGTACATACAGAACATATAGAAACTCTGCGAAGGTAACCAGCACAGAAATAGACTCAACTGAGATGCTCAAGAAAACTCTGACAAGTCTAGAAGCAAGCTAAAAGAAAGCAAGTTTGTGTAATGCTCAAAAACATTTACAAACAAAAACCATTAATGTCACCCAGACCGATCAAATCTACAATCTTGTAGACTTACAGTAAGTAAAAGTCATGTGTCCGACTGTCCGTTCCATCAAAGAAGCTAAGAATATTGTTAACACTACTGCAGTGAAGATCTTGAACTTGAATACAAGAAACCCAATCAAACATCTTTAAAACACTATTAAACACTTTGAAGAGATACCTGTAAATGAGCATCTACAATCATTATATGCATCTTAATACGTCAAAAGGACACAAAGAACATCTTCACTAAAATGCCAAACGGAAACTTTCATAAAATCTACTAAAGTAACAGAGGTGATATTGACTGAGGTTCTGGTAAAATCCTGCCTTACCCAGCCAAGGGTGGCAGTGAAATCTGAGCATTCTGGCAGACGAGGCAGAGATATTCAAAGGTCACAAGCACGGAAATAGTCTCAATATCAAAAGGAAACATCTGGTAAAACAAAAGAAAAAAATTGTATGAACAGAATTTTCTACCATATTGATCGTATACATGTATTCAAAGAGAAAATCCCATTAGTCTATCATAAAAGTCTTATACCAAAACATCATCTCTGCAATCTACACTGTGTCCCAATAAATCGAGACCCCTTTTTATAATGTGAATAAAACTGGCAAATATTCATCGATTTTCAAAATTTCAAAACTGTTTTTATCCTGAGATAATTATCTTACACTGATTCAAATATGAAGTCTATGGCATGAATATTGACGTCACAATTACGTCATTTGTCCGATATTTTGATCTATCTGTGCAGTTCTCGGTCTACCGCTACCAGCGCGACGCTCCGACGAACCGGTCAAATCAATTTTTCTTAGACGCTTATTTAGACCACTCACTGTCTATCCCTTGTCCGGAAATGTTCAAATAAACTTTTTTGCGCCGTAATGTTTCTATTTTCGTAAGAATTTTGTTACAATTTTGTCTTCTTGGCTGAACGCCATTCTCTAACGATTTTTCTTGACATTTGGTTTCGGTATGCAAATTAATGACGTCATTATGACGTAATTTTTTTGTGAGGGCCGTTCATAAATTACCAATTTGTAGATAAATATCTCAGGATAAGAACAGTTTTGAAATTTTGACAATCGATGAATATTTGCCAGTTTTATTCACATTATAAAAAGGGGTCTCGATTTATTGGGACACAGTGTATAAATGTCTTCCACAAATGTATCACAACTTCAAGAAACCAGGTTATCTCAGACCCTCAAGAATAGTTTCACAACTTTATTTCAACATCAAGTAATACTAATAAAAAGAACAGCGATACTAATAATAATAATTTATTTGGCGTCGTGACACAGCCATGCCGTTACAAGGGTGCATAACACTGCATATGGCTTTCACAGAACCCAAGAACAACTAGTTTCCACAGAGTTATCTTAGATTCTCAAAATCATTTTCCACAGGGTCGTCCCTACGTCGACAAAATCTGACAACCCTAGCAGAAAGCAAATTCGTGTAGAAAGTTTTTAAGTATTCGATACATACTGATTCCATTCGATACATACTGATTCCAACAGCTGTCTGTAGTCTAAGTTGTTGAAATGTTTCAGCCGTTGTGACTTTGTAACAGCGGTTCCATCCTGCGGCTCAACCCAGCATTCCGTTACAATCTCGAGTCCAGAACCCTCCGGTTCTATTCCATCGATGTCGTCAAGTGTCTCCTCCGAACAGTTACTCATCACACTGGAAACAAAACTGTATTATTTTCAAATATTTCTATCATAGCTTAGAACCTACATTGTACTCTTGGCAAGACAGAAATCATCAGTTATCATCAGTTGACAAGACAGAAATCATCAGTTGCTCAGTTTCTCAAAACACAACATCTCTAGCAAAGCCTGAGATAATTATACACCATATTGAGCTGACCTATAACTGAAAACAATTTCATTCTATACAGAGTTTTGCAATAGTCAGGATGAATGACCTAATGGCCTGACCCAGTTCATACACCACGAGAATGATGCTGAAATACTGACCTGGTTCTCAGGAGGGAATCGTGAACTGATCCATTTCTAAGCGTGTTGTGTGGAGGAAAAATGATGTACTGAACAACACAGTTGCACAGTTCTTTCGTTCTTTTGCCGACCAAAGGCTGCAGAAAAACATTATAAGCAGCATCATTTATCAAATCGTATTATGAAAAAAGCCGATCTGAGGCTTTCGACTCAATCACCTCAGTGGGTAGGCTATAAGGGGATTTCCTATGGTATGGTAACATATTTAATGTGTTTATAAACAGTCATGTGTTTACACAGCTCCAGTAAACAAGATATTAATTAAGGGCAGTTGTTCAATGTTGCTTTAAGATTTACATCCAACTCTGTAACAAGGTGAGTGCTTAAAACTTGCAATTGAGACATAAACAAGTCTGACAGCATAACTGAGATCCGTACACCAACACCCACCTGCATATCAACCTCAAGAGCCATGTTCAAAATCCCTGCGTTGGAGGAGGCAAAGCGAAAACCTTCTTGAAGGCGAATCCTATATCATAAAAGAAGATAAGTAAAACATTAGAAATAAAATCCTGTACAAAGATGAGATACAACAAAAAACAAAGATAGGCTGAATATAAATGTACAGTGTACACTGTAGTGAAAAGCTCCCATACCACACATAGCTGGGCAAAAGTTACAAACATGCAGCTAACCCTGTACAAACAGATACCTTTTCATTACTTGACTTGACTATGGTCCATACGGCACAACTGCCTACTCCATGATTACATGTAGGCCCATGTATTATTACATCACTCAGAGTACATTACAGCACCATACTCGGCGACAGTCTGCCAATGCACTTGCCCCTCACCTCTGTGGCTGAGGTTAAAATCTCAGTGAATCATGGAGTTACTCCACCACTATCTGTAGCTCTGGTAGCACCAGTCCCAACCCTGAAAAAACGAGGAGGAGGGTAATGAAAATAGACTTTGTTATGACATTTGTCATCAAACAGCAATAAACCAATAAATCGTCGGAGATTGTCAATTTACGCTCAAACAAGATAACCACAACGACAAATGTTGTCCAGTTGTTAGAATGATGCTGTCTGGTTCCTTGTGCAACAAAAGATTTACCAAACTTAAGCAGCATGCCTCTTAGTCCAATTTCCTCACCCTACTCTCCTTTACGTTACATTAAATATACAAGCAAATATCAATCGATCTTTACTGTGTCAGCATCGACAGAATTTTGCCGATGCTCTGCAGGCTGAAGATTTGAACGGCTCCCCGTTGTAGCGACCAGATCCAGCGATGGTGGCTGAGGTAGTTAGACAATGTAGTCTGTGAGTGTAGCGCCAATCGACTGGCAGATGCCGACATCATCTGAGCTGATCGCTCATTCGATGGGATCAGTTCCATTGCATTGAAATCCGTCGGAACCTTCTCGTACCTGGAACCAGTGAAATACAGAGTGCCTTTGAGAAATCCTTTTAAAGGCCCTATAGAGATATGCATAAAACTTAAGAATGGCTTAAATCCATCAAGGAAAAAAAGACAAATTAAATTTTATAAAGAAACTATCCAAGACATTTACAGTTAGAGGTAACAATTATCAGCTGCAATAAATGATAGCAATAAAAAAGTCTGACAAAGTCGGCTTCCTCAAACCTGGAAGCCACAAGGTGTCACTAAACAATGGAAGTTATTAAATTATAATTATAATCTGAATATATGAATAACAGATTAACTGAGTTTAAAGAATTTAAAAATCATCCTTTCAAACTTTGTGTGATTTTTTATTCAGTAATATGTATTATTTACGTGGATGTGGTGCGACATTCAGATTAATTAATGAAGATCGTCGTCGTCGTCGTCATCATCGTCGTCGTCATCATCATCATCAATATTTGTATGCACTAAACTGATGAGCAATTAATTCTCAAATGCTCAAAGATAAAATCTTATAATACGTGTTCATTCAAGAATGAAAGCAATATACTTGATCAGGATTTTCTCCAGAGGTTTCTTCGTCAAAACACAGCAAGTGGAAATGTCCGCCCAATTTCTGTCTGGCACCATCCGCTTGAATTCTGAGTCTGCCTTTGCCGAAGCCTTCTTGCTTCCATTCTGCTTCTGGACGCCATAATGTTGAAATTTCAGTGAAGCTATTGAAGATTTAATCTCGTTCAGGATCTTTCAAAGAAAAACACGACAAAACTTGCTATTATCACAACCTAAAAACATAAGTTACCTCGCATGACAATAAGTTTCTCTCGCAGAGGGGCTACATAAATCTGTCATCACATTACATTACAATCACTAAATCATGATTACTATTACTGAAACTTGTCATTGTTAAACTGATTACAACAGAAGTCTCATAATAAATAATAATAAAGAATTCCATTAGAAAATGATTTATCCACATGACCTTCAAAGCATCTTTAATTCATAACCTTGGTAATACTGGTGTTTGGATTGCAGCTATCATGTCTGCAATTCAAGGAAACATTCCTTCTAATCAGGACCACACTTATGATGAAAAATGTTGCAAAGGCAAACCGTTAAAATAACGAGTGGTCAACTTTAATATTAAAACACCCAAGTTTTTCTTTTAATAATTTTCATTTGCTTCATTTCTTCGTCTGCATTGATTTTTTTGGACATTTTAATAACTCCGAAGTAGAAATTAAACTTCAGCTTTGAAAAAGGAATTAGCTTTATCCCACCTGAGTACGTCGTTTTCCAGACATTCCACTGAGAAAAGCGATCCGTAGAATGAGGTACGGTGACTTGGATTCAACTCTCACCAAGTAGAAAGAGGTCGGAAGTTTATCGGACTGACTGCTAATATAATTCATCCAGCATGAAAAATATACACAATGACATCAGTATAAAATAATAACAATGGTGATCATAATGATGATAATGAGAGAGTGACATCACTAGAGCCTATATCAATGATAATGATAATAATGCTGAGGATAATGATGCTATAAATGTTCCTCTATCCTGCAATTTCACCATTCACCATGCCAGATAACAGCCTCAGCTGGAAAAGGCTGCAATTTGATATGAGGTTTCAGTCCTTTCTCTGCCACTATTTCACCAGCAACTCAAAATCATTCTAGCCAATCACGATCTTCTATTGTCAGCTGAGCACATCCTACTGTCTCAATATATAACGAGTACTCATGATATAGTGATAAACAACGATGACGACAACCATATCAAGTTTACTTCATTTAATCCATCAAAGCAGCACTCAAGACTCATTTATGAGCTGCAAGGCCTATCCTGCTGTTAGTTGCATGTGAGGCGCCCTTGTAACAGCATAGCTGTGTTATGACGCCATAGAAATCGTCATCAATTCTTATTATTATTACTATTATTATTGTTATCATTATCATTGTATAGTGAAGAACCCAGAGCATAGTTACCCAAACAGGAGACGAATGTAGCTGTGTTTCTCCATGAGAACAAAGCTGGTTGAGTCGTGCAGATAGTCCATGACCATTTCAAACGCCTGTCGACAGTAGACAGACGAGTATCGGCCGCTCGAGTTTGGGCTGTGAAGGTGCTTACCGACGGGAACATCGTGCTCCAGAATGAGTCCAATTCGATGGACGTGCATCCACTTGTGCCTTTCGTCAATCACAACAACTCTTGCATCCTTACTTATTTTGTAACAGTACTCTATATTTATTTATTTACAAGACCTGCAGTCATTCATTTACAGTACTATCCTTTTGGTTCAAAGTTGCTGAGTCATTGAACCTGGCAACTAATTATTTACCAGGTTCACAGGCACGGCAGCTTTAATGCTTTAATTAGTAACTAGAATCGTGGAGGGTGAAAATTAGTAACGAGCAACATAGTGGGTAGAAAGTTCTAGACATTTTCCTGCATATGCTCGACAAATTCATCCATCAAATGCTTACCATTACCTTCACCTTACTTTGCATTACCTGACCTTTTTTGTGACAGACCTACGGTGTGTTAACAAATGCATTTCTTACTTCTGTGTTGATAATATGCAAATTCTGTGTTTTCATGCACAATGATGGTTCACCTCTAAGGCAATCAATACCACAGGTGTTGTCATTCACTTGTCATTTCATTTTACAAGTGATAGAAAATTTGCATCTTTTTCAGTTGCTTTCTACAGCAAATGCTCATGCTTAAATGATAAGTTCTTAAGAAATTTAACAGAAATGTTTTCTCTGTGCATTCAAAAGTGAATTCTGTACTTCAATCTGCTGCTAAGTGACAGATGTAATTCACAATGAGCTGTGCATCAAAACTTGGACAGTCCCAGTAGCAACAAACCATTTTGTTTAACATAGTCTGATAAGTCCATGGTCACACTGGGTCACCTGGTTGTTCCCTCAACCATAAAATTCACAGAACAGTACACTGTGGTTCGTTGAACTTTCTGGAATATGTCACTAGCACTGACGCAGAGCAATCTGCCTGCTCTTTTGCCAACTCCTCAAGTCCTTTTTGTATAGACATTGCTGGGCAGGGAGCGCCTCTGAGCAGTTTCTTGAAGGGGACACTACAAATTTACAGGATGAATGAGCAACTTGGTCTTTTTTTAAACCAATAATTTGTCAGCAATTGAAAACCATTCTGTTTGATCCCGGTTTCTCTGTCATTAGTTTGAGAGCACCGCTGATGAGTCTCTTGAAGTGGCGCTATATAAAGGTCTGCGATTACATCATATTATATTCTAGTATATTGCCTGGATCATATTGTATTCGATTTACATGACAACTGCGAGAGCTTACCAAATAGTGACGTCTATTGTAAGAATAGGCTTCCAGAACTTTGCAAATTCAATGATATTTGGATCCCTGAAAACAGAAAACTAGTCCATTTATTAATTATTAACCATAGTCTCTGACACGTCAAAAACCTGCCTGTCAAAGAGGCACATATACCTAGTAAAGCATATATACCTAGTAAAGCCGTTATACCGGACTATCAACCAACTATATCTGGGTCAAGCATAATTCACCATTGTTCTACTGATGTTCATTGTTCAAGCAGTACACAAACTACACATCTCTGAGTCAGCAGGAATTTCACAATTAAAATGTAAAGTCTTGTCCAGCTTTAGTGAAAGTCTATAATACTTGCATTGGAATAATGGATAAAATAATGATCGTATGACTAACTTACAGTTATGCAGAAACCATCACAAGTGGCCTAGACAGTGAAACTTCTTTGGTGTGTATACAATTCCTATGTATACACAATTTTAACAATCCTCATAACCATTCTGGAAAGTAATTTCATGCACTCTAGATGAACTGTGTCATGATCGTGTGACTGCACCTTTGCTACCTTGGTCACAGCAGAAACTCTAGAGATGATGCTACCCTTTAAACAACTCACATCTCTCACCACACACTGTCAGTCTCTCCTCTGCTCTGTCTCTTCTCAAAACCTGCTTCTTCTCGCGAGGCCTTGCGCACTGGGAGCACCTCTGAACGGTTCACCCTACTAGAGGCGCTTTATAAATGTTTAAATACAATACAATACACACGCCTGAGTTACAAGTAGGCAAAGCGTAGATCCTAAAGTTGGAGAAAAGCAGGCTCAAAAGACGAACAATTTCAAGCCAGATCACATTGTGGACATAGTCATTCTCAGCAGAGCCTACCACTAGAGACAGAGGTCAGAGGTCAAAATCAAGGTCAAAGCCAAGAAGGAGTTGAGACCTTTGATTCAGCTGGCGGTTGAGCTGCGGCTCAGTCGACATCTGACTTGGATGGTAGAAGAGCGGAATGCTGTCGCGGGGGAGAGTGGTGCTGTGGCGAAGAGGATCTGGAATCGTGTAGTACGCAGGATTCGTGTTGAAAGACTGGAAATGAACCATCCGCAGATCAGTCTGTGACATCCTGCAACAAAATACCAACAAATCTTTTTCATCACTTCTTCAAAGATATTTAGTGAGCAAATATTAATTATCGTTCTTACAAAACTGATGCAGGTATGCATGAATTACAGATGTACTACTATATGTAAATACATACATGCATATATGCCAGTATATGTAATATATATATAATATATGCCTCAAGTATTAGAACTGCATCTTCTACTGGCTAGGCATCCTGCAGGTATCTTTTGATGGTCTCTGAAAACTGTCCCATTTTTAAGGATGACTCTGAGCACTTTGGGGCAGGTATCACAGAACAGAGGGAATAAACCATATACTTATTCTTCTTCTTCTTCTTCATGATTCGTGGGCTGAAAGCCCATAGGTGTCCACTGCGCATTTGACTACTTTCTTCCATGACTCCCTGTCTTGTGCCCGGTGTGTCTGTTGCTGAATATTCATCCCGCACCACTCTTTTGTGTCCTGAAACCATTCTCTGCATGGTCTTCCCCTTCTCCCCGATCCCTCCATGAATCCCATTACTATACTCTTTATCTTTCCATATGCTAGACCATATACTAGAATAAATGAATTGTTAAGTAAAAGCCAGTAATATCCAGGGCTGAAAGTGAGCCGGGTCAGTTTGGGTATGTGACCCGGCATTGATTTTCATAACCTGCTGTTACCGGGTCTCAGCCGGGTCACTTGTTTAACACACGAACACATAAGAAACCCAAAAAATCGGCCGCAAATGACAAAAAAAATTGTCAGAAAATTTTTTCAGGTCAAAGGTCAAAATCTTTCCAAACCACATTCATCTCTGGTAATAAAGAACTTCAGTAATGAGTTAGAGCAGAAAAAATAATATATTGAAAACATCACAAAGGATAACAGAATGAATGAAGTGCTAAACACAAAGAAGAAGAACTGCTGCGAACTGTTGAAGAGATTCCCAATATTTGACGGATGCGAGACGTCGGAGGGACGATGACTTTGGCTGACTGAGAAAAGCAATGCTCTCCTGGAAGAAATCATTAGTTGCTTCCGTGATAACCTCAACATGTGTCGTGCATCTGAAAAACACAACAACACAAAGTGTACGGCACATGTCAGAAACGTATATAAAGAGGATGTTCAGCGTCGATCCATCCTTCGATTGGCGAACCAAGCTGAGCCTCTCGTTCCCCACTCGCAGACTGCTATCCGACAGCATCGTTCATTTTCTGTCGCTGGTCCTACAACCTGGAATGGCCTCCCTGTTACACTACACCTAATTCCAATGGATCACTCCAGTCTGTTCTTTAAGAACCTCAAAACTGTCTTATGTAGCCATGGTTGGGCCGCGAGCACTTCTGAGTAACTACCTTGAAGAGGCGCTATACAACATTTCTGAAATCAATAAAGTGATTGATCGTGAAATAACATAATACAGAGAATGTATATCATATAGTTTTGATATGCAATGAAATCGTACATCACCAATTGTATAAGCACATACTGGTCCAAACTAATGACCGCCAAAGCGTTGTTACCGTAGCACAGAAGACGTCAATTAACAGTCTGTTGCTTCAAGTGAATCTGCAGTCAAGAATCATATAATCCTTCACAGGTGAAATCATGGTAACATCCAACTGGTCAAGAAACCAGACAATCAGGCTAGAGTGGGTGAATTCAAAGACATCGGTCTTTTAGTCTTTTAGACGAGAGAGAGAGACAAAAAAGAACCAATAAAATGTACAGAATGGGGCATAAAATTGCAAAGCCTCAGACCGATACCAACAATAGCTGGAAGCTCACTGAAGATCTTGTGTGAGGCGCAGGAAGAGTCAAAGTACTGTGTGAACCCACTAACATGCTGTCATTAGACGACAAGCCGACATATGCAACACATTAACCAAATCACATGCAAAATGGACTAACACAGAAATAACATATTGTGCAACTTAAAATTCATTCATCCATTCGACCAACGTTCATCTGAAAGCGCATTGAAGAGTGCAGAATTGACTTGCACAATGACTCCTTTTAAGGAGCAGAAAAATGAATCTGCAGGTTTTAAACTGGATTCCTTGCTCAACTCACAGCCAGTGCAACAAACGCAAGATGAGTATATAACTTAGTCTCACCTAGCGCCCGTCAGCGGCCAAATGGATTTTGCAATGTACAGAACAGTGATTCGATCTCTCCAAGGTAAGACCAAACGAATCTCTATCTGTGATTCACCTGTTAAAAGTAAAAGAATTTGTCAGAATAAAAGAAATGGCACAGTCTATAAAGTAGGCCAGTAAAGCACTCTTACTTTTTTATTTATTCTAAATCTCTGTAACATAAAAGTAACATTCTAAATGAACGGACCGCTAAAATATACTGAATGAGAAAAAAACAATGCCCTTGATAGATTCATATAATATGCATTCAAACTTAATACAATTTTAAACAAATTAAGAAAACATCAAATTGATCACTGTATTTCATTGCATTGTATTAAAACATTTGTAGCAACTCTAATAGGGTGAACTGTTCGGAAGCACGCACAGTGTGCAGGGCTATAAGGTATTCAGCTATAAAAGAGACTGTAAGGCAGGCTCACTTAATTATTACCTTTTTTTACCCTTTCACTAAATACAATTTTGCGCAAATGACATCATGCCTGAGTTTGGTCAAAAATGATATTACATTGCATGAACAATTGAAAAAATTGCTAACTGCTGCAGTTGAGATCAAAATCCATTTGAATTTCTTTACATTTATGAATGTTTTGTAGTTACATAAATAACAGCTGTATGGGTTCATATTTTTCAATCACATTATATAAATATAATTTTTTCATTCACACAGCATAATTGTGTGCATGTGTGTGCACGAGTGTAATACTGTGTAACAGTGGGTCTGTGAGTGTATATAACTGTGGAATTGTGTACATTTAATATATGCATTCTCTATCTGCCAAGAACTTGTATGCACCTTCATGCTCTTAACCACGAAGCATAGAAATGAGGAAATATTATTTCAAATCATGAGCAAAAGTTATTTTCAAATAATCTCCCATAAAACTCTCACAGAAGAAATGAGACCTTTCATATTTTTGCCGATGGTGACATTTCGAATGCTGTATCCATCGCGGAGTCGACAGGCCACGACCACAGTCAACGGAGCGTGAAGGTTACTATCAGAATATTTCCTCTGAACAGATGGTGGGCTCCAAAGGTGACCACAGCTCAGTTCAGGCGTCAAATCTCTGCCACAATTTAACCAAAATGTTAAACAATCGCCCAAAATATTCTTAAATTCATCAGCGAAACTTAAGATCAGATAACCACTATGCTATTGCACTCATTTCATTTTTTACAATCTAACTGTATTTACTTACCCATTGATCACTTTTCTCACCTTACAAAACATGCACACTTGTTGCAAATCAACAAGTCACAAACAACAGTCACACAGTTTCCATATCTCAACCCCTTCATCCAATGATAGCAATCTACCACAATATAAAGCTCACAGTCCATTACTAATGTGTTGTATTGTATTCATAAATTTATATAGTGCCTTTCACACATTAACTAAACAGAAGCGCTCTCAACATGAAAAATTGCGAGTGAAAAGAAATGCCTTTAAAGAGTGAGAGACAGATGAATATAATTAAAACGAGTCAATAGTTAGCCCTTAGTGTGGGAGGGTCATTTCAAATGGATGGGCCAACCACAACAAAACATGCGATGTTGGGCAAACACTAACCGTTAATCTCACATGCCCAGACATCTGAACCGATTCTCTTGAAACTAACTCAACTTACAGCTCAGCTGCAGAATAATAACGCATAACACCCATACATTAATAAATTATGAATTCAGATACCAACCGTGTGAGTGGATCGTGGAAGAATTCGTTTTCAAGCGTCGATGAAAATAGACTTCGCAGCGTGTGGCTGTCAAGTGGGCGCTGGAAACTGCGAGTGAGCAACCCTCGGTGGACAGAGTTCATCGCTGGGTCACCCGTCTCCGTCTGAAAACACGATTTTAATCAGACATTTTTAGCATATTTTCGCATCAGATCAAATGATGATCTTACTAACACCATCTATCGAATGGAAGGTTAAGATGACCTCTGGGAGTGTAGCAGGAAGCGATCCCCATATCAGTGCAGGAGGGAAATTAGGGTAATGGCAACATTTATGGTAATAAGTGGACAGGGCATTCTACAACTGGCATGAAAGCCTATGCCACACACCAACATCTACCCCAAATCACACAAAACAATTCTGAATATTATCAGTGCATGTAAGAAAAGTTAATCACAAGGCAAGCATTGAACTAGCATTAACAAGCAAGTTACCTAAGTACTTTTTTCACAATAGTTTGAATTAAAAACAGCTATACGACTAAGTGTCAACTTTACATACCAGTCTTGGCATGGCCGAGAAGTACGTTCCAAATGTGGCTGTGGCCATGAATTGCATCAGCTCTGGGTATGGAACATGGCCATAACTGCGGCTCATCTCGTAGCCACAGCCCACCTGAACGAATGAACAAGCAACCATGTCGTGGCGCATCTGCTGCATAAGCATCTCAAACACAGAAGAGTCTGGAAAGCCGAGCACGCCATCCGTTATCACAACAATACCTACAAATTCAACAAAAGACGTGACTTACAATTAACTCCACAGAAATTCATCAGTTGCCATAGCAATGCCTCCTGGTTATGCATAACAGTTAAGACTTTGCTATCAAATCCTTGATCAGTTGCTATTCAACAGAAATCTATTGTTACATTACAAAATACATATCATTGTGCTCAAGAGTTTTAGATATAAACTTCAAAGTTCAGATGACAATGCGATCTGACAGGTTGCCAAACAAACGTTAGTACACATGCATATATTGTAAAGTTGCATACAGTCAAACACACATGTATGCATACATATAATGCCTGCATATTCAACATGAAACTTGTAACCTCCTTGCCATTAAAAAACTCAGTCGATATGCACAAGATCAAGCTGGGCTGCTGCATAAACAGAAACTTTCAGCAAGCAGAAAAATCTGTCCAAATTAAAATGCACTATAAAACTCGAGCACTGACTCATGGGCCAGAGTGAGTAGTTAGTAGTGAGTAGAAATCCATGGTTCAGATGTCAATGGCTGCATCTTAAACAGATATCCATGGTACCTGATGTGCAGTTTTCTGGCAGAAGTTGCAGTGCCAGCAGACCATATCTCAGCATCAGGACAAAGTTAACGTCGGCCGAGAGGATGATTCTGTCCTCACTCAGCTCCAACAGCTCTGTTCGAAGGCTGAAGTCAATCTGAGAACTTTCTGATGTTCGCTGAAGATCATTCTGTAATGAATTGCAGAACAGACTTTCATCCACAGTAATATATATGGTCAATTATCATTTACGATGTACATCATTAATGCATTCACAGGGCTATAGGATCTTCAAGCTTTACGTAATGCTTGGGGTCCATATATGTAGAGTAAATATCACTGGAATGAAGAGTGTACAGGACATCAAGTAGGAAGCGGGATCGATTCCGATCATCCCTAAATCATTCCTAAATCATTCCTATCATTCGTTAAATAGCAATGGGAAAATGAGTAGTAGGTGAGATGACACCCTCCGTTCATTGCTGACTATCATCATCCTATGTTTGTCGGTTTGAAAAAATATGATTATTAATATCATTGCTTATTAAACTTGTTAACACACATTTAAATATATAATATAATCAAGAAAGGTAGAGCTGAATGAAAAATGAATTTAAATAAAGCAAACCAATTCAACTTAATTTAACAATCTATCTAACAAAAAAGAAGAAACAATATGACACTCAGCATGTTTCACACTCCTTAATAAATAATCTTATATTACAATACATTAAAAAGAAATTAAATATTTAAATAAACTACAATTTGACTGCATCAGCGTAATTTAAGTACAATTCTCATAGCACCATTCCTTAAAGGTGGTATGCTAATTACAAAACTGACAGAAAATATTTAAACATGTCAAATGTTTGAGTACCTCATCTTCAGTCCTATCAGAAATGATGTGTGCAATCGAGGAAGCGATACTGTTTTCGAGTTGAATTAAGTCCTTTTGAACTTTCGAAAGCACTTCATCTACGTTGTCCTGAGTGACTTGACAACCGTGGAGCAGAACCTGAATTACAATAAGAGTTTGCACAGATAAGACCAGATTGCTCAGTTATTACCGTGGAGCAGAACCCGAATTACAATTTAAGAGTTTGCACAGATAAGACCCGATTGCTCAGTTATTACATCAATTTATCAACAGCTGAACATTTACACAGTGACAATAGCTGCAACTGTAACATCGCAAAATTACATGAAGACTATTTTAAAATGCAACTGCTTGCCTAAGAACAAGAAACGACAATCAACTCAAATGATTTTTAAATGCTTAAAGAAAACAGAGGAAGGAAAATCGAGAAGCTTGCTCACATGTCAGATTGCTATAAAAGAACGTATTTCAAATGGTGGATCAATCCCAGGTAACGACAGCAGATTGAATAGATCTGCACCCATGTAGATAATCATTCATTCATTCATTCCGAAAACTTATATAGCGCCCCTTCAAGAAGCCTACTCAGATGTGCTCCCAGCCCAGCCACGGCAAAAAAGATAACAACTAGCAGAAAGCAGGCAAATTATTCCAGGGTAGTAAGCGTAGTGCAAGCGGGAGCCCATTCCATGTGGACGGGCCAACAACCGAGAAGGCTCGACGCTATCTGGTAGCAGAGCGGGTTCAAGGGACCAGCAGCTCCCCATTGGCCGAAAAGCGTAAAGCTCGAAGGGTGGCTATGTCAGAGATCAAATAAGTAGGACGGAGCTCTACCAGTGAGGCAACGTCAAACAAGTGCTGCTATTCTGTATGAGATGGGCTGCGAGACTGGAAGCCAGTGCAAAACATCATGTATGTAGGCAGAAACCAGAGATATGAGACACAGCATCCTTATATAAGACAAAGTATGGTCTGCCAGCAAGGCAGGATGTAAAGGACTCTCTCAACGGTTTGCAATAAAATTACGGAGCACAATCATCAGATATGAGAAAGAAATATTAGAAATACAAGTGTGATCTGTAGCAACAGGCTGAAAAACGGCATCACCAGTATACATGTGCAAATGCAAAAATTTTGACTTTTATATTTAAAGCACATTTTCAGAAGTACAAGACATGTTGCAATAATTGCTAAGCAACCAATGCACAAGATTCAAAGCAAGCAATGTTAGTAGGAGTGAATAACTTTGAGTAAGGAATATCCTATTCTAGCCGAATTCTTAAAAAATATCTTTCAGATCAACAAGAAGTAATCTGAATTTGCAAAGTGATGTCTTCCGACGTCTGAACTGACAGGAGCAAATTGTTCTATGGTATAATTATAAAATTAGAAAGATAGTCCACTAAGCTTTTATTGTTATAACCATTATACACTTGCTGAATATGAGATTGAACCCTTGCTTGCCTTGCCACCTGTACCCACCTGTTTCATACGGCAGCTGAGAGACGTTGTATGTACAATGATGCTGATGCATAGCTGAGGTCGCAACTGTAATGCACTTCCAGGTGTACAGAACTGTAATTTCAAACAACAACTTGCTGCATGGCATCAGTTTTCATACACTTCAAAATGACTCCACATCGTAAGATATAATCTGTTCAAACCAATTTTTCAGTTTGACAACCATCACTCATATCATCATCTTTATTGGAGACACCATCTTAGATGTTATCACCAGTTAGAACAATCATGGTCATGAACATAAAATGAAAGCACTCCATCATCAATGGTGGATCAGTCATTCATATCTTCAGAGCCCTAATGATGATAAAGATAAGTGTGTAATAAAGCTGATAGCAATCAGCAACTCACTGGTTTGACTAGTGACTTGAGAGTATTCCTAAGACAGAGGAAGACTCGGTCATATAAAACACCGGACGATGTTGCATCCTATGAAAACAACGCATCAACAATCACCTTCTCGTTATAGAATGTATACATGCACAATTGCACATGGCCATTTCAAAACCACACGTAGGGCACTACATGTATAAGGACACAATCTCATACAATACCAGCTGATGGCACTCAACCACTGTTTGAAATGGTCTTGCTTTATAAATTCTTAAATAAAGACAACATCTAATCTCACTCCAGACATTCTGCGAGAGCTTTTTTGTCTCTCGGGCATCAAAGGTCGCCAACCCTCCACTCTGCAGAGAACACTTACTGAAGTATTTTTTATTCAACTCAAAAATTTATATTTTTGCCAAACTGGTTTTGGGAGTGCCTCTGAGTAGTCCCCTTGAAAAAGAGCTATAGAAATTTATGAATGAATGAAATTATAATAAATATGTATCTTCATGATGTCACTAAATTACATTCTAGATCCACATCCCAATTATGTCATAATTCTTTTTAAGAGAGGTGTGAGCCATTCTTACAAGAGATGCCAGTGAAGGACTCGTATCGAGAACAAAGACAAAACGATATCGATGAGCAAGAAACGTGATGATCGTGCTCGGAGCAAGACAGAAATAACAATTCGTAGATCGCTCTCTTGACGCCAAATCATCCGTAGGAATCACAGATATGATCTCAAAATCATCACTCTTGTTCTAAAAATGAAAAAATACAACACAGCACTATTTAGCAAAAACCATGAATAATAAAAAGTCATCATCAGTTCCTGATTCCAACCATTTGGAAGTGATGTATGCAAGTATAATCTCAACTTTCCTTCCAGGTAATTTGTCAAGTCCACTGCTTGCCTTATTATATATCGGCCCAAGTGATGTTATAATCATCATTTATATTAAATCTATCTACTATCCATCATAATCTTGGACTGTCTCTGCTTCCTTTTCCTTTGAATCTTGCATGCAGTGGAAAAAGAAGCTAAGGCAGATCCAAGACAACACTGGATACTAATAATAATAAGTATCTAACATCAAACAGTGCAGAAGTAATATATAAACAACAAAACATTCAACTGGGTTATAGATCAATTAGTTTTCCCAACATAATTTCAAAGAAATTGTCAGTAATCGAAAAAAAGGTGATTTCAATGGATTACAACAAGTGGCTAAGGTGCAAATAATTTTACAAAATTTTATATCATATTACAAGAATTGTTTCTGTCTATATTTATTGAATATATGCATGAAGCATTTTAAGATAATGTGCAAAGGTGCTGGATGTGCCTAATATAATTCGAAAATGGTGTTCTTAAGACAAGCTCATTAAGATTAGCTACCAACCAGTTGCTCCTTTTGCTTGCATGGAAGTACTGTGTTCAAGTTACGAAGGTACCATGACGAACGAGCATTACGAGATATAGTATAGTCATCATTCATAAGTACGTAGACTTCTTTCGCCTGCAATACCTGAAAGAAATTACACACGTTCAGCAATATAGAATATACAATATTACAAGTTTCTTTCAGTGCCTTGTATAAATGTGTGTGTGAATGTATGAATATAGGCCTATCTTAGCTACTCTAGACTACAACACATTTTGGAATCCTGCAGCCTAATGAAAAGCTATAATCCCACTCTAGAAAACTCTATTTTAACATTGCATTACTCTTTATACAACAGCTAATTTGATAGACTACAGTACAGAGACAGCTCAACTGAGACCAATCTCTAATGTCTGAGACATATTGATGTTGGATACGTCATACTGCTCGGACTTCTGGATAAAAGTGCAATATTCGAAATGGTGGATCATGGCAATCCAATGACCATGTCAAAGATTGACCACAGTCTACTGGTATTAGATTTATTAACCATTTCATCACAGACAGCCTGAGAAACATTTTCAAGCCATCTTCGGATGCGCGATTTTAGATCTCTTCGAAAGTCATGTTCACTAAGCATCCTTTTGAGCAGGGCTGTACTGGCAAAATTAGATGTGAGTACATGTTACAGTTGCCTAGGCCTGTCCGCAGTTTCAGGTCCTTTTATTACACACAAATATTTGTGAGGTGAGTGCATGCTGCCGCTTATACCTCGATGACAGCCCTGCTTGTGAGATTTTTAAAACACACTGCACAAAGTCCTAAGGCATTGTATATGCAAACATACATGTATGCTATTCATCAGTCAATATATAAATGCTTCTATTTTGAATGAATGAGTTGTGGGAAAACTTTTATTTCACTTCTAAGTGCTTGAAAGTCTTATGGAGAGTAGTTTGGGACCTATTAGGGGGCACATGGCCTTGTCCGATTTTCACCAAACTTCGTGGCAAAAAATTCCGATCTCATTACGTTATCACGATCATGTTACGGCAAGAAGCACATGACACTACCGGGCACCCATATTTGTACGGCATCTTCCTCTCAAATAAAACTATTGGTTGAAAAACAAACTTTAAAAATCAAACCTGATGTCCTTTATCTGTTCTGCCTTCATCATCCCGCATCTTGCTTAATCGCAAAACCCTAAGCACGGACTCTGCGCTACAAAACTCAAAATCCACCTGCTCATATAAGTATAATTATATAGGTCAATGTGTAAACCTTGATGCGAATTTGAGGGACATTTGCAAATATTGTGTATTATATTGTTCTATAACCGCTTTTTGTACCATTTGCATTTGCTAGATAATTATGCCTATAGGTGCGACTTTCACCTACGACATAAAATAAGCATTGCTGCAAAATAAAACATAACCATAATAACCAACGACCTCATATATATAATAACTATTCGCCATCGGCACACATGATAATGCTACGTTTCGTTAAGCCTCGCAGACGTGCATAAATGCCAAGATGCCCAATGTGCTTATTTGTTAATAATAAGTAATATAGACGCTTAAAACATTTAGAGTCACTTTAAATTTTGATTACAGCATAAATTTTATATATAGGCTACGTATTTAAAAAGGTACTAGAATAGTTTATTCAACGGAATGGCTATAAGCCTACCGGTATATTCCATCCGAGGGGAATAGATTAATTCATCCCTGGATAGCTTTAAGCACAGAATAGATAAAGCGCAGCGCTACGCTTTATCAAGTTTATCTACTCTGTGGTATAGTTTTAAAGTTACCTTTTGTTTCTGGCAGCAGCTGTCATGTCATGACACTTACTTACTTATTCCTAAAATAAATATTTATCTTGCCTAGTTTCCGGTTGGCGTTATTTTAAATTGTGTTCTTAATAAACTATAAATAAAACTCTTACATTGTAAGCTATTTTTGAGGTGTGAACTGCTTTCGTCTTTCTTTGATTTCAATTTTTTGAAATACATTGTTATCTAAAATACGTTGTATATTGAGTATAGAGCACCAGAAACAGTGGTGGTGATGGTGCACCGCGGCGTGGTCCTGAGAAGTTTGGTTCGGCACTGTTATACTATAAATTTCTGAGTGGCGGCTCTGTGCTAGGATTGTTTTACCTTAAATAGATACGGTCTATATATACCTAAAGGGGGCGTAATTGCAGAACACGTGACCGCTAGTTTAGCGGTTAGGGTCAGGGCAAGCGTCGTGAGGGTCAGTTAGGATCAAAGTTAAGCGTCGTGAGTGTCGGTTAGGATTGTATTGTATTGTATAAAAACATTTATAAAGCGCCTCTACTAGGGTGAACCGTTCAGAGGCGCTCCCAGTGCGCAAGGCCACGAGAGAAGAAATAAAAAATAAGAAATAAAAATAAAATAAAAAATAAGAAATAAAAAATAAAAAATAAATAAGGATTATTGTTACTTGTGGTGTCGTCATTAGATACAATACACTATACCATACTAAAATCGCTGAAAACTAACGGTCATGTGTTCTGCACTTACGCCCCTAAGGGGCAGTGTTAGATTATATTTTATGTCGTCTCATATTCCTTTGAGTGCATTTAGTTGCCTTGAATGGGCCGTTTAACTCTCCATATCAACACACAGTAATTAGTGGACAGCTTCTTTTGACAGTATAAACGTACTTGCTTTGCTATGATGATTCCTTGATTAAAACTGCATGGTGTGTTTGTTCACATTGAGCATGTTGTATGAGCAAGCATCTAGGTAGGAGATTGACAAGTAAACTTTGCGTGCAGTATTGTCCAACTTTGAATTTAGCATTGCCATCACCACTTGGCTGTTGTTGTCTGCTGGCTGCAGTAATAGTCGTTGTTTAACATATTTGTTAGGTGTTCTGCATATTGTATGACATTTAATTGTAATAATTAAAAATGCTGCTTGGGTCAAATGGATATGTAGCCTACTTCTCTTCTGAGCTTCATTTTTGAAGATTTCTTGTTCTAAGAACGAATTAAATGGATGCATTGCTTACAGTATGAGTGTATTGCCTTGCTACAAATGTTAGAAATAACTTAGAACCCAATAAACTCATTTTACAGTACTTTGGGGATTATAATTGTGGGCAAACTACTTGGGCTATGTGATTAAAAACAAGCAATTTTGATTAAAAATATTAGAGGTTTCAGTTTTTCTTGATTGTTTCTGAATTCAGATATCTTTTCCAGTTCTATACGAGTCATTAAAATGCATGGCAGCGTATGAATGTATCTGACCAGTCACTTTTTAGTGCCTACAAACAAATTTTGGCCATCTTGGCATTGTGGATGGTATTATGTTAGTGCCTTCATGCGCCTAACAACAGTGCTTGTCGTTAAGCTGCTTGATGTTAAAGTTTTGAAGGAAGGAGAACTTCATCGCTTTACTGCTCATGCTGCTGGGGGATGATCTCTACTTGCAATCAGAAGAAGCATTTTTACAGCTGTTTCTACACTTTTGCCTGAGGAGACCCAACAGTATATTGCACTTTCATTTCCAGTTTTGGAGATGACTACAAATTTTGGTTTGTTTTTCAGATTATTGAAGTAATTTGTGACAATAAATTTGCACCAGGTGAATTATATTTGTTTCCTAAAATCATCTGAAATATTTACTGTTGAACTATTTGCAGATGGCATCTGTTGGTGACGTTGTCTTACCTGGTGATCTGGTGACTTGTTTTGGTGAAGTCAATGCTGAAACAAAGGTTCTGATTGGTCCTGGACTAAGACAGGAATCGAATCGAGTTATTGCAGTTAAGCCGGGTATTCTTAGACAAGGGCAAAAGAACACCTACTGGATTGACAGTCATGAAAAACGGGTCAGCAAAATTTTGATGCTTATATATCATTTCTAATTCACAGTTTATATTTAAGTACTGAGGTTTCTTTATCTTTTATCTTTATTTTCGTCGATGTTTGAGGTATTTTAGGCCAGTGCTTAACATTCAGTTTAGTTATTTTTTTAGACATTTTAGTACTTGTCATCTTTCAAGATATGTTGCATTATAAAATAATTTTGAAATTATATTGCACATTATGTTGTTAAAATTATATTACATATTATGTTGTTATTATAAAACAATTTGAAATTTATTTTATTTTGGCTTACAATATGAACTCAATCAGTTATTAAATTTTCATTGCATTCCGCATTATACCATGGATGAGTTACAAATTTTTATTGGCCAATGTGCTACACACTTTTTGAACAGACTTCCACAGCTTATTTAATGTATGTATAATTTATATTAATTTGTTTAAAAAAATATCGTGCAAAACGCTGTAGGTGTACATTAACACAATTGACAGTTGGGCTACTTGGTACTTATGGTTGAGTTTGTTAGAACATGTTTTAAGGAACATTCATGCGAAAAAGTTCATCGAGTCTTTGATTGGGAGGATGAAATTGTGAGCTTTTTGCCAAAAGTTTTATAATGGATCTCGCATTCTCGCTGCTGTGGGAGGAGGTTACGGTGGAAAAAAATTCGTTTCCCTGAACAGCTCTAAACAGCTATGCGGTGTCAGCTTTTTGCGCTAGCGTTTCAGCTGTACGAGCTTCAGGATGTACATAGCCTGCTATTTGAAGTCTGTTCATGAAGTCGTCAAGGCGGTTCCATTGTCACATGACATAAGGCTTGCAGTACAGTTGCACATTATGTGTGAATAAGTTATAGATTGACAGTTACACCACAGATGATATTTCTGATTGGTGTTGTCATTTCTAGCTGATATTGCTGATTGATCTTCATCATGTTTTGTAGTACATATTACTGATTGGTTTTGTATTTGTAGTACATTCCTGTAAAAGGTGATACTGTAATTGGAATTGTGACAGCAAAGACTGCCGAGGGTTTCAAACTCGATATTGGAGGAAGTGAACAGGCATCTTTATCATTTTTAGCATTCGAGTCAGCTAGTAAACAGAACAGACCTGACGTTGCAGTACGTTGTAACTAACTGCTTCTTTGTATTTTTTATAGTAATTTAAAGTGAGCATACCTGCAGAGAAATGTATTTCAAGTTCAGTAATTTTTCTGAAGTGGAGATGTTGATTTGTGAACAAAATTCAAGTGTATTTTGTTTGTAATTAAATTTTGAAGATTAGTTAAATATGTTTTTTTTCTTTGTAAGTAAAAAATATTGTTTTGTTGAATTAATTGCGAATTATAGTTCAAAATTTTGCCCCATAACCAGGGCTTAAAGTGGGGCTGGACGGTCATGAACGGCGTCCATGCACTTATTTTGAAATGTGAATGCCATCCTGCCACTTATTGTTCAGCACAGCCTGTGAAGGTAAGGGACGTCCAGGTACTTCTTTTGGGAAGGTATAAGGCGTCCAGGCACTTATTTTTTATTTTCCCGCACTTTAAGCGCTGTCCATAACATGCATCATTCAACTGAAGAAGGCTGAATATTTTGCTGAAATTTGTTTTTAGATAGATGACATAGTCTATGCAAGACTTCTATTAGCAAACAAAGACATGGAACCTGAGTTAGTGTGTATTGACGGCAATGGAAAGAGTCGGGGCCTTGGTGTATTACGGGGTGGTGGCTTTCTGCTGCGTACCTCTGTAAGCCACGCACGAAGGTAATTCTAAATATTTTATCCACAGGTTAATTGTTGATGTAATCCTCCTAAAAATGCTTTGTCCCTGTTATCAGTACCGTTGTATAGAAATAGGTGATGGCACACCAATGCATTGCCTATCGGCAATCCAATTATATGGGGCCGTCCGTAAAGTACGTCACGCTATTTTTGACCCCCCTCCCCCCGTCACAAACTGTCACAAATCTCGGACCCCCCCTAAAGTACATCACACTTTCGAAAAAGAAATTTAAAAACATAACCATTTACCTAACCCTCTAAACCCTAGGATACTATGCCTAACCCTCTGATAGTGACGTGTGTCCCTAAACGCTTTGATAGTGACGGGAAGTCAAATTTTATCCCACCAGGTCGGGTTTTAGCCTACCCGGGCCTGGTCGGATTTTAGGTACTAAGAAAAAAAAAATTAAAAAAATTAAAAAATAAATGTGTGACGTCACACATGGCCTGACCCTTTCCCCCCTGTCACAAACTGTCACACTTTCTTACACCCCTCCCCCCCCTGGAGCGTGACGTACTTTATGGACGGCCCCTATAATGTCAATCTGATGTGGAAAAGTTGACTTTTAAAATAAAATTTATTATTTTAGTGTGTCTTCAGCTTTGATAAATTTATTTATCGTAGTTCATAACATTATCTTACAGAGTTCAGTTTTTATCTTATTCAGTACATAAACTGGACTCTGATTTAAATCGTATTTTCCAGCTTAATGTTTTCTGCTTAAGGTTTTCCACAGTAAATTTGTTTAAATCAGGTTCTAAAAATAGTTCTTTTTGTTGTTAGAGCTACTGCAGTAGTTTAAGTTTTTACATGCTAGACTTTGAGGCCTGAGATTCCTTTCTCCAACGACACACGAAGTTAATTCAGTGTCTTTACTCCATGAATGCTCAAAGTTGGCAAACTTGGCTACATTTTAAGATGTACATGTATAGCTAGTAGGGAAAATTTTTGAATTTGGAATAACTTCATACAAATACCATTGTTTGCTAATTTTCCATGACTGGTAGACTGTTTTACTCATCTAGTTCATTCAGTTTTCAAAATTCAGCTTAGCTGCCACAGTCAAAATATACTTGCAAGTACCAAGTTTTTAATATTACGGTAGTCCTTCACATCTCAGTTTTATGCAGCCCTGTTGTGAGTGCCTGTTCGTCTGACTGTTGTGATTGCTTCTTACCTCTGCATTTGGGGTTCACGTGCCAGTTATGAAGTTGATCTGTTGTCGAGACGTGTGATTGAGAAGGAGAGGTGTTGTCTGGTTGTTGAATTATTTCTTGTTGGGACGTCAGTTCAATATATTCTCCAAAGTTCAGAGTGTTGCCTCTGAGAACCTTTTACAATTATATTATAGTGATTCTGTTTTTAATAAATAGATTTATTAAATCGTAGTGACTATGTTTTCAATAACTAAATTGATTAAAACATTGTGACTAGGTTTTCAAAGAATACATTTATTTAATCATGGTGACTTGGGGTTTTCAATGAATGCATTGATTAAATCATAGTCACTTTGTTTTCAGTAAATTCATTTGATTTATTAGATGCATTTATACAGAGCCTCTTCAAGGGGATAAATACCTTGATTAAATCATAGTGACTATGTTTTCAATAAATACATTAATTAAATCATGGTGACTATTTTTTCCATAAATACATTGATTTAATCATTATGACTATTTTTTCAATAAATACATTAATGAAATCATGGTGAGTTAGTGTCTCTGCTATTAATTAATGTTTTTCTTTTGGTTTTTCCAGGATGCTTCAGTCAGATTCATTGCTGTCAAAAACCGTTGGAAAGACGTTGCCATTTGAATTTGCGATTGGATTAAACGGCCGGATTTGGATCAATGGACGATCGACGCAGGAAACGATAGAAATCGTCCGAAAAATTAGCGACGCTGAAGTACTGCGACAGTAACAATGTTGATCACAGACAGCTGTAAAAATATGCAAATTTTAGCTACGTAAAATATAATAGACCGTTAAAAATACGAATTTGTTGTTTGAAATTGTTTGAATTCCATGCTGAAACAGAGTTCGTGATCAATTTGCATTCAGAGTTTGTATACATCCTGTGTTTGTTTGAAGTGTTCGACAGTTCAGCATCCAATCAGGCAAACAGGAAGAGCCATTCGTATAATATTACGTACGCAAAAGAATCTTATTTTCGACCCGCAAATCGCCTAAATCCCGTGGCGTCACCTCTGTGCTTTCGTAATATTTGGACGGCCCCTAATAGCCTGTTGCCTGATTTATCTTTATCGATAAATCCCTTCAGTGGATTTGAGGATTGTTGTTGAATGACACATGATCTGTATTAGAAACATCTTAAATAAATTTATTAAAGTTGGAAACATGCTAATGGTGGATGATACTTGGCCATCTCTTTGTTGTGCCCAGGGCTTAAAGTGTGGCTGGACGGTCATGGACGGCGTCCATACACTTATTTTAAAATCTGAATGCCGTCCTGCCACTTATTGGCAAGCACAGTCTGTAAAGGTAAAGGACATCCAGGCACTTCTTCTGGAAAGGTAAAGGGTGTCCAGGCACTTATTTTCCCGCACTTTAAGCACTGGTTGTGCCTGACTGACTTTGTAATTGTAAATGGATTATGGATAGGCATTACGACTCCATTTCTTACACATGATATGCTGATAATGGTGCTATAACACTTGATAGATTACGTCACACATCTTGCTGCATGTGTTGGTACACATTTCCACAGTAACTGTATAGCTTAATTGTCATATGGTTTTCAGTGATTTAAAAGGTCCTGTCCTGAACGCTGATTACTTAGTAGCTGCCGAAGTGCCAGTGCATTCATTGACCATTTTAGCTCACAATACCCATCTGCTGTGCTAAATCCAGTCTAGTTTAGAAACCTTGATTCCAAGCCCACATTAAGGTAGGTGGGTGCTAAGGTGCTGCAGCACCCGGGCCCACAGTTTTGAGGGCTCTACATTTTCATAAATGATGAAATTTCTTAGCAAGAAGAAAATGACAAAGTTGTTCGTTCTTTTTGTCACTGTAGACTTGCAACTTTTGCAGGGCAGGGTTTTGGGGAGGGAAATGGTTGTGTCTCCTTCCCATCAGAACTTTTTTAAATTTCACAATTGCAATTACAGCATTTTAAGCTACCATCTGCACAAAGTTGCCCTAATTCAGTGGTGATAAGACTAAGAGTGGTTTACAGCTTCAATAAATACAGCCTACTTACAATAATAACAATTTATGTTTGAGTTTCCACATTGCAATGGTAGGATTTTAAGATGTCATCTTAGCAAAATTACTCAATTATTTCAGTGCTGAGAAAAGAGTTTTTAAGATTTCAACAAATATGAATAGAATTACAATAATTATTTCTTTACATATCAAGTTCAGCAAGTCGGTTCTGCTTGCTGCTGCTGCTGCTGCTGCTGCTGCTGCTGCTGGACTAATAATATAATGAATAACTGCAAATGAGAGTATAATTATATCAACTTACTTTGTAGCACTGGAATCAGCTTATCCTTGTTGCCCAAGACGGTCCTGACCAGCACACAATTAGCAGAAGTTGTTACAAATTATACACAAACTATGCAAAAACTACCAAAAGTTGGAAGCCATATAGTAATGTTTGCTAAGTATTTAAGGATCAAAACAGTTTGAAATTTGAAATTTAGCACTAGAGAGAAGCCATAAATATGGTAAATTCAATTGTAAAAAATAGCATTTGTACAAATATTAAAAGTAAATTATACTCCATATAATATCATGGTCTCATATGTTATAAAAGTAAGTAAATAATAGCATTATTATCGTATAATAGTAAATAGGCTAATATCACCGTACATTATAACCGTTCATGTAAAACAATAATGTAAACTAAAAATTAATATTATTTTGTCAAATTTTCTGTGAAAATATTACGTATGAGGGGTGTGGAGATGCCTAGATTAAACACACCCATCTGTATTTCAACTTTCTATTTCACTAGACCTATAAGGCTATACATAGTTTTCAGTGATTTTAGAACGCAACCACCTTTACCAAATGTCCCAGTGCATGGACCATAATCAGCGCTTAAAGTGCGGAAAAATAAGTGCCTGCAGGACGCCCCTTACCTTTCCAAAGGAGGTGCCTGGACGCCCCTTACCTTTCCAAAGGAAGTGCCTGGGCGCCCTTACCTTTCCAGGTTTTGCTGGCCAATAAGTGGCAGGACGGCGTTCAGATTTTTAAAAATGCATGGACGCCGTCCATGACCGTCCAGCCACACTTTAAACCCTGACCATAATTATAATAGAACTACATGTAGTAGACTCCCGACACATGTCTCTGCAACTTAGAAACTACGTAGTATTCACTTTTCAGCGATTTCAACATTCAACATTCTTCAATATGAATGTGTTAACATGAGCGTTCGTTATCAAGGTTTCGGTGGATGAACCTTCCAGGGCCGTTTCTACCACAAATTATTTGCAAAAGGTGCGGCGCATAAAGGGTTCTTGAGCCGAATTTTTTTCCTAGGCCCTATAACTTATATCCTAAATGTTATATACACAATTATCTGCAACACGGGCTCCTGTTGTACTTTTTTGCACCGACGTTCGAAGAACCTTAAGTTATCGACGGCTCTGGAACCGTGGTAACTCGAAGTCACCATCTGAATCCGAATTCTAGTCACGAATTGAATGCGAGATCCAACATCCGACTTCACATAGTATTTCGACACCGGTGGCTAATCCATTATCTGTTCCTAGCATACTGAACGAGCGACCGTTGTAACCTTTTGATCCGAGGTCGAGTACGGTGGCGGCGGTGGCAGCAGCAGCAGCAGACGAGCTGTCGAAAGGCCCTGCGGAAGTCCTTGGAGCAGAGACCGTACAGCAGAGGGTTGACCGCCGAGTTGCAATAGCCAAGCCAGAAGAAGACGGCGAAGACGCTGTGCGGTGTACAGTCGAAGCAGAACGCTTCCAGCAGATAGACGGTGAAGAAGGGCGCCCAGCAGAGGATGAAGCAACCGACGACGATGCCAACCGTCTTCGCAGCCTTCTTCTCGCGGTTCAGTCGACGCAACTGGTTTCGAACGTGGAAGACGGTCTTCGTCGTATTTCGAGCTCCTCCTCCTCTTCCTTCTGCTCCTCCTCCTGCTCCTCCTGCTCCTCGTCCTGCTCCTCCTCCTGCTCCTTGTTCTCCTCCGTTGCCGCCACTGCTAGTGACATCTGGAGACGAAGGCTCCGATCCGGCGATCGAGCACAGACTCTCGGCTGACGGAAGGACGTAGACGGACGACCGGAAATGGAACGGATCAAGGGCCAGCTGAGATCGCAGCTGGGTCATTCGGCGTGACGCAACCTCGGGGAAATCGGTACCTTGCGTTGGTGTGGCGATGCCTGAGTTGCAACCACCTCGGTGAACGCGAAGGGTGAGGTCACGGGGCGCCTCCGCCGATGATGACGGGGGCCCAGAGGTGGGACGTTTCGTGGCGACCACCCCACGGCGAAGCGCACTGGTGGCAATGATGGCCGTGCGGTAGATGCGAATGTAGAAGAAGACCATGAAGAGCATTGGAAGCCAGAAGGACCCTGACGCAGAGTAGATGATGTAGCTCGCCTCCGAAGTCAGTGCGCACGTCGGCGGTGCGAACGTCGTACAGTCCGCGTGAGAGTCAGAGGAGCTCTGAAGACGATCTTCCTTGAACGTGGTAGATCGATCGGGTCCGGGATAGCGAACCGTCGAGTTGCACGGCATGCCGGTAACCAAATCGAGAGTCCAGTTCGCTGTGATGCTAGTCTCTTCCATTGGGGTGCTGTTTGACGTGTGGTCCATGCTGGAATTTTCGTTCCACCCGAGGAGTGGCGGAATAGCGATGCAGAAGGACAGAACCCAAACGACAACGACGAACATCCGGGCTCTGGACCGCGTCATCAGCGCCGGGTAACGGATCGGTCGACTGACGGCGAGGAATCGGTCGAGGCTGATGGCGCAGAGGTTGAGGATGGACGCCGTGCAAAGCCAGACGTCGATGGCCAGCCACGCGCTGCACCAGACCGTTCCAAACGGCCAGTAGCCCAGCACCTCATTGGCGCTGGAAAAGGGAAGCACGGCCAACCCGAGCAGAAGGTCGGACACGGCAAGGGAGATGATGAAGGTGTTGGTGACGGAGCGCAGCTTCCGGTCGGTGAGGACCGACACGATGACGAGACTGTTTCCGGAGATGACCAGCAGGTCCAAAGCCACCAGCAGGGTGACCGGAAGTCCAAAGCTGATGGCGACGGTCAGAGCATCCCTGGCTTCGTGTGCACGTTCAGCTGGACAGCTGACTGATGAGCGGATCGACAGGATGCATTCATCTGAAGTGACCCAGCTTTGTGCTCGCCAGTCGCTCATGACCATTGACATAAACTTTGCGGCTAGTCAAATGCAATCTGAAAGCAACGAACGTTCGTGTATAAGCTTATAATTATATATATATTATATACAGGGTGGGCCATAAAAAAGTAATCCCCTTAGGTTTTTATCCCATATCTTGGCCAAACATAAGAATTTTTAAATGAAACTTTGCAGTCTTAAAGGCAATTCATATTTACGTACAATGGTCAAATTTCAACAAAATATTTCAGACAGAACAAAAGTTATATCACTTTTAGCGAGGTCACCCCTCGTTTTTTGACGATTCAAAAACGAAACGCAACAAAATTAGTTTTTTGCCAATATCTTGGTCAGAAGTAAGAATATCGAAGTGAAATTTTACAGGATTAAAGACAATTCATATTTACAAATGATAGCCAGATTTCATCAAAATATTTCAAACCCAACAAAAGTTATACCACTTTTAGTGAGGCCACTCATCGTTTTCTGACTTTTTGAATCATCAAAAAACGGTGGGTGGCCTCACTAAAAGTGATATAATTTTTGTTCCGTTTGAAATATTTTTATGAAATCTGGCCAACATATGTAAATATGAATTGTCTATAAACCTGTAAAATTTCATTTCGAAATTCTTACTTTTGGCCAAGATATTGGCAAAAACCTTCTTTTTGTTGCGTTACGTTTTTGAATCGTCAAAAAACGGTGGGTGGCCTCACTAAAAGGGATATAACTTTTGTTCTGTTTCACATATGGCGATGAAATTTGGCTATTGTACGTAGATATGAATTACCTTCAAGCCCGTAAAACTGGATTTGAAAAATTCCTATTTTTGGCCAAGATATTGACAAAAACCCGTAGGGGATTACTTTTTTTGGCCCACCCTGTATATATATTTATATATATATATATATATATATATATATATATATATATGTGCAGCATAAAGGCAATATAAAGGTTTGCTGAATTTTGAATGATTATCATTTACCTGGTTTACATTGCAATCAAAACCGCAAACTGAAAACGGCGCCAATTACTACCGTAAAATGGGGTAACATTGGCACTGCGGGGTAACTTTGGCGCATGGAACCAGGCTATGTATTGTAGGCCTACAGCCCTACACAGATAACCGTGTCAATACGCGTATCTGACCAAAATCTTGTGAAGTCATCGCTTCGTACCACCCATGCAACCCAGAATTTGATGAAGTAGACTTGACGAGAGCTGAACCACATGTTGAAACGACTAATGATGCAGTTTTTTGTTACCAGGATAACACATTTTGTGGTTTCGGACGATACAAGCTCAAAACTGTTATAAAATCTGTAGGCCTATCCTTGGAAGGATTTCTGATTTGTAAAAAGATTTAGGCTTGGCACATATGCGCAATACGTTTTAAAAACGTTTTAGGATGCCAACGTTACCCAGGAGGGTCTAAAATTGGTCTCACGTTGAAACAATACATGGTGCCAAAGTTGTCCCAAACCCGGGGTAACTTTGTCCTTTTTTCAAAAAATTTAAAAGTAGGCTATAGAAATAATTTTTTCAAAATTTTCAAATTTTACAGGGTCGTAGGTACCATTTATAATGCTCATAGTTTAAAAAAATCAAGTCTTTTGCTCAACTCGTTTAGGTGTTATACCCCCAAAACCCTCCAAAATATGCCAATGTTACCCCATTTTACGGTACCGCGCGCGTTATTCATGTCGACGATCAAAACCGTGCAATTGCTTGTCTGCACTTTTATTAAAGGTCGATAATATCGTAACAAGTGTTCACCAAAGCTCGTACTTTGGCAGTGCCAGTCCCAAGCCTGGAGAAAGGAGGAGGCTCAGGGAGGTGATATACTATAGTTATCCTAAGCAGCAGCAATTATAGTGACATGTTCGCGAGTAAAGTAAATTCCTTTGAAAATAACATTGGAAAGTTAATTAATAGACCTAAGTAGTGAAGGAAGGCGTCTACCACAGCCATTTTTCGGCGGGTATGGGTACGAATAAATGGGCCAAAGTTCAAGGCCAAAGTTCAAGGCCAAAGTTCAAGACCAAAGTTCAAGGCCAAAGTTCAAGGCCAAGGTCAATGCCAAAGGTCAAAGTTCAAGGCCAAAGCTCAAGGCCAAAGGTCAGGGTCAGCTTAATTAGGTCATTTTAATTAGGTCATCTTAATTAGGGCAATTAGATTACATAATTAGTTAATATTAATTATAACGTATTATATTAATTTGCATTAATTATAACATATTAATTATAACAATTAGCGAATCCTAATTAGCAGCGCAACCCCGCCCCGCCGGAAGTGCGTCACCGGAAGCGGCGCTGGGACTGGACATGCACTAATTCTTATTTCCGGATCTTCGCTGACGACTAATTACTTCGTGTGATATGACGAATAACGAATTTTTAATTACCAACGGTCGCCTTTGATCTAATATTTAATTGATTTTTAATGACCGACTGCCCCAGGAACGCAGCCTTTTATGACTAATGACTTTCTTTGATGAGCTGACTAATGACTTCTTTTATGATCAACGCTCGTCTTTGATGACTTCTTTTATGACTAACGACCTTCTTTAATGACTTTCTTTGAAGTCCAACGGTTTCCTTTAATGGCCTCTTTTATGACCAACGCTCGTCTTTGATGACTTCTTTTATGACTAACGACCTTCTTTAATGACTTTCTTTGAAGTCCAACGGTTTCCTTTAATGACCACTTTTATGACCAACAGACTTCTTTAATGACTTCTTTGAAGTCCAACGGACGCCTTTAATGATCTTACTAATGACTTTTTAATGACCTGTCGTCGTCACCAACGAAGACCTTTGATGTCCAACGAATGTCTTTAATGATCTTACTAATGACTTTTTAATGACCTGCGTGCGGCTCTAATGAAATCCTTTGATGTCCAACGGTTGCCTTTAATGATCTTACTAATGACTTTTTAATGACCTGTCGTCGTCACCAACGAAGACCTTTGATGTCCAACGGATGCCTTTAATGATCTTACTAATGACTTTTTAATGACCTGCGTGCGCCTCCGAGGTAGTCCTTTGAAGTCCAACGTTTTCCTTTGATGAGTTGACTAATGACTTTTTAATGACCTGTGGGCGCCTCTAATGAATTCCTTTGATGTATAATAGCACCCCACCCCAGCTTCCTATAAAATCCGACGATCGGCAGCGGTTAAACACAGACGATTTTCCGAGTTCAACAGACGACTTCTTCATCTTCTACATCCGAGTTCAGCAGTTCGTTCTACAGATTTACGCAGAGTCAGCCGAATACTACAGCTACAGTATGAGTTCTCGTGAGTATAATACTGAAAATTATTTAGCTGAATCCAAGGAATTCTAAATTTCTACATTTGAAGCATATTCAGGAATTTCTAAATTTCTGTATTTGACTTAGATTTCCTGTCTTGTACAAGATATACAACTTAAATTTATTGGTGCAAACATTATTGTGTTTGTCACTTTAGTCTTATGCACACCTTTTATTTCTTTTTTTCTAGTATCCAAAATGATTGATGAAATTGAAAGAGACGAAGAAATGAAAAAGCAAGAACGTATACTTCAAAGAATACGTGAAATGGGTATGTAGAAAATTTTAAACTATATATTTAATATTGTAGGCTAGTATTAGTCTATAATATTATTTGGACGGCTCTAATTTTAAAATTATAATTTAAAACTTTCGTTCAATGCACGAAATAATTTTAAGAAACAATCAGAACTTTTCGCTAAACACTATTATTTTAAAAATACAGAAAATATAATTTTAATGAACTCAAGCAGGTTATGTTATTTTATTCCACAACTTTATAATTTATTTTTAATTTATTTTAATTTCTATTACAGAACGAAAGCGGGCACGCGACGATGCGATCTTTTTTCAGACTGCAAAGCGTTCAAGTTAGTGATTCTGTATAATTTTGCTGTTGATATTCTTCAACAGATATTTTAACGCCACCATCCTTTTTACATCCTTGGGACTGACACTTCTTCAACAAGCAATCTCTAAGATTTTGTACCTTTGAAGATTAGGTCTTTCTGTTACAGCCACATAGAAATTAGACTTACAAGAACCTTAGCTGCTCACCTTGTCAATTTTTACCAGACCTAAGTTACTCACTTTTATGTAATGCTCATTTTACTGAGCACGGATCGATTCTTTGCATTACTAGTACCTTAGCTGCTCATCTTGTCAATTTTTATCGTGCCTAAGATGCTCTCTCAAATATGTAATGCTCATTTTTACTGAGCACGAATCGAATTGCTATAAACCTTTAGCATATAGGACTTTCATATCTCTTTTACTTTGCTACATTTACAAAGTAGTATCATAACGCCTATAGCAGCACCAATTCGTGTATATTCTTCCAATGCAAACTTTTATGTACTTAGCAAATTTCTCTTTTACAGATTTTGGAAATGACGAGCGCCGAACAAGTTCGTCTTCGACAGCGACAGAACCGTGTGCAGGCCCGGCTTCGACCGCGGCGCCACAGCACCGTGCAGGCCCGTCTTCGACCGCGGCGCCACAGCGCCGTGAAGGCCCGCCTTCGGCAGCGGCAGAATCTCGCGCAGGACCGGCTTCGGTGGCAGAACCACGAACAGGATCGACTTCGGCGGCGACAGGGCAACGTGCAGGCGCAGCTTCGGCGGCAGAATCTCGTGCAGGACCTTCTTCGCGCGCAGCTCCGGTTTCGCACGCGGCGTCAGAACCACATGCAGGATCGTCTTCGGCAGAGTCTACCGATTCAAGTATGTATATTTTCACAATTGGTGCGCCTTCCTATGTGTTTTGCACACACACATCATACTCTATGTTTGTAGACTTTTACAATCTTTCTATGTATCTTACACACGCACATTCATACACACGGTACTCTATGCTTCTTTTACAATCTTTAAGCTTACCTATATCTGCTACTATATGAAACTTGGCGAACTCTAATGTTTGTTAATCTTTAGGTCGATGCGAGTCGTGTCAGAATTACAAGGCGTTCAATCTGACGAAAGGCCTCTGTCAAACCTGCATTCTGCAGAAAGCGTGTATTCTATGTAAGACACGACGAGCTTCACGATTCTTCAGAGCCGGACAGGATATCTGTGTCACATGCTTCAAAAAGCAGAGCAACCCCTCCATCCGCACTTCCACGCAGAATACGTTCATAGATGTATCCTATCCAACTGCTCAAACAACCGACGTCCACGCCATGCTGCAGGAAGAAGCGCCGCGATTGGTCAGCACGTTGGAGGACACACTCAGAGACGAAGGGTGAGTTTGTACTACAGGCAAATTGTGCAACTTAGAAAAATCTTGCACTCTAAATTGCTGCGTGTACTTGGAAAATTTTCGCTCTAAATGCTGGACTTAGAAATTTTTCCTTGTACTTAGAAAATTTCTGTTAGAATATTCACTTGCATTTGGATCAAGATTTGCAAACTTAGAAAATTTTCGCAAACTTATCCAAATTCTATCTGCTATATTCGGACTTGGCCGATTCATGCAACACAAGGTTCGTGATATACGAAGGATGTTATATTCAGAAAAATAATGACCTTGGTCAATATTAATTTAGGCCGGTGAAATGGTACGTGGCTGTTGATGTCGATTTCAAACGACCAACACCAGATGGAGAAGTTCAGACGGTCGGGTACTTCAAGTCGGTTCCATCTACTCTTCTGCAACCGAGTCAAATAACTGATCAACTACAAGAGGCCGTCGAAAGAATCGACCAACTGGTAGACACTTTTACAACACAAAGCTCCGGGTGGGTAGTGAACGGTGTGGTGGATTTTAAATTGTGCAATGCTGTATACGACCCTGTAGGCGGCTCCACTTACATACCCACTCCACAATATCTCTTGAATAAGAGAGCTACCCTGAATATTCAAAACGATGACGAATTCTGCTTTCTGTACTCGCTGCTTGCAATTTCACATTTTCAAAAAGATCATGCTCAGCGATTCACTATCTACAGACGCTATCTGAACGAACTTCACACCAAAGGCATAAAGTTCCCGATGACGATTGAGCAGATTCCGCTCTTTGAGACGCTGAATCCCGATTATGCCATCAATGTCATGTACTTTAACCCAGACGACAAGTCCTTTACCCCTCTATACGCAAGTGCTCACAGGGGTAGGAAACATATTTCAAACCTTCTTTTGCTTGATGATGGTGAGAAGCGACATTATATTGTAGTGCGTAACCTTTCCGCTCTCTTAAGCACCCGAAATTCGAAAGGAAACCGAAGTTTTCCATGTCCCTATTGCCTCTATTGCTTCACAACCGCTGCCGGCAAGCACGCACATATGGACGAATGTGGCAAGCACGGACTTCAGTCCGTGCGATATCCGACTCGCGAAAATTGCAACCTAAAATTCTCAAATACCCAACACGAGATGCCTGTCCCGTACGTTCTGTATGCTGACTTTGAAAGTTACCTGACTCCAAATGAAAATGCTGCAAGCAACAACTCAACTAAACTTCTCGATACGCATATTCCAAGCGGATTTTGCTGCCTGACTGTGTCATCTTTTCCTCACTTGAATGAAAACAAACCGTGCGTCTACTCGGGTCCTGACGTTATGAGCAACTTCTTTGCTCATGTAAAATCCGAGCAGGCCCGAATTAATAAAATACTTGCTACGAACACGCCGATGAAGCCTCTGTCACACCAGCAGAAACTAGACTTTGATTCTTGCACCGCCTGTCCCTCTTGCACTGCAGCTTTCACGCCAAACAATAAAGTTCGACACCACTGTCACATGACTGGCAACTTTATTTCTGCTCTTTGCTCGCCTTGTAACCTAAAAATGAAATTTCGTAAGCCGACAAAATCCAAGAAACAGAAGACATCCAACTATTTTCTTCCCGTCGTCTTCCACAACCTCAAAGGCTATGACTCCCATCTCATACTCAAGCACATGACAAAGGAGTTTGCAACGCAAGAAATTAACGTAATAGCCACAAACATGGAAAAATATCTTTCTTTCGAAGTGAATAATATAAGATTTTTGGACTCGTTACAATTTCTAAACTGCAGTTTGGATGTGTTGGTGAAGAATCTGTCTAAAGAAGACGATTCCAAATTCTTGCATTTGCGTCGGCTTTTTCCGAACGAGTTCAAATTGCTTTTGCGTAAGGGAGTATTTCCTTACGAATACATGACATCGGCCTGCAGAATGACCGAAAGGACTCTGCCACCCAAAGGCTGCTTTTACAGTAAACTGACCGAAGAAGACATTTCCCAAGACGACTACGACTACGCACAGAAAATTTGGCAGACTTTTAATATGACTTGCATGCGAGACTATCACGACCTGTATTTACAGACTGATGTTATTTTACTGGCCGACGTATTCGAATCGTTTCGAAGCATGTCGTTGGAATTTTATGGACTCGACGCACTCCACTACTACAGCAGCCCCGGACTGAGCTTTGACGCTTGTTTGCGTATGACAAAGGTGAATCTGGAGCTCATCACCGACCCTGACATTTATCTTTTTGTAGAGCGAGGCATGAGAGGTGGCGTGTCAATGATTTCCAACCGATACGCAAAGGCTAACAACCCGTATCTCGCTCAAGGATACGACTCTACCGCTCCAAACAGCTACATTATGTACTTGGACTGCAATAACTTGTACGGGTACGCCATGTCCGAACCTCTCCCGACCGGCAAATTCAGATTCTTAGACGACAAAGAAATTGACAATTTCGACTTGGACTCTAAATCGACTGACGACGACTTGGGGTATTTGTTGGATGTGGATTTGGAGTATCCACCCCATCTCCACGACGACCACAACGACTATCCCCTTGCGCCTGAAAGACTGCACATACGACCGGACATGATATCCCCTTACGCAAAGTCCGTTTCTCAGAAAATTTCGGTTAAAATTGGCGCTGGGGTCGAAAAGTTGGTTCCCAATCTCATGACAAAGACTCGATACGTCGTTCACTACCGCAATCTCCAGTTCTACATCAAAATGGGGCTGAAATTGGTTAACATTCACAAAATTCTCGAGTTTCGACAAAGTCGGTGGTTGAAGAAATATATCGACTTCAACACATCCAAACGACAAGTTGCTAAATCTTCGTTTGAAAAGGATCTTTATAAGTTGATGAACAACTCAATCTATGGTAAGACCATGCAGAACAACAGGAAACATATTGATGTGAAGCTGGTCATGACTGCGAAACGAGCCAAGCGATTCGTGGCCCGCCCGACTTTCGAGTCGTATACCATAATAAACGAAGATTTAACAGTCGTGAAATTGACAACGTCCAATGTCTATCTGAACAAGCCCCTCTATGCTGGAATGTGTATTTTGGACATATCTAAACTGAAAATGTACGAATTCCACTACCAGCATATAATACCACTTTACGGAAACGCTTGCAAACTCCTTTTCACCGACACAGACAGCCTTTGTTACCATATTTTCACATCTGATGTATATACTGACATGCAGCTTAACATTGATGAATATGATACGTCCGATTACCCCTGTGGGCACTTTTTGCATAGCCGCAGCAGTGCCAAAGTCATAGGCAAGTTTAAGGATGAGTGTAACGGCGAAGCAGTCTTGGAGTTTTGTGGCCTCCGCTCGAAAATGTACAGTTTACTCTTACCTAACGATAAGGAAAAGAAGACTGCTAAGGGAATTAAGAGGGCGTTTGTGAAGAAGTGTATTCGCCACGCTGACTATAGAAATTGTATTCTTGAAGAGAAGGTAACATCTTCCAAATTTCGTGTTATACAGAGCAGAAAGCATGAACTACATACCGCTGAACTGTGCAAAGCGGCACTTCCCCTTACGACGATAAGCGTTACTTGCTAAATTCGTCTGACTCTCTTGCATATGGCCATGTAAATATTCCATCTGGTGTAAATATTGCATAAAGATATATGGAAATTGTTGAAATCTGTAGTTTGATTAATTGTCCTATGCGAAAATTGTCGAACACTGTAGATTTTTGACTTGGACTCTGCGAAAAACACAACGAACGCTGTAATTATGTAAAATAAAAGGACTTGCATCATCATACAAGATGTTGTGCAATCGTATTGAACTGGACATTAGTTGCGTTGTAAATATTCGAACTCTAGTATAAATGTTGAACGCTGTAAAGTTGTTGTATACTCGTGCATATTAATTAAAAAGATTTGTGTTGAAAAAATTTAAACTCTACTGTGTTCGTTCTTTCATACTTATTTAAATTGCTATATACACTAACAAGATTATCACATGCCTATTGGATGCTGGGTAATAAGATTCTCGCTCACCATCATCAAAGAAGTCCATTGATCATAAAAGAAGTCATAAAGACATTAAGGTGGTCGTTGGACTTCAAAGAAGTCATTAGTCAGCTCATCAAAGAAAGTCATTAGTCATAAAAGGCTGCGTTTTTGGGGCAGTCGGTCATTAAAAATCAATTAAATATTAGATCAAAGGCGACCGTTGGTAATTAAAAATTCGTTATTCGTCATATCACACGAAGTAATTAGTCGTCAGCGAAGATCCGGAAATAAGAATTAGTGCATGTCCAGTCCCAGCGCCGCTTCCGGTGACGCACTTCCGGCGGGGCGGGGGTTGCGCTGCTAATTAGGATTCGCTAATTGTTATAATTAATATGTTATAATTAATGCAAATTAATATAATACGTTATAATTAATATTAACTAATTATGTAATCTAATTGCCCTAATTAAGATGACCTAATTAAAATGACCTAATTAAGCTGACCCTGACCTTTGGCCTTGAGCTTTGACCTTGAACTTTGACCTTTGGCATTGACCTTGGCCTTGAACTTTGGCCTTGAACTTTGGCCTTGAACTTTGGTCTTGAACTTTGGCCTTGAACTTTGGCCCGTTTATTCGTACCCATAACCGCCGAAAAATGGCTGTGGTAGACGCCTTCCTTCACTACTGACCTATAGTAAGCTTATTATTACCGGTATCGAAATCACCGCATCGTTATAGGCTATCTCTTAAAGAGAGTTGTTAGGACATTTTAAAAGTAAGCTCAGGCCAAAATGTTGAACGCTTAAAGACAATTAATTGGTAGAACTTTTAAAGACATAACCTATAGGCCAAGTTCTACCAATTGTAGGTCTACAGGCTACATTGGCGGCGCAAACTATACAATTTCAGTAGGTTGCGTCAGGGTCAACCGTCAATGATGTTACTCAGCAGGTTGAAGAAATTAGGTCATGCAAATAAAATATTACAGAAATTTCAAAGTTCTTTGGCACAGGACTTTTTTAACGTGCAGTTCTACCCAAAATGTGCAGTTCTAAATGGATTCGTGCAGTTGTAGAAGCACTTCCGTCACGTTCCGTGCAGTTAAAACTAATAAAAATACCGTAGGTCATTTTCCTCAGATGGGGAGTAATTTACCATGGAGGATGAGAAAGGAGAGAAGATAATGTGCAGTTCTAAAAATTCCTTAAAACAGCCCTGCTTTGGCAGGCTAGTATAGGCCTACTACTATACTCTTCTGTTTTAAAACAATCGTAACCATATCTACGTATGGTCTTCCCACTGCTTGAAAACAATCGAAGCGCCATATAAGTTTATGGTCTATCTAAGCCTACGTATGCTCTTCTGTTTTAAAACAATCGTAACCATCTACGTAGGCTATGCTCTTTTGTTTGAAAACAATCGTAACCAGCGGCGCCAGCAGGATTTTTTTCTTGTACGCACAGAAATTTTCGATGGAGGGGAACAGGGAAAAAAGTTTCGTCGAAGTCGCCGAAAAAACTAATGACCTTTTTTTTAGTCGTCAACCAAAATTTTCCACAAAACATACCTTTTCCATCCGCCGAAAAAACTCCTGACCTTTTTTTTAGTCATCAGACAAAATTTATCCAAAAACATAGGGTGAACTAACATAAAGTCGGACATCAGGTAAAGTCGGACAAAATTTTCGCCAACCTGCCACGCAGAAGAGACTTCGATCACCAGGTGGCAGTTATCATAGATTGTATTTGCAGAGGGTCCATCTATTGATTAAAACTTCACAACTTCAAGGGATCGTTGCCTAAATTTTAAGATGTCGATTATTTTTGATGCATGTTGATTTCTAGAGTTTTACAGGCTGACATAGTGAAACCCCTCATTCACTGCTAAGGATTTATGACAAATTTCATTGCTGAAGAGGAAGAGTTTCAATTTTTTTCATATAGATTACAGTACAATATATGTTCTGCGTAACTTGTTTGAGCCATATTGAATTAGTTTCATGGTTGAAACTGCAGTTGTTTGCTGTCCGACTTTGCCGAACAGGCTCTTGTCAAAGTCGGACAACATTATTAAACCCTGCTGTGACGTGTCCGACTTTGACAAAACTAGGTTCACGCTAATGTTTCATAAGCTATTTTCAATTTTTTTTTCACGACATCTAGTCTAGTAGCAAACAAAGGCTTGAAATTGGCAAAAGGTTTTAAAAGGATAAAGAATTAAGAGAGACATTAAAGACCAAAGGAAACTGCATGTTTTATGTGTAGCATTATGCCTATATAGGCTATGGGCCATGGCAATGTTAACAATCTTCATGACAATTGTAGATAAATAACCTAAGTGTGGTTCAGACGTTGACATAGGCCCATGTGGAGTTGGGGAGGGGTTGCGCAAATGAAGACTCAACTAAGGGGTCCTTAGAAAGACTAAAGAGGGGTTGAATCCCCACATTTCAACTCCCACAGCACTTCTCACCCAGCCAGTTGGGCAATTAAAAAGGTCGTTGCCACATGGGCCTATGGTCTAGGCTACAAAAAGAATGCACTATGGGGTCTCTGATGATTATTTTTACTTGTTAGGAATGTTTCAGAAAATTATTAGAGAAGTTCTTGTTCTTTTCAAATTTTCATGGATCTAGATTTCATAGGTTGTCGCACGCTTAGGTAGTCGAGTTTTATTTAGGCTTAGTCTATTTGCCTGCTTTACAGTTAGGTTTTCATGCTAGTCTGATGCTAGGCCCCTAAGTGCGATCTTTTCAATAAATGTAGGCAAGTACACTGACATTTGATTGACTTTACTTCAGTTATTTTCAATGTTCAATGTTATCTTACAGTTAAATTTTGCACAGATCTTGATGAGAATCGTTCAGTTTATCGATTGTCCGACTTTAACAAAATAAGGTCGAATCAAAAAATTATTGTCCAGGTTTACCAACCAAGGTGTCCAGCTTTACCCGAAAAACAGAAAAGTCAAATTTCGTCACCTCGCTATACTTGGCACTCTCCTGATCGAGTTCATATAACATTGGCCAGGTTTAAATGAATGTATTAGTTGAATGAGATGATAATTTAAGCTATACACTAAACTTTACATCATCTAAATGTGACGCTGCGTTACGGAGTAACCTCGGTCAGAACAAAAGGGTGTCCGACTTACCTGATACCACCCTATACCGTAGCTTTTCGATCCGCCGAAAAAAACTAATGACTTTTTTTTAGTCATCGCGCTGTACGCACTTGCGTACGCCTGCGGGCGCCGCTGATCGTAACCATATCTACGTATGCTCTTCTGTTTGAAAACAATCGTGACCATGTTTACGTATGCTCTTTTGTTTGAAAACAATCGTAACCATATCTACGTAGGCCTATGCTCCTTTGTTTGAAAACAATCGCAACCATATCTACGTATGCTCCTTTGTTTGAAAACAATCGTAACCATATCTACATATGCTCTTCTGTTTGAAAACAATCGTAACCATTTCTACGCATGCTCCTAATTCTGTTTGAAAACAATCGTAGCCATATCAACGTATATGCTCTTCTATTTGAAAACAATCGTAACCATATACACGTATGCTCTTCTATTTGAAAACAATCGTAACCATATACACGTATGCTCTTCTGTTTGAAAACAATCGTGACCATGTTTACGTATGCTCCTTTGTTTGAAAACAATCGCAACCATATCTACGTATGCTCCTTTGTTTGAAAACAATCGTAACCATATCTACATATGCTCTTCTGTTTGAAAACAATCGTAACCATTTCTACGCATGCTCCTAATTCTGTTTGAAAACAATCGTAGCCATATCAACGTATATGCTCTTCTGTTTGAAAACAATCGTAACCAAATCTACGTACAATAGCTCTTCTGTTTGAAAACAACCGTAACCATATCTACGTATGCTTTTCTGTTTGAAAACAATCGTTGCCATATCTACGTATTCTCTTCTGTTTGAAAACAATCGTTACTATATATCCACGTATACTCTTCAGTTTTAAAACTATCGTCACCATATCTACGTATGCTCTTCTGTTTGAAAACAATCGTTGCCATATCTACGTATTCTCTTCTGTTTGAAAACAATCGTAACCATATCTACGTATGCTCTTCTGTTTGAAAACAATCGTAACCATATCTACGTATGCTCTTCTGTTTGAAAACAATCGTAACCATATCTACGTATACTCTTCTGTTTGAAAACAATCGTAACCATATCTACGTATGCTCTTATGTTTGAAAACAATCGTTGTCATATCTACGTAGGCCTATACTCTTCTGTTTGAAAACAATCGTAACCATATCTACGTATGCTCTTATGTTTGAAAACAATCGTAACCATATCTCCGCGTATAAGCTTACTCTTCTGTTTTAGAACAATCGTTGCCATTTCTACGCGTATACTATAGGCCTATATGCTCTTCTGTTTGAAAACAATCGTAACCATATCTACGTACACTCTTCTGTTTGAAAACAATCGTAACCATGTCTACGTATACTCTTCTGTTTGAAAACAATCGTTGCCATATCTAGGCCTACGTATTCTCTTCTGTTTGAAAAAAATCGTAACCATATCTAGGCCTACGTATTCTCTTCTGTTTCAAAACAATTGTCGCCATATCTACGTAACTTTTCTCTTTGAAAACAATCGTTACTATATCCACGTATACTCTTCAGTTTTAAAACTATCGTCACCATATCTACGTATGCTCTTCTGTTTGAAAACAATCGTTGCCATATCTACGTATACTCTTCTGTTTGAAAAAAATCGTAACCATATCTACGTATGCTCTTCTGTTTGAAAACAATCGTAACCATATCTACGTATACTCTTCTGTTTGAAAACAATCGTAACCATATCTACGTTTGCTCTTCTGTTTGAAAACAATCGTAACCATATCTACGTATACTCTTCTGTTTGAAAAAAATCGTTGCCATATATTCGCGTATACTCTTCTGTTGAAAACAATCGTTGCCATATCTACGTATGCTCTTATGTTTGAAAACAATCGTTGTCATATCTACGTAGGCCTATACTCTTCTGTTGAAAACAATCGTTGCCATATCTACGCGTATAAGCTTAGGCCTACTCGTCTGTTTTAAAACAATCGTTGCCATATGTATACGTATACTCTTCTGTTTTAACACAATCGTTGCCATATCTACGCGTATAAGCTTACTGTTCTGTTTGAAAACAATCGTAACCATATCTACGTATACTCTTCTGTTTGAAAACAATCGTAACCATATCTAGCCTATGTGTAGGCCTACACTCAACGGGAGAGACTTGGTCTGGAAGTTGGGGGAGACGGTACGAACGAGCGGCCGAAGGACGATCGCCGATGCGCGGCATTTTGGGTGGACGGCTGGGTTGGCCTTTTTTTAGGCCTACTCATATTTTGTTGGTCGAAATCCGACGTTCCCTCTCCCAACATGGCTGTTCCCAGAATAATTAATTAATCAAAGATTACCTCAATGTCCTAACGCTGTGATTTTTCCCCATTTCTTAATGATTGGGGGGGACATAAGTATGGACGGTCCCCCACCACAAACTTTGGGGACCGTCCCTCTGTCCCCATAAGTTTCCGCTCATGCCTAGGGCTACTCTTCTGTTTGAAAACAATCGCAACCATATCTACGCATACACTTAACACTTCTGTAATAAGACCATCGTAACAATAATTATCTACGTAGCCTACGTATGCGGGGTTCTAAAACTTTCGGTAAGAATTAAAGGTGCAAAATGAAGCGTAGACCCTATCGGCATTTTCTTGGACCTACAGTTGGTCTATCAGGTATTTATATCAAACGTTCATGTTAAAACTAAGAACAGGAAATAGTCTGTTAATCATCAGCTATGAATAGTGCTTATAAATCCTGGGACACTTGTATGATCATTGAAATCTGTTCATGCAGCTATAGTTATAATGATGTAGGTTAGCATATATCTATAGACTCTATACTATGCTTAATATAGCACTTCTGAATTTCGTAAGAAACTGGAAAACCATGCAGCAAAACTGTATAGTTTTATATAGCTAAAAGCTATAAAAAAAATAAGCATTACAATTCGTCAAAATTTATGGCGATGGTCATAAAGATGATAAAAACTAGATTATTAGCCTATAAGGACAGTAGAGGTCAAACGTAGCAATAATTCATATCTCTATCAAGCTGTTCATGTTTTCTTTATGCAATCATCATTAGCATGGCATGCACATTGGACAGCTATGTAGAAAGGCAGATAGGAGCCTCTTCACTGCTGCCTTGGCGGACCCGGTCCACCGTCCATGTCCTAAACCCGCTTTCCTCTCCTTTAAGGACATACCCCATTCCATGCGTCGCTGTCCGCACGAATTGTCCCACGGGAGAACAGCCAGCTTGATTGAGAGAAACCTTTTAAACAAAAAAGCTCAACAATGCTTTAGCTCGTGTGCGGCTATATGCAGTTGGATGAAGAAATAAATTCACTGACTTACATAACTACACATTATAGCTTATTAATGACAAGCGCAAGACCTTCTTTAATAAAACAGATGGTCTAAATGAGCAGAGAAGAGCGTGAAGTGGTCGGCTGTATAATATATTAAATCGGTCGAGATAAATCAGGTTAGGAAGCGAACGGATGGAAAAGAAGCAGCGCCGTCGTGAAGATCGCCGCGCTTCCTCCGCAGCATGAGACTAATCCTCTTCCGTCGTGACCTCTGGACCGGTCATCAGAGGTCGCAAGGAGTGCGGCTGATGACCGATGAGTGGAGGGCTGAGGGGTCGACGCCTGTCTTTGGCGCTGACGAGTTTAGCCTCTGCGTATAGCCGCAGATTTAGGAAGGATGGAGATTGCCAGCAGCCCAAGGGATGCTGCGGGGTGTAGCAGATGATGGAGGAGGCAGAAGGACATGAGCACAGACAGACGGACAGACGGACAGACAGACAGAAAATGAAACATGCATAATAGTCGGAAATTCAATTTCCTACATTTTATCGTCTTACCTACACGTAGGCGACATATCAATGGAGTGACCGCTTAAAGCTTCTCTAGCTTGCAGCTAAAGTCCGATAAGTTTTCATCCACATTCTTACAGTTCCACATCGTTCGTTTACTTCTCTCTCTTCATACGTTGTACATCACTGCCTCTCGGTGTCTCTTGCCATTCTTCTAAATTTCCATATAATTATACGGTATTCTGTTAGGTTTCTCTGCGCCTCAATTCCCGCAAGTCTCTGGCAAGATTCGAAACTGCACGTTCTGCCGTTGAAATCCGTTGGGCCAATGTGATGGTCTCCATCTTTTCATTAATCCCTTCTCCATCATTTCAATCTTCCACCCTTCGTACCTCCTCGCTCAATCCGTCACCCAGTCCACCTTCCGTCCCTGCCTCCCGCCCAGTCTCTTTCCCGCGTCTATCAGCCTATCTTCCCATCTCGATCCTAGCTGTCGTCCGCAATTATTAATTCCATCCGTCCTGTTCCTATTTGCCTCAGCCGATGATTGGTCAAGTATCGTCCCCAGATGGCCAGACAAGTGTCACCGGTTGCTAAGCTACTGCGATTTGGCGTCAAGAGCCACTGCGTCACGTCCTTATCAGCGGAAGACGTCATTCAGACCACATGCATGTCCACAAGAACCAAATCCCTCCGCCTTCCGGCGTCTCTCCCTCCCTCCCTCCCTCCCTCCCTCCCTCCCTCCCTCCCTCCCTCCCTCCCTCCCTCCCTCCCTCCCTCCCTCCCTCCCTCCCTCCCTCCCTCCCTCCCTCCCTCCCTCCCTCCCTCCCTCCCTCCCTCCCTCCCTCCCTCCCTCCCTCCCTCCCTCTCCTCTTCCTCGTCCATCCAGCTGCAGCTTCCTCCTCCTCTTCTGTTTCTTTCTTCTTTTCTCTCTGTCCCTGTACGTCCCTGTCTTTATCCCTGTTTCTCTCTCTGTCTGTCTGTCGGTCTCTATCTGTCTGTCTGCCTCTCTCTCTTTCTCTCTCGTCTTAATGCACTTCCTCTCCTTCAACTATAAGCCTGTACTAAATGTTTCCTCTCGCCATTCCTCTGTCTGTTCCTTCCTTCGTCATCTTCTTCCTTCCCTTCCTTTTTTCTGATCACACCTAGAGATGGTGCTCGGTGTTACGTTTCACTTTCACTTGGCAACCAATACACTGCCATGGAGTACGTGTAGTTTGTAAAATTCTTATTTTGTACAATGCCGATCAATGTTCCAGAAAAGTAGAGCGCAGCTCATTTCCATCGTGCAGTGCACTTCAAAATCAGACACTGCGTTCAATGTTATTTAAATGAATATACATGCACCATGAAATCCAGGTGCATGGGTCCATGAATAGGCTACAGTGCAGGCATTGCGAGTACCGGACAACCGGTATAGGGTTTTACGTTGGGCAAAATGATGGTTTGTTGACTCAGCTTGACTGGAATTTATGGAATGCGTTACATAACGCGATTAACGCCCCGTTAATGATTCTATAATGATTGGCAAAGCCAACCAGTGGCGGCGCCAGGATTTCAGTTTGGGGGCTGAATCCTGCTGAATCCTGGTTGAGGAAATTTTACATTTTCATCCGCCTTTTTTGTAAATCGGTCGAAATCTCATGCATAGGTTTCAGTTATTAAGAGGCTAATCATGGAATGATGGAAATATTTCATTTTTACATGTAAAACAAACCGGATGGCCTTTTTTAGGGGGCTTAGCCCTCTAACACCCTGGCGCTGCTACTGAAGCCAACTTAGAATCTGGACCAATACACAAAACGTCAAAACGACATCGTCATTGGAACAAATTAAGGACGATCGATGTTTGGTCTCCACTTTAACATTTAATTTCTTTTCTAGAAATCGTATTCGAACAGACCGAACTACTTTCTTTTATATTTATTGCGACATACCTATACCGGTATAATTGCACATAGGCCTACAACCGCCACGTACTCAGGAACTTGCTTAACACACATTGACCGCCTACACGCCATGTTAAATGACTGGCTGAAGGACGAGTTAACTCGTCCTTGGCGGAAAACGTGTTAAAATTAACCTCTAACAGTAATACTATTATTCCACACGACTTTTTTTACTGATCTCATTGAGTCATTTCACGCCACCCTGTAAATGTGTCGAGGCTTGTAACCTGGTTTATATGAAACGAATATTTATCATAATTATAATAGACTAGCTGAATCACCCGGCGTTGCCATGGGAAAAATCGGTTTTTAGTTCCCAGCCACGCCTGACCCCGCTCCCACGCTCCCGCCATGCCTGACCCCACTCCCACACCTCCCTTCTCACATCGCCTTCCATCGGTCCCAACCCGTTCCGACCCTGGGGTGCCCAGCGTTGCCCGTGAAATTTATTTTTTCAGTCCAACCCAGTTACAACCCGTCTGCATTTGTGCGAAACCGCGTGCGAAAAGATCTGACCTCGGCGAAAAATGAGGTTAGGATTCTATTGGTTCGTTGAAAATCGATCGGCGAAAATTATTGCGTCTTAAATACTGATACATACGACATGGTTAAGATTAATTAAGATTAATATTAATTAACGGCATAAAGCTCTATAAGAATAAGTCCGGCCATGACGTCATTAATGTATTGGTTTGAATCATCAATATAATAATTATCATCGGTGGTTTCAATGTTGATAATATCGATGTGTTGTAATATAAGCAAATTGCGTGTTAATAAAGACAGGCGATCAACGCGCATAGCTTTCGAATCGCGTGTGAAGTTAAAATGTTGACAGCACGGGCTATAAAATTAATTGGCAGCCGAAAATAGTGGCGTTTAACTCCAAATGTGGGTACATGGGCGCCCGCAGCATAGGTCAAGGGGGGTCGCGTGACCCCCCCTGGAAATCCTGACAAAATATTAATAATAGCACTTTCTGGAATAAATGTCAGTGGACAGTGGTAAAATGGGACAGGGTGCCAACCACACGGTCATTGTGTTCTCTTAGGCTACTTCAATAACTTTGGCATAGGCCAATATAACTTTTGGTTATCTCTACACAATACATACTGGGTACTAATGGAATTCGTTACTCAGTCATATCAGGGACGTGAGTGGGGGGTAGGGGGGACGGATCAGTCTGCCGTCTGAACTAAATTCTGTAGCAAGATCTGTAGCCTGTTGGATATACAATACACAGGGTCACAGACGGATGTCTGGCTGCTCTGGCATTGTAATTAGGGGTGCTTGGAGATATCTTGGGAAGAGGTCAGAGGAGCTGGCGATGAACTGGGACGAGTGGAGGAGATGCGTTGCCCATTGAGCAGATCTGAACGGGAAGGGCTGTAGGCTACTAAGGAAGTGTGTGCCCAGTTAAGCAATGACCTGTCACCTCTGGATTATTAATACTATACTCAAGACTCAAGAGACGTACAGGCTATTTTCACCCTCTCAGTATGATATTTATATATAATGCACAAGTCAGTATAGTTTAAAGTTATCTATAGGCTATGTATGTATATGTACATAGATCTATGGTCCGCAGCCTATGACTCGTTTACCCGTGGACACCGTAATAGAAGCGCGAACGTCGTTCATCGGGGATTAGGTAGGCTACCCCAACCACCGTCTGACATGGAGCAGAGAGCATAAATTACAGGCACAGTGGAATCTTCTGTCGTCCCCCTTCCCCACACCGGCGACCTGTGAGGGCAAATGTCGGAAGAAGATGAGGGAAATTCTTAATGGAGAGAGGTGAAAGATGGGAAACACAGGACTGACTGCGACGGATGAGGGGAGGGCAATAAAATTGGGGCACAGAAGAGCGGACATTAGCAGCGGCTTCTATCCCTATAGCCTACAGGGCAGCCGCAACTTGAACCAAGTGAAAAGCGGGGTGGGGCAGAAATAAGCCAAACTCACTTCGGAGGGGAAGGTCGGCCTGAGAGTGGAAGACCAGCTCGTGAGGGTGAGGGGAGGAGTGGGATCGAGTCTGATTGTTTAAGAGAGATATTAGCCTCTGATATGATGACTAGAGTTCCTTCTGAGTTGGCTGTTGGAGAGTGGATGATGTAAGAGAAAAGATGACCGAGGACATGGAGTCCAGTTCATAGCCGGTCGGAAATCGGAATGTTATTCCTTACGAGGTCCGCAGTATAGGCCCTCTCGAAATGACACACCGAGTTTACAGACAATATCTTGAACTGCTATATTGAGACAATTAATGTGATTGTGTGAGTTGCTTAGTCTTTAATGACATATTTTATATCTTAACTCTACTGGTCATGACTGACCCCCCCTGCAACAAATCCTGCGGGCGCCCATGTGTGGGTAAGAATCGATTGCAATTTTTTTTAAACGAATCGCTGTAATTTCCGAGTAGGCCTTCGGACAAAATTCGGACATCCCACACACAGAAGGACAAACTTTGAGTTTTATATTTAAAGATAATATAAAATATATAGTATAGGTTTCCTATATATAATAAATCATGTATGCGGTACCTTCAGTGTTTCGTTCGTTTGCAGACGGATTCCATTTCCTACGCAACTCTTGAGAAACCAGATCGGGAAGCGGAAGACATAAATTGATACTACAGTCGCAAGAGATCTCTGCTGCAGTAACAGCTGCAGAGAAAGAGTGTAATTGAGCATGTACTGCATGCATTGTGAAGTTGACAACTGACCGAGAAACATCATCGTGTATCTATCATTCATTCATTCAGTTGAAGTCACTGTAGCGTTTGGTCCGATGTCTGTAGGTTTTATATGCACAGCTAACATATAGCTCACCCAGATCTGAGCTGCCCTCTGAATCTAAGTTCAACAGTATACGATTTTCTAGCCACCCTTGCATGTCCCTCTTGGTTCGTAGAACATAAAACTCGACTGGCCTATACTATAAAAACTCAAAAGCAGATCTTAGGTCCATTGCACAGACTTGTCATTAATCAAAGAGGGCATTAAATCATTAGCCTTCTCCATATAGTCAAACCTAGAACAAGAACTGTTGATCGAGTTTTTCAATATATATGCTGATCTATGGCTTCTGGAACCCTTGTCGTGCATCATCTGTCGGTTGCTAATTGAAAGTCGTTTGTTTTTCAAATCGGTTACATCCATCATGGTCTGTATATATATATATATATATATATATATATATATATATATATATATATATATATATATATATATAGCCTACACATAATACAAATGCGCAATCGGTTGACGCACATGTTCAATAGACATTGATGCAGCATAGAAGCTACAACTCATAAGCTCATGTATTGCAGATGGTTATGCAGTCTCTATTTATATGGTATGTTAACCAGTCGGTTTCGGTAACATATGCGAAGGTATATATAATCAGTATGCCAAATATGTACGCCTATTACGATTTGTTCTGACCAACATAGTGCCTTTACAACCAGACATTAACTGACACAACTGCCTTAGGTATAGGCGCTGTATAATGCCTAGATACACATTACACAGCCTTCATGAGTGCAGCAACTCCCTGACAAGTTATATAGTGAAGCGTAATACATGCATGCACAGCCGTAACAATAGTATTGTCTTCACAGCCTTTGCCGTGACAACCGTTTCATTCGTCTGAATTCGTCTGCCTTACCTCGGCATCATCATGTTCCATGGTGGTGCGCATCCAGCGCCGCCGCCGCCGTTGTCTTCATATATTGCCATGTGTATACGGGATCGCCTCCGTTGTCTTCATATATTGCCACGTGTATACGGGATCGCCACCGTCAGCGGTCGAGAGGCAATCGGTAAACACGATGGCATCGGCGAGAGATATTTATGGTGCTCTTAAATTAAATGTCTAGCATGACCAGACACTCGTATACATGCATATATGTAGGCTATTTTAGGCACCCTGTGCACCTATATATGTATATAAAACATATATAGCCTATAGTCGATATATCGAACAAGTGGACTTCTGTATACGTGTTTATACATGCAATATATATAACGTACATGGGCGGAGACCTAGGGGAGGGACAGGGGGACGGTCCCCCCAATGGAGGTGTTGGGGGGGACGATCCATGCATTTGTCCCCCCCAATCGTTGAGAGCGTCAAGACTAAAAAAGGTCATCAGTTTTTTTGGCGGCGAAAATAGACAATTTTTTCGAGATTTCGCCGGTCGTCAGAAATTTTGGCCGGGAAAAAGATGCAAATTTTTCTGGGAAACTCAGCCATTCGTCCATCAGAAAATCTCGCGTCTTTCCTTCCCCCCCCAAGTCTCGGCCCAGGTCTCCGCCTATGATTGACGTATACATATATATGCAATATATATTTGTGCTCATGTGTACATTGTAAATATAATTATATATTCGTTGATTTAAAAAAAATAACTGATGGATGTTCCGGCAGCGCGTTTGCATTAAAGAATGTACTTACTTACTTACTTATCGGCAACGAAACAAAACTGCGGTTAATAACGGCATTGATGTGACCAGTGCCACTCAGTAGCGAAGTACGGATGCTAGACCCTCGACGCTGACAAAGATGGAAGAAAGCGGTAGGCCATTCAAGCATTTGAAAACAAGTGCATGAGAAAGCATGTGGTCCTTCAAAGGAGTCACACAGATGTACATATCAGAGGGTGCTAGAAGAAAACTATATATTGACCACACAAAAATTCGGAAACAACGATATTTTGATCGGACGGCCACACTACAGCATCGAGAGCAGCTTGATGATGGGTCTCGTGGGGAGGGGAAGGGGGTCAGAGGGCGAGGAAGATCTAAAAAAAATCATTGATCAACAACGTCCTGAACTAGAATCTGGACTAAGTCTTGGTGGTCATATATCTACATGCAGGGCCGTAGCAACAAAGAGCGTGGCCCCTCCGAACATAATTATGTCCGGGGAGGCGGGCCCTTTACAATGCAGAAACTGGAATGTGGTGTTTACAATTCATGCAATAATATACATGTTTGTATTGCATAGACCTACAGTGTACATACAAGCCCTATTCTGTATTTATACTTCACGGTTTTATCACTAAAACTGACATGGCATGTACAATATAGCGTCAATAAATGTCAGCTGCCTAGTTATACGGTTATAGGCCTACCTGAACTTTTTTGCCACTTTTAGGGGCCCCCTTTCCGTGCGGGGCCCCCTTCGGTCGGAGGGTACGGAGGGCGGTCGCTACGCCTCTGGCTACATGAGCGCGAAATAAGACAACGGGCATTCATATAAATTATAGACAACGGCAGGAATGGAGATGTGACATGACATGATCATAATTATTATTATGTAATATATAGCTAAGCATACGTCGTGCAGATCTACATGTATGTATAGGCATAAATAATATATATTGAAGACTTACTTAAGCCTATACAGAAATCAAGGAAAAGGCACAGAATTGACAAGAATGGTGTCGCTGGAATATTGGACCTGCCTATAAGGGCAGAGCACAAAAGAAGATGATAGGTCTATATCATAAAGTAACTATATGCATAGGCTACCGTATGTGTTTGTATATGTAATCACATAATCTAGAGATAGGCCTACCACGATGTGATTCGTTGATTGGAAAGGGATTTATCACCAGAATGCTATATAGTTAACTTGTTTGACGATAATATATAGTTTAGTAATTATATTATATTTAGGCTACTTGTGATCTTAATTTGCACGTTTTTATTACCTATTACTACTTCGATGTATTATATCGATGTTATGCGTCCCATTGTGCGTTTGCAAGGGGAGTAATAAAGAAAATACTTACTTACTTACTTATAACGAATTCCATTCAAAAGAGAATCTCAACGTTCTCAAGCGATATCATAATAATAATAATGACGTCATTCGGGTTTCCGCCCGCCCAGGCATTGATGACGTCATCTGTCTGTTGTCTGTTCGGCTTCTGCATGCGGTTGGCGCGAATACAAAATGGAATACAGCGAAGACCACTCGATCAAAGGGGGCGGAGTTTCAAATGTAAATCATCAATACATTTTGGCTTGACCAATCACTGCTAACGAAACAATAGCCAATCGACAGCCGCGTTTCTGATGCGTATGTGAATTTAGATCAACGACCTCATATTTAGATTCGCTCGTCATTTTATTTCAAGTGATTATATTTTGCATCTTTCGCCTTTGCGGATATATTTAACTACATTGTTTATTAATTTTATACGAACGACATCCGATATGGATGACCGCTTGCGAAAGGTGAGGGAACATATAGGCCTACTCTATTAGACGAGCGGTAATGTTGGTAAATGAGTATAGCGTCGGATAGGACTAAAAATAGTACTACATGTATATAAGCACGGGTAACAATTATCACATCACACTTTCCCAGTAAAAAGAAGGCGCATTCTGGGAGGAAATTTTCTAAGTAGCTATTGTTTCATCTGTTTCCAGCTTTTACCGATGTCTGACATGTACAAATACTCTGTTGAATCATTCAGTGACCTATTGTCAAACTCTGAAGCATTTCATTCAATTTTCACTCTAAACGTCGACAATGAAGAACAATTTTCTGAATGGTTAAAGAACTTTGAGAAGAAATCGAAATCTCAATTTACCATATCTAATACATTTGTATGTGATGGAAGATATGTCACATGCAAGAAAACCTATAAATGTCATCATAATGTCAAGGGTGGTGTTATTGGTTATCGTAAACATACTGCATGCAACGCCAAAGCCACTGTTACAATACGACATTGTCCGCAGTGCATCAGGAAAGACCGCACAAAAGTGCACCGTGATGGTTTGTGTCTAATTAATTTGAGGTGGGAACATAATCATCCGTTATCAGCGGCTGATGTTGTTCGCCACTATGCTGTTAGTTCCGAAACGGATGAGAAGATCCTGCAACTCTTCAGAAATGGACACAGCCCTAGCTCTGCTCTTGAGTGTGTTCGGATGGAATTGGAAGACAACATGGACGAAACTGAAAGTTTAGAGCAGCTTTTAGCAAACCGTTCAATCTGCCCAGACTACAGACATTGCCACTACCTTTTTGTGAAGGAATTTCGTAAGCAGTACGGTGACCAGCATTTTAACATTGATAAACTGGAAGAGTTTGCTCAAAGACTCAATCATGAAATAGGGGAGACATGTGTCAAAGTTAAATCATTCAATTCTGGACATCTTGTTGCCATCTGTACTCCACTTATGAAAAGGATTCACCAGTCCATACAAGAGTCAGGAGAACTAGTGTTTGTTGATTCCTCCGGTGGATTCGATCGTGACGGATACAGAATTTTTCTTTTCATGACACACAGCCAAACTGGAGGTGAGTTCTTGGTTTTTTATTTCATGAAGCTACATTTCATGAAAATGTCATGTTTGCATTCTTATTTCATCTGTAGCATCGAATAGCCATGCACAGATTTTTCTGATCCTCAGAGCAAGAGAAGTTCTGATAATCCTACAGGATTTGCAACTTTGTCTTTGTGTTTGATTAAATGAGTTTTATTATGCAGCAGAGCACCAGAAGTGCAAAGCTGTCGCATGACCAACCTTAGGAGAACCTTATGTATTGACAACCTTATGTATTACTTTGTGAAGCTTATGACTAACAATTGTGAAATAGTTTCCAGCTAATATTCTGTGTGGAGCAATGAAGCAGTTAGGTTAGCGTAGTGAATTATCTGCTTATCGAACAAACTAATAATCTTTTCCTTAATTCTGTAATGTAGTTAAGAGTGAACAGGCAATTAACGTGGCAATTAACTAATTAGATATTGTGGCATCACATAAATATATATATATATAATACATTAGATATTAAAAGCATGGAGCTTTGACTCTTGAAGTGGAGATGATGTGGATAGTAATAAACATTGACCAATTGCAACGTTGATATTAATAAAAAATTACGTACTAACGAAATATGAGGACGTCAGAGTGATAAAACGGTGAAGATTCGATTCTAGACAAGGCACTGAACTGATGAGATGTTTAGTGGTGACAGACGCTCATAAAAGTTACTTTCAATCGTCTAGCTGAGTGAAGAAGTGACAGTCTCCATTGAGAAACGGAGCTGACATTACTTTGTAACGAAAAGGCTTAAATATGCATTTGGTAACTTGAAGTGTGATGTAATGATTTCAAACCGAGTACCACTAGGCAGATTATTAATAATGACTGAAATTGGGTTGAATTATATGTGTAAAGATCATTTGAATGTTTCTTCAGGTTTACCTCTTGCTGTTGCTATTACGCCATCGGAGAGCGCAGAGGCCCTCACGTCTCTATTCAATCTTGTGAAAGAAGTTTTGCCGGATCAGTGCTTCTTCAGTCGTGGAGCAAATCATGGCCCAATGCTCTTCATGACGGATGACAGTGCCGCAGAGCAGGCAGCCCTTCGTACTGTGTGGCCATCGTAAGCCCTATTTACCTCTCTGTAACACTGGCAATAAATTCCACAATACATGATGTGGTGCAATCTTGAAACTTCCTTGTAGCACAATTGCCATTCTGCCTAATGCATCTGATATTGGCAATTTTAAACCGAACTGCATTTGAAATCATATTTCATTAGACATTTTCGTGTCTAAGACTTTATATGTTTACATATAACTTATTGTAGAATGGTATGAATAGGTGCTTGGTGTCGACTTCGGAAAGTAGTATTTGGCATAAATTAAGAACTGTTTGATTTTTCAACTGTTAAACCATGGCCTATGAAGTGGCAAAAATCTTTCAACTGTTTTTTTAGTGCAATATTGATTGTTTTACTCATTACTTATGTTGATCTCTTGGTATTTTTTGCTCAGAGCCAGACATTGCTTATGCCAGTTCCATGTACTCCAAGCTCAGTGGAGATGGTTGCTGCTGTCATCACACGGTGTTGTCAAAGAAGACAGACCCGTTTTATATGGTCTTTTCAAGCAGTTGGTTTATGCTGAAACTGAGACCATTCTCACTGACAGGTAACTTGGAATGTATCAAGTATTTCACCAGTTCGCATTTCAGTATCACAGACTTATTCATGCGTGTGATCAATTATGTAATGTAGCATTCTTATTAAACACCTAATTGCTGACTAGTGCTGGTACACCACAGTGTGTCATTACTCTGGTTTCACTTGTACTCCAAACTCAGTGGAGACGGTTGCTGCTGTCATCACATGGTGTTGTCAAAGAAGACAAACCAGTTTTATATGGTCTGTTTCCTTAGTTATTTTATTAAGTGTTACACATATGTACACACCATTATAAACTTCATCTGTGCTTAAGTTATGTTTTAGGAAATGTTTAGGGTTACAATATGTTCATAATTCTGTAAACTTTGTGATACATTCTATGAGAATTAATTTTTTCAGTGAACAAGTCTTCTTTGGGTCTGAAGTTGTCAACAAGTATCCACTGTTCAAAAATCATGTGCAACAATTTTACGACAACCGAAAGGCAGATTGGTGCTCTGCGTTTCGCCGTGACACACTTCTGCGTGGCAACAACACTAATAATTATGTCGAAGCATCTATGCGTATTCTTAAGGACATGGTCAGTGTCTGTGATTTGTTTCATTAATTAGAACATATTCCTAAGAGCATTTCATTTTTGCTATTTCTCAATTTAATTGTCATTTAATTGCCTTTTTCAAATTTGAACTCAAAGCTTCAAGCAAGATTAGAATTTTTGTTAACGTAAGAGGATCTGCAAAAATAGATAATGACATAGCCTACTACTAAGATTGTACGCTAATGATGGAAACACCAGCTCGAAAAAAAACAGAAATCATAATGTCACCACATCTTAAATATAGGGGATCATATTTTCGTGTGAATGGTTGATTCCTTTTTATAACATGGATGTTTGCATAGGAACCAGTTCAGAATTATCATTTTATGTGCTCAGAGCGTCTGAGCGGCCATGCTCTAACAATGTTCTGTAATTTTTTTTTAGAAATGCCCAGACAGGCTTGCTTACATTTTGCAAATTTCTTAAATCACACAAACACATTAAATTTTGTTTGTATTTATAATTTTATATCGTGTTATAAAATTAAAAGACTTGCATCCAGCAGGAAAACTTAATGATTGATCAGCGTTTACTTGACTATCGCACACCAAAGAATCAACAGAAATAAAACGAAACTGACTGCAGTCATAGAAGCAGAAATTAATTTTAAAAATGCAAATTATTTTAAAAGCCAGTTGGCGAGTTAGCCTAATAATTATAAGGCACTGGTAATGTATTTTTTAAATTCGAGGAATAAGTATGAATAAATTTTGAATAACAATTCAAATGATTTCACAATTTGAAACATATATAAATTAATATTTATAATTTATTTTCACTCTCAGACTTCTTCACGGACCGGTGATCAGGTCTCCGCGGACCGGCGCCGGTCCGCGGACCACCACTTTGAGAACCACTGACCTATATGAACTGCCTAAGTATTGAGAAGAAAGCATGATATTATCTCTAATATTGGCTGTGAGGGACATGGCAAAAAGCATGTTATCTGTCATTCCGACATTTGGGTTCTAGCATACTGAACAGTCATTGTAAGCAACTATAAATGCGATATTTGTTATGCATTATATTTCAGATCTTTCAAAGAACTCGAGCTTTCAACCTTGTGCAACTCATCGACTTCATGAGTGAGCGCTTTTCTGGGTTCTACGCACGACGCCTACTCGACTTTGCGAGCAACCGAAAGCAACGCTTGCCAGTCAAGTTTCCACCATACACTGACCAGCTTATAATCAAAATATCTGATGATGTGTACGATGTTGCTTCCAGCAAGCAAGATGGCACCATGTATACTGTGAACATGGCGACTACCATGTGCACTTGCTTTGCTGGCTCGACCGGCAAATTTTGTAAGCATGCACATTATGTATTAACACAAAGTCAAGATTTTCCTTCTACATACCAAGTCACTGATAAACGTAATGTTTTCTATGAGGTGGCCACAGGCAGTCCAGCTCCATCTGGTTGGCTGGACTTGCTTCATGGGGATTTAAGCCACAGGATTAGACCTTCGGTCATGGATGTAGAAGTTCCTGCATCTGTTCACTGTGTTCAGTCTGCAGTTGATAAAGTCCATTATGGAAGCGTTCCTGAAAGCTCAATTGCTGAAATTCTGGAAAAACGCATTTTATTTGGGTTGGAAGTCGCGTGCAAGTTTCTAAAGCGTTTAAAAACCATTCTCTTTGATTGTGGTTTGGTGTCAGGTCAGGAGCGCCTCTGAGGAGTTCTCTTGAAGTGGCACTATATAAAATTACAATATTACCATTACTTTTCATAGCAAAGTATTATCAGATGATACCATGTTGTACTGCGTGAAATTGGAGAAACACCGGAATTTTGAATTTAAAAATAATAATGTAATTTGTAGGCGAGATATAATTATGCTAATTCATTCATGTATGTGGCTTTATAATGTCTATAAGGTCGAGGTATTAAGCGTATGTTGACCTCTGTGCACAGAACAATCATTTCTACCCATGGAATATGAACCTAAACTGCCGAATGTCTTCTGAAGTTAAGACGTGACTAAGTCTTCTGATTTGTAAATGCCTTTGAAGCACAAACTGAACAGAGCTAAAGCTATCAATCATGCCATGTAGTGGTATTTGTCAATTTCCAACTTGTGTGTAGGAAATGTTAAAGACAGATTTTTATTGACGCACGGTTGCACTGTTTGACTTTTGTGTGCAATAAACATATTCATATAGTGTTTTTTAATAACCTGTCAACCTATGTCTACTAGACTTAAGTCATGTCATGTTTTTCAAGAGCTCTTATGCCCTGTCTCCTCCACTTCGCAGCCCAGACACCTGCCTTAGTAGCTATTTTTCATGTTGTTTATAATAATTGTTCTCCAATCATTTTAAAGTCATTGAGTTTTTAATGATTGCTGTTATTTTGTGTTTGGTGATGTCAATAAATGGCTACTACTTCATAACCACCATGAACAGCATCAATACTGACACTCTCTAAAAATGCTTGAAAAATGTCTGTCTCTTGGCAAGTAATGCTCAGTGTAGCGGTAGAATGCTTCTTATCAAACAAACCTATTAAATGATGCATTGTATAAGTATTAAATAGGTAAGAATTAAGCTAGACAATATGTGGCGTATTGTAGATTATAATTAATATTACTTGTGGCATTAAGTTAGATAATAATAATAATAGCGCTATAACAATTCTTGAATACGCGCTACATCAATTATCGAAACACAACGAAGGGCAGAAAGCAGCGTCAAACTTGAGCAGACGGCAACAACGGCAGACGAAAAGTTAGACAGCGAAAAGATGGCGAAGGAAGAAGACGTAGATTTCTGAGCAAGGGCGGCCATTGACGATTGTGGCGTTCCTTGTCGGTAATTCAGAAGATCTGACGGTGAATTGGGTGTGGAAGGCGACACGTTGTCGGCCTGTCCCACTGGTGAGACTATAAGTCCTTGGGAATAGAGATACCAGGGCTTGTCGTACGGAAACTTTGCGAAGTTTGGTGAGACACTTGCGAGTGCACTGCGATCGACATCGGAGAAGATCGAATTCGGAACTACAATTGCGATTGGAGTTCGACGGCAGAAGAAAGGGGCGAAACTACAACAAGACGAGCAAGCGACGAGAAGCTACCGTTGCTTGTGGAGAAACAACGAGGTGGACGAAACTACAGAGTGCTGTGCCAGCTACAGCATTCTCCGTCTACGCAGCTACGGAAGAGAATTGGAAACGACGGCAAGCAAGAAGAAGGTGACCTTCCTTCCTCTTCAAACCTTCATTCCAATCCATACGAACTGAAGAACTTCTACATCTACGCTGGAAAAGTCCAACGTGGAAGATAAGAAACAAGCTATAATATTATTAGATAATACGCCACAATAAGTAGATAGGATTATTGATTGTATTTTACTGTTTGATATTGTTTTATTATAATATAATCTTTAAACGAATCTCAGCTACATTTGTTTTAGGTCCTAGTTCATTCTAATATTGATCACCCAATGGCCTCTGAGCATAAAGTTCCCTATTAAAGCTAGATTTAAAACCCTAGATTTTGATGGCAGTGACACTCAGAATATATTAAGGCTGTATAGGCAGTTTAACATTAAATACATGTGTTCTACCATGGCACTGCAATCATATTATTTTCTCGTATCTGGATGCTCATATAGTTTTCAGGACTTCTCTAAAGCAGATCAATGACAATAAAATAGGAGCAAGAGTAACTTCAAATTTATGGCTTCTTGTTTGACCCCTTTTACATGCTTCTGATGAAAATGTTTTGGGTGATGTGTTTAATTTACTGTTTTATTTCATAAATATAAAAGACTACAGTTCAGATACTTGTGTTGTTTACGCTTGACTGTTAACCTGGCTACTCCCACATTTCTACCCACTTGACTGATGTTCTTCACTGGCTTCCTGGGGTAAGGACTGCCATTGCCAACACAGCGCCTTTGCCATTGTAGGCCCTTCTATGTAGAATGACCTTGCTATCCGTGGTAAGATCTTATTCGGGATGTAATCTTCAGCCTTTCGTTGCTTGCGGTCTGTCTGCTATTGCACTGTGGAAATTCAAACAAACTTATTTCATTTGTCATTAATAACAATTCACAAAGCAATATTGCATGCATGCACTAGGCATGTAATAATTATTTTTGGACTAATGACTTATTATCTATGGGATCATTGAAGTGGCTTGTTGTCAATGGCTTGTTGGACGTCAGTTGTTTAATTTAAGCCAAAGCACTGATACATGTATAAGATATTTGGATTTGTCTGAAAAAGAGCTAGGCCTATATTGAATTACGGCTGAATGGATCACAGATGACTTCCAGTGATGCTACTAGGATTTTATCATTGTGGTGGGTAATGTAAATCCAGTAGTCTGCCATTAGCCTCTACAATACATAGGTGGGCTGGTGATATGTAAAGCGATATCCAAAGGCATAGGCTACTTCAACATAAAGAAATTGAGGAGTTGGGAGAGCAAGCAGATAGTCATGAGTGATTATATCAACCTGGAAAAGATATGACTCAAAGAAATGTTTAATATACATGAAGTAAACATGCAGTCACAGGACCCACACATCCATGGGCGGAGACCTAGGGGGGGACGGTCCCCCCAACGAAGGTGTTGGGGGACGGCCCATGCATTTGTCCCCCCCCCCAATCGTTGAGGGTCAAGACTATAAAAAAGAAAAGAAGGGGGATAAGGTCAACTTTTTGACGGCGAAAACAGAAAATTTCGTCGGGATTTGGCCGGATGACTAAAAAAAAGGTCATCAACTTTTTGGGCGGCGAAAATAGAATTTTTTTCGAGATTTCGCCGGTTGTCAGAAATTTTTGCCGGAAAAAGATGGAAATTTTCCTGCGGCACTCAGCCATTCGTCCATCAGAAAATTTCCGCCCCCCCCCCCAAGTCTCGGCCCAGGTCTCCGCCTATGCACACATCTGGTGAGCTTACTGACCTGGGACAAGGTCTTCTCTTTATATAGCGGGAATAAACTACGGCTTTCGAATATCAGCCAGAGCTCATTCCCTGTTGCAGACTATATATATATATATATATATATATATATATATATATATATATATATATATATATATAAGCCGATATCTGTTGCCTATGAACACAGGCTTTTTGATATTTTGAACAATGTGTGGCGTTGCAAAAATATGTCATGTGTAAGCACAATCGGTCAAATTCAGGCGGGCGCAAATGCCCCCTCCCCCCAAATGACGTCCCTGTGTATTAGAGACGAAATTCGCGAAAAAGTTTTAATTTTCACGGTAGAATTTTTTTAAATAATGGCAGTAAATTCACGTGGAGAAATTGCCCGAAAATTGCGGCAATTCGTGGCATTTTGGAAAATTTACAGGAATAAATTAAAGCGCTATAACAACCCGGAAAATCCGAGATCGCAAACCGCAAATCGTCGATTGGAAACAAATTTTGATTAAATGTTAAAAAAATCCTTTAGTTCCGAACTTTGCATTTCTCATGTGCGATTCGCATAATTATCTATAAAATGCTTAATAAATTTACGATTTATACTAAATGAGCCGGTTTTATTGGTAAATTACAGGACCATTTATTGCGTTAAGGCTTGTTAAAATACAAATGAGCGCAAATTATTATTGATCAAGCTGACATGTAATCGTCATTTACATATGAAGCTCCGCCCTGGTCTTCGCTGTATTCCATTTTGTATTCGCGCATGCGGTTGAATTTTATTACCGTAACGGACTTTTGTGAATTTGACGATCGAAAAGCTAGCCTACCATTTATTTTGCCGTAATAATTAATTATATGAATTTTCGATGCGTTTCTGCTTGATAACTAGTGAGAGATGAATTTTCTTGGGAAACTCTTATTAGTCTTATACATGTATGTGGATACTTTGACGCTCGATACACGCGACCCGTTCTTCTCGTCGACTTCAACCGATGGAGGAAGGGACGGTGATGACGGAAGTTTAACGCTGCTTCTGGAAGTTCACATTCGCCAGGAACAGGTAGGCTATATATATAAGCCATCGCGTGACGACGCTTCTTTTCAAGGTCAGTTTCCAATCAGATGAACACGACCCTTCTCAGGTCGTTGAGGTCAAAATACCGACTTTGGCTATATTTAATTTGAACGCCCTGTACGGGTCCGTTCGTCAGAGATGCATGCATAGGCTAAAGGGTATAGGTAATCGATTGGAGGCTTAAGTAATTACTCTTATAATTATTATTAGATGTGTTACCCGGCGTTGCCCGGAAAATTTAGGGTTTTCAACACTACTCCTCTGGGGTACCCAGCGTTGACCGCTAAATTTCGGGTTTTCGCCACCCCTCCACCCCACCCCCGCTTCCCCAAAAAGCCAAACATGACCCGGGTGTGTGTGTGTGTGTGTGTGTGTGTGTGTGTGTGTGTGTGTGTGCTGACTGTGGCCTAATACAATTATTGCAGGCTGTCTCTTCTGTTAGTATAATAAGTATTTCTGTGATCTGCGTTCTTGTGCATAATTGTACACTGTAACCGGTTTCGGTTTGTCAACCGGATTGTTGACAAACGAAAATTATTATTGGGCGAGAATGACGTCATGCGGACTGTCGTCTCTTTACTAATAATATTTTCGCGATCTGCGTTCTTGTGCGTAATTGTTACAGTGTGACCGGTTTCGGTTTATCAACCGGATTGTTACAGAAATTATTATTGGGCGAGAATGACCTCATGCGGACTGTCGACTCTTTACTAATGCTGCACGTGGCTGATTAAATCTGTCTTAAAACGCTAATAACTCGGGTTTTTAAAGTGAATTAAGAGCTGAAAATAGTCGTTGACCTTAAAGTTTGGGCAATAATCAATTGCAAAAAATTTGTTAAACCGACGCTCTGTCATTTCCGAGCCTTTTCTGTGACGAAGAGTCAAAATACATCCATACAAACAAGCAATGGAAGGATAAACTTTCGGAATTATAATATAAGATGAATATAGTAAATTAGGTAATCGTCATTTGAAACCCCAAAGATATATACTGTACATGCTTCGGTCCCCCGATACTATTGGTATGCCGATTGAAAACAGTTAATCTAATCGATTGACTCTCGGGTTAATTTATCCCAATTCCAATTCTAACTGATAAGCAATTTTTACGGATAATTCAAATCCTAAAACGATTTGATCATTGATCAAATTTGTTAACGATTCGTATTGCCTAATTATTGCATAATTATTGCCTAATTATTGCATAATTATTGCATAATTATTGCAGTTGATTTTAATCCAAAGTTTTAGTTCCGCTTGGTTCTACGATCTATAGAATAGTTAGTAGAGCAACTTGCTGAAGTAACTTGCAGTGTCTTTGATAAAAATTTGACAAATTCCTCAACTTCTCGTTGCCTTCATTATCCGCTCATCATACGACGACCGAAGCCATTGCGTGATTGCAGCGTGATTGCAATGTGATTGCAACGTGATTGCAACGTGATTGCAACGTGACTGCAGCGTGATTGCAATGTGATTGCAACGTGATTGCAACGTGCTTGCAACGTGATTGCAACGTGATTGCAACGTGCTTGCAACGTGATTGCAACGTGATTGCAACGTGATTGTAGCGATATATGTCCGCAAATGAATTTGGCGACACAGAAACTGAGCGTTCTCAGTTCAACATCATTTACCGCCGAGTCAAGCAATGATGCTCATGATTAATTGGAGAAGAATTCCACTGACCTTCACACTCATGGAAGATTCACATGGAATGATCGCGACGAATACCCAACCTCGACCGACACAGTTCGCGCTTATTATAATCCACTCAGCACTAGACCAAATCACAATGAATGGCACAGAGAATGACACAGAGAATGAATGACACATAGAATGACACAGAGAATAACACAGTGAGTAACATGCGCAAAGAGCCAAACAGATTTAGCCTATAGGCCTAAATACGGAGACGGAATGGAAGCACGATCAGAGATGCGCAAAAATAAAAGCGTTAATTAAGCAGATAGCGATCTAACAAACGGAGAAGAGACGGAGAACAGACATATACGGGCATACGGACATACGGACATGCGGACATACGGACATGAGGACATACCGACATGCGGACATGCGGACATACGGACATGAGGACATACGGACATGAGGACATACCGACATGCGGACATGCGGACATACGGACATGCGGACAAATACGGACGGACTGGCGGACAGGTAGTTTCTTATATATACCTACATCTGACAGTGCACACAAATCTACAGTCAGGTACCGCAATAGGCTATTTCCTATGCGAATCGTCGCCTTCAATGGTAGGTGTTGCAATCTGTTGGATCGAATGGCAATGGACCTTTTATTCATAATTGTTGGCATTCACCAACATAAACATTGCATCAACACTATAGAGTCATTTCTCTTTAGGCTGACTGGGCTGGGGGCGCTTCTGAGTATATAATTAGGCTATGGGTACATAAATTTCCGGAATGAATGAGCGAATGAATGAATGAATGAATGGATGGATGAATGAACATGCCCTTGTATCGATATGTCTGCAAAAATAGACGTATACCTTCTCAAAAGCATTTCAACACTTAGCCTATATAAACAAAATTTGTCCAATTGTTGCACTCATCGCATCATGGAAACCCGAGCGCTAACGTAATGTAACGAATTATTTAACCATAGTTCTGAGTTGTAGTTTCTAGCAGAAAACGACTGTACATGTTCAATTATAAATATACATTATAGGCTATAGACCATCGTATGCAGGGTCAGTGCAGTGAGGGAACTCGGGGTCATTTCCGGCAACGGAGCTCAGTTGATGCACTGCTTATGAGACCAAAGCTTTGCAGCTGGTCAATAATTATAATTATAAGGAACACGTCTTGCTTTTGGGACAAAGCACCGATGAAGATATATGAGGTCTTCCGTTTTCCCTGTATACATATGGAGGAGGCATGGCGAAGGGTTTATGCTCTTCAACCGACAGGATATAAACCTCAAGCTTCTAGACAAACAGGTCTCTCACTCTAGCTGTCGTCTATATTCAGCTGACAGCAGACGAGATGTTTTTTGTTCTGTTTGCTGACATTTATTAATTGCTATTGGACGCACACTTGAGCGAAGATAAATCAATTACCGCTACTATAAGGGCTTAGCTACAGGCTATAGACAGCCTATAGCTAATGCATCAACCAGTATGGAGCAATGACCGCTATTCCATTGAAACATATTGCTTTCACGACCAGTACTAGGCCTATATATATTGTAATTGTAATTGTTATTGAAACATTTATATAGCGCCGCTCACAGATTCAGTAGCGCTCCCGACCCAAGCTAGTGCTCCCGCTAACAAATAGTATAGTCTTCAGGCGTTTACGAAACAGGGGAGGAGAAAGGTGAAGAAGCTCAGAACGTAGCTTTTGAGGAATTAGCCTATATTATTTATAGGCCTAATTATATATATATATATTATATAGTCTATTCGTTTGTTTGTCTATCTGAATCTCCGTCTATCTCTTTGAGTCTTTGTCGGTTTGTCTTTCGGTTTGTCTGTATTATGTCAAAGTCAAAGTCATCCAGTTTTGTCTAATGACCGTTTCAATGATCAGGCTTCGCTCGAAATCATTTTAGCAGACATCCATAATGTGGTGAAGCACCATCGCTGCCATCTTGCGATTAACAATTGCACGACTTCAACTGCATACTACGAGTGGTCTTCTGTATTGCCACCACTCAGGCAGACGATTTATAACCTCCTAACCCAGTGCTGTCCAACCTTTTTGGTACCACTGGCCGCAAAAGCAAGATTCTTGAAGCGGCGGGCCGCAACATAAAACTTAAAAGCATTGACTAAAGTTTTTTGATAAAATATTATATTAACATTGAAGCGAGTATTGAAATTTGATTTGAATAATTATAACCTATCTATAAATCTAGCTATTTACATATGAAATTTATCTACCGCTGGTTCAAGATAACTATTCAGAGATGCTCCCGATCCAGGAATGGTCAAAGAGGTAAGCATTGAGCAGTTTATGGAAAGAGTTCGACAGGTTTCACAGGAATATTAATGTGGACTGCACAAACCCCAATTGTCATGCTTCACAATAGTTAAGCACCATAATATGCCAGGCGGCGTTTATCCCTGCCTTGCACTCAGTTTCGTCGCCCACACACAGTTCGGCCAGCTCAGCTCTTCATTAAGTCGAGCAGTCAATTTTTGGTTCCCGGACAATTCGTCCCCGGACAATTCGTCCCGGACAATTCGTCCCGGACAATTCGTCCCCGGACAATTCGGACCGGACAATTCGTCCCGGACAATTCGTCCCCGGACAATTCGGACCGGACAATTCGTCCCCGGACAATTCGTCCCGGACACCATTACCGTATACAGATGTCGACCGGAGATACTGCTGCGCATTAAAATTCAATTCGAAATTGAAAATTATTTCATTGTTCTCAAATCAAATGTAGGCCTAAACATAATATAACACGTTACCTCACTTGGCTATGACATTAAAGGTATATTTGGAAAGCAATAGGTTGGCCTACTCCAGAATGGACAAGTCACGCATAGACTGAGGCTAAAGTAGGCTATAGCCGGTCCGAATTGTCCGGGTCCGAATTGTCCGGTCCGAATTGTCCGGGTCCGAATTGTCCGGTCCGAATTGTCCGGGGACGAATTGTCCGGGACGAATTGTCCGGGACGAATTGTCCGGGACGAATTGTCCGGGGACGAATTGTCCGGACACCCAATTTTTTGGGCAAAATCCACTTTGTGACTGGGGCGAATTTTCATCCTCCTGCTCTGGCTTTCATAACAATTCGTCGAAGCCATAATCTCGGTCTGAAGAGCTAGCAGTCATAGTCGTCGGACCAGAAAGAGTCAAAACATCGCCATTTCTCGGTCTTAGGTCTCTTATCGAATGGGTTTTTTCTAGGCTTAATCCTTAGAACTAGAAGTCGGCTCTAATAGCCTATCTCGAAAGACTTGCATGCAGACGTCCTGCAACTCTGTAGCGGTGTAGCCAACACATCTCAGGGACTGACTATAGAAGTGAATGGTTTTAGAGGTCCGTTTAGTTGAGTACAGTAACAAGTTAGAGTTGTCAAAACAAGAAGTCGCGTGCCAATCCCCAGGTAGATTACGAAGGCCTAACCTCAGGAAAATAAAGAAGAGATTTTAGCTTTCGGATTGGCCTTCTTGGCAGCATTACAAATCGGCAACTGCCACGACATCAATAAAAAAACACTCAAGTCGATCAGTGACTTTATCCTTTACTTCGTTTTCCACAAAGTGCAAAAATTTAGTGAGCCCGCGCGGGCCACTTGAAATCACCTCGCGGGTCGCATGCGGCCCGCGGGCCGCACGTTGGGCAGCACTGTCCTAACCAGTAACCAGTCTCTAACTTGTAATCGAGAGGTTGAAAGCTTGATGGTGAAACCACGTAGCTCTTCTTCTAATCACTTCACTAAATAAAACGTGTTGTGGAGCAGTCAGTCGTCTAAAATATCTCATCGTCACTTACTTCGTGTGTAACATATTATCAACATTAGATTTTTGACCTGCATTCTTAACTTCGTGTATAGTATAGCCCTATAATTATATAGTTACACTAAAATAATCTACAAGATATTCGACTCCCGGTTCGTTTTTAGCTGCTGAAACACTGCCTCTAAAGTCTAAACGATGCTCGTGACAATTATTCTGCGGCTTATTCTGTTCGTTTGTTCGTATTTTAACCATATGTGACGTTTCTGACGTGTCCATTTGTCTGTCTGTCTATCTTTCTATATTATGTGCGTGTGTGTGTGTATGTATGTGTGTATGTGCGTGTGTGCGTGTATGTGTGTATGGGTGCGCGTGCGCGCGTCTGTCCTTCTATTTATATCCGTTACTACATCTCGGAGACGACAGACATGGCCGTCGCTCCTTTTCTCGTGACGTTCGATGGTGACGTCGTCGATCGAGCTCCATTCTGACTGCAGGCAAAAGAACGGAGGACGTAATTGCGCCTAGATCTCGTCTTGACGTCATATCCGGTGGTCAGTGCAACGTCATCGTGACGGACTCGACGGACTCGATTGTGCGGCAGACGACAGCAGGGAATACGACGGCACGAACTGCGCAGACTCCGACGGAAATTGTTCGACATGAAACCATAAATGATGGGATTGGCACAGCTCTGCAGATACGGCAACAGGTGGATTATCAGCTGAAAAATACCATTTTACAAAGTGTACGCTTAGGTAGGATATAGTAAAAAAAATCGTTTATTCACCAATCCGATTGACAGACTGCAGCCGGTTACAGTGTACGGTTATCTTTAATTAGCATAAATCTTAACTACTAACAGAACAGACAGCCTGCAATACAATGGTGCCAATAGCAGCCTACAAAGCACGTCTATTCTACGGGGTTTTGGGAATCTAACTCAGCTCCATGTCAGTGTGCTATCCAATTCCGGGCCACCCAGGGCAAGTGATTTTTCTCCCCTACAATTTCAATTCTGTGCCTTCTGTTGTCGTTATTGAATTTATTGTTGCTGTCATTATTAAAATTATTATTAGGTTTATTAATTATTATTATTATCATTATTATTACGACAATTAGGATAATTAGTTATTATAATTGTCGTCGTCACTATTGCTGCTGCTGTTGTTGTGAATATTATTATCTTTTACTATTACCATTGTTATTATAATGGCTGATCAGTGTAGAACCGTTCCGAAGAATGGCGTTGATCATTTTCTTCTTCCGCGTAATTTGTTTTCTCACCGCTCGCAGATTAATTAGGCTACCTGAGTTATTCAGAGGATCGTTCAGTGCAGAAACCACAAGGAAAGGAAAATATGCGTCCGTGGCTGTGTATGTATGTTTATACGCACACAATAGTTTCGTAGTTATTGACCAGACCCACACAGTGGAGGGGTTGGTGAATCCTTACCGCGAGGACCTGAGTACGGGCGAAAAGCCCAAATTTAGCGCGGTCATTCCCGAATAGGCCTACCCCAGAGGCAAAAGTAAAATTTCCAGGGCAACGCCGGGTACCACAGCTAGTGCAATCATAAATATTAGAATAATCAGTATATGTGTGTGTATACGTGTAGTTTACGACAAATATAAAAGGCCGTCGATGTAAGTACATGTAGTTCGTAAGTATGTGAGCCAGAAATATGCATGCATACTTACATGTTGTATATACAGGGTGGGCAAAAAAAGACCCCCTTACGCTCTTTGCCAGTATCTTGGCCAGAAGCAAGAATTTTGAAATGAAATTTTACAGGCTTAAAGACAATTCATATTTACACATGATGGCCAGATTTCATAAAAATATTTCAAACACAACAAAAGTTATACCACTTTTAGTAAGGCCACCCACCGGTTTTTGACGATTCAAAGACGAAATGCAACAAAAAGTAGCAAAAGCACGATTTTATGAAGTCTCATCTCAAATAATTGTTATCAAATAGCCTTGATATTGCTAGATGCTAATTATTATTACTATTTAAAAAAGAAACAATGTGCCAGCGTAGCAGCACGTCACTGAGAAGTCACTTAGCAAGATGACAATCAAATTGGTAAATAAGGAATCTGTCAGATTAATCAACAGGTCCATCAAGAACTTTGCAAAGAGACTCAAAAGAAGTTTTGGCACGGGTGGTGGGCACATTGAACACAAGTTGTGAAGCACTACCAAGTTCATTTGACAACAGTTATTTGAGATGAGACTTTTGAAAAATCGTGTTTTTTTTACTTTTTGTTGCGTTTCGTTTTTGATTTGTCAAAAAACGGTGGGTGGCCTCACTAAAAGTGGTATAACTTTTGTTCTGCTTTAAATATTTTTGATGAAATCTGACCATCTTGTGTAAATATGAATTGTCTTTGAGCCTGTAAAATTTCATTTTGAAATTCTTACTTCTGGCCATGATATTGACAAAAAAACTAATTTTTGCTGCGTTTCGTTTTTGAATCGTCAAAAAACGGGGGTGGCCTCACTAAAAGTCCTATAACTTTTGTTATGTTTGAAATATTTTTATGAAATCTTGCAGTCCTGTGTAAATATGAATTGTCTTTAAGCCTGTAAAATTTCATTTCAAAATTCTTACTTCTGGCCAAGATATTGGCAAAAAACCTATGGAGTCTTTTTTGGCCCACCCTGTAGATAACTAAAAGCGCTGTTTCGTTTTCTAAATACATGTATGTATTTGCTCTTGCGCTGCTCGCGCATTTAGCATTTTTCTTACAACTGCAATTAATGTAGGCCTATCATATTGCACGAACCATGTACATTGCCTTTTTAACCCTCGTTGCCTTTTTAACCCTTGTTGGACTGGAGCGATGTTGAATGGATTCTTTAATTTCACGCTATGGAAATGCTATTATGACATAATTATACCATAATAATTATATTCCAGTTTTTGGACATATCCCATGCGTTTCGTATACCCCGGAGCAAATGTGGCCATGCCTAGCCAATCCTCGATCTTCTCTCTCTCTCTCTCTCTCTCTCTCTCTCTCTCTCTCTCTCTCTCTCTCTCTCTCTCTCTCTCTCTGTCTGTGTGTGTGTCTCTCTCTCTCAATCGCCTCCTCCTCCTTCTTCACCTCCTCCTTTTCCTAGACTTCTTCTCATCCTCAGCCTTCTCCTTCTCCTCCTCCTCAGCCTTCTCCTTCTCCTCCACCACAGCCCTCTCCCTTTCATGACACTCACCATGACGAAGAAAGCAGCGTTGCTGTGTAATATCGTCATCTGGTGTCGCTTCATGACGTTCAGAACCCATTTCGGTCCCCAGCAGCAGAAGAAAACGGCGATTATCGTCAGCAGCATCTTGATGACCTGGAATGAAAGACGTGCACGAGACTTAAACGGGAGTCATTGAACGCTGGAAACGGAGAGGAGCCACTGGTCTAAGTATAATTGGAAACACTGAACGTGGTTCCTTGAAGTATATCTTAATTGAGCGTTCTAAGCTGATAATGGTCCTTTTTTGCCTGCATGTGGGGCAATTGATTCTCTCGCTTCTGAACATCAACACGAGTTCATTAAAACTTCTCATGCATGCGCCGTAAAACTTCCTTTTTCGGTGGAAATCGTTCGCCTGATGTTCCATGTTGTTCAGCATTGTCTGTTTGGTCGCATCTGTTTAGATTAGTTTTTGATGGTCATGCGGAGTAATAGGCTTTTGTGGGGTTCTAACAAGGCGCACTGTTTAATCGATAGGCTTAGGCCTACACTATAATCGCTGTTTATATTCTATATCATAACCATAACGCCATAACATAGGCCTAAGTCTATATTGAACCCGAGTCAACGTATACCCTAATGACATCGGAAAAACAAGTAGGCATACAGTAGAAAAAAACAGACTAACAACAAGGCATTAAAAGGACTACGACCACAAAGAACATGGGTTCCGCTTGTGGGCCATCAAAATATTGCAGATGATTATAAGGCAATTTAGTTGCAGTCTTGCCTATAGTATAAGAAACATGCATAAAATGAATCCATGAAACGTTAACAACCAAAAAACAAAAATTGTACTGGAAAATATTGCACTGAAATATGTGGCAAGGTTCCCCGCAGATTAAACCTATACTCAGATAGTTTTTCTGTGCCTTTGCTCATGCTTAATCATACTTATAGCCTACTAAGCAAGGGTTGCCCTCTCTTCAGCTTCATCCATGTCTCTCGTGAGATCTGTGGGCGTGCTGATCCATAGTTGCGCGCTTTAAACTCGAAGGGTACAAACCCCTCATTCTGAGACTGCAATTAGATAGTCATAGGTCATGCTCCTGTCAAGTAGATAGTTATAGGCCTAGTTCATCTGTTCATGTTCATGTCAATTAGATAGTTATGGTTCATGGTCATGTCAAGTAGATAGCCATAGTTCATGTCTTGTAAGATAGTTTTTCTGCAGCAAGGTATATATAGGCCTACACGGCGTGTTCGTGTTACGACTTACTGACAACAGTCTGTAGAAAATGAAAAAAAACGAAAGCATGCGGTTACGCATCAGACTATACTGTCAGACGCACACGCCGTGTATATAATTATACCTTGTTGCTTGCACATCATCTTGCAACTTACAACAGATTGCAACTGCAATTACATGTAGTTGCGGTGTCTGATTCACAAGACATCGGCTGATGTATATAAAAAGCCAGAGCGGCAGACAGGTCACTAACCAAAAAAATAGACAGAGCTGAAGTCACGAAATCATAGTTGTAAAAAACTTTTTCCTTTTTTATTCTCTCCCAAAAAACGTCGTTTTTTTCGTTTTTAATTTTTCCCATCGTTTTTTATCGTTTTTTTCGATTTTTGTGTAACTTTATTTAACTATTTACTGTCTAATATTATTTTTCTTAATTTAATTTTTGTCTGATATTCCATACGTTTTCACCGTACTCTCAAGAATGTAGCTAACTATAGGGTCTTTATGTAATTGTTTAAGTCATAATTTTGAGAAATACATGTAGTAGAAATGAAATATGTAAGAGTTATTTTGATATAAAATTCTTGGGCCTATTATTAATATTTCTAAGTAACAATTTTAAGCACAAATGTACAATATATAATTTAGTAAACATCTGTGGTTTTTGCTTCTGGTTAGATTTTAATTGTGTTATGTCGATCAGCATAAACTTATAATGTGGACTTATGTCTACAATTTAAATTTGAAATGATTTCAATGCCTTTAATTTGTCCGAATTTCTTATTAAACGAAAGTTATAAGAAAAAATAACTGTGGTAGATTAATGTTACTTATACCAATTATTTTGGCCTAATAATAAAGTTGTGTTATTTGCAGTTTCTTGATAAAATTGCACAAGCAAGGTTTGTAAGCTGAAAATGAAATTTCAGATGTAACGAAGGCAAATTATTTTCCGTTTCCGTTTTTTATCGGTTTTTTTGTCGATTTTTATTATTTCGAAAAAAACCGACGTTTTTTTCGTTTTTTCTTTTCTTTTCATCGTTTTTTACATCTATGCACGAAATACAGTAGTCCCCCTAATAATCGTATCCACCCGACGAAGAGAAGTTGGATAAGTCACTTCTCTTGCAAATTAACTTCCATTTGCTTTGTGTTGAGCATTGCCACCAACAGGTGTTTTTTCCAACCAGCTAACTTTGTTTGATTTCCTTTAGAATACGTATAACAATCTAGAACACCTAGAGCATATTTGAGTCACTAAATAAATTCAAGTTTCCCTGCTTTGAACATTGCTTAGGACACTTAAAAACAATTAGAGCCATTTAAAATTTAGATTACAGCATAAATTTATCAATTATACGCATTTTTCAGTAATTGCGATAGAATGTTTATCCCCCGGATACTGTATACCCGGTATATTCCATCCCCCGGATAGCTTAAAGAAGGGACAGAATATCCGGTGACACCCCGGCTACGACAGAGAAGGAACCTAAGGTGGCTAAGCAATATGAAAAGGTAAGTTGAAAGTTGAGTACAAATTGACATATTATAAGCAACTGAATAATTATTAACGAACGGATCTATTGATAGACAGGCCGACTCTCACTTGTTTTCTTGCGTCTCTGATGTCTTGACCACGGTGACTGATCTGCCTTTGGACGACTGGCGGTCTAGTCTCCGAATTAGCGCCTGCTATGCTACTTCCCACAATAGCGCCCCCACCTCCTGCTGCTGCTGCTGTCCCTCCTCCTCCAATGCAGCCACCTGTTGGCTGATTGGTCGTCGAACATAGCAGCCGACCTCTGCTCCCGGCACCTCCTGATTCACTCGAACTGGAAAAATGCAATGAACGCATGTTGAAGGAGATGAAATGTGATGCAATGGGATCTCTTCATTTTATGCCAGCTACATCATACGGGATCCGGCTCAAAGGCACTGAACTCACCACTACACCACAGTGTCCCATATAGGCCTACACATAATCTATATATTTGCGGGGCGCGGTGGTGTAGTGGTGGCGTCGTTGCCTTGAAGCCGGAAGGTTCGAGGTTCGAATCCACCTCAAGTCGCCGCGCGTAGGGATCTTGGGCAAGTCATTCACTCGTAATTGCTCAGCGCTTCGGCGTGAAACTCCGATGCAGTGTCCGCTCTGCAGTCGGGAGCGCCTCTGAGCAGTGAACTTGAAGGGGCGCTATAACAAGTGCACATACAGACAATACACATCATTACACATGCTTGCTTGCCTATACGTGCATGCGCTCGCAAATCCATTCATGCATGCGTACATACGTGCGTGCGTGCGTGCGTATACATTCATGCATACATGTATGCATAGATCTAATTTACAATAGGAAAGTCTTTTGTTGACACGTTTTAATAAGCTATAGTCAGCTGAGCGATGTTAACTTGTAATAAGAATTATAATATTGTGACTGACTGGCAACAATGACCTATCGAGATGCGTCATACGCGACAGTTCCTTCGTGCTGATCCAAAGAACGACGATGACGAAAGCGTAGCAGAATCCCATGAGAAAGACAGGAATGACGAACATGACGATCAGCTGATACCAAGCGAATGCAATACGAGCTGCGTTGCTGACGCTGCTATCGGCGCACGTCACGATCACCATGTGTTCGTCATGACTGTAGTAGAGGCCTTCCGTTGTGTCCTGCGTCGTTAAGCACAGCATCACCAGCGTTAACAATCATCATCAATGGGCAGTGCAACCCTTCAATGCCGGAGAGTATGGGATTTCCCATACCATTTACTACCATCTCGGCATTAATCATTAATCGTGCATCTAGGCATCTCACGGGAAGGAATTACAATCCACAGAAAAATCTAAAGCTGTTGTTTGCATGTACATAACATGCATAGGTAATATTCTCCCCCAGAAAATCATTATATTTATACGTAAAATTTACCCACGCAGAAAAACAGAACAGGTCTTGTTTAATTCATTAATCTACCATGCTGTGAATACCCAGTGGCGTAGCCAGGAATTTATGATGGGGGATTTGGGGTTTTATGACCTGGCCAGATGCCCTTTCTGACACCAACCCAACAGTATTACAGTAAATAAAAAGGGAATAAAGTAACAAAGGGAATAAAGTAAGAAAAACAATTGTTACTGTGTACAAGCAATTGTTTTGTTTTTCCTATTTTACTGGATAAATAACCTTTAAAAAACTTGTTTTCCTAGACCAATGGGGGTTTTAACCCCCCGAAACCTCCCTTGTCTACGCCACTGTCAGTATACAAAATAATATACTGGCGATCACCTCTTAATGGACCATGGTCAGAAATCGCAAGAGAAGTCAAGTCTAACTCTGGCAGCAAAGCATGGTAACTAACAGCGGCGCCCGCAGGCGTATACGCACTTACGCAAGTGCGTACAGTAGCGGCGCCCGTAGATGTACGCACGTAGGTAAGTGCGTACAGCGCGAAGACCCAAAAGGTATGTTTTTGGGAAATTCTAGGTTGATGACTAAAAAAAAAAAAGGTCATCAGTTTTTTCGGCGGATAGAAAAGGTATGTTTTTGGGAAATTCTAGGTTGATGAAAAAAAGTCATCAGTTTTTTCGGCGACCTAACGAAAATAAAATTTCTGTGCGTACAAGAAAAAAATCCTGCGGGCGCCGCTGGTAACTAATAATAATATTACAGTCCTACTCTTGTGAAGTCTGCAGTGTGGTAGAATATTCGCTTTAACTTAAGCATGCATGCACGGATTTTAGAATAAAGTGAGTTCTTAACTTAAATGAAAACAAATCTTGGCTGGAAGGCTTGGAAGCTACGCGGTTATCACACTCTGAATGAGCGAGTGTAAAAAGCGATTAGATGAAACGTGGCGTTGTCTGCACGGGGGGAAAAAATTTCCTCCCTCTTCACTGCAGTGGCCAGAGGGACCAATTAGGCTTATGGTCGTGTCAACATAGGAAACAACTACAGCCCTTTTTGACACACACGTTCCTTCCAAGAAGCGCAGTCTATGGCGTCCTCAATCAAGGCCAGTTTTTCCAGCTGTGCTTGTAGTATGTATATGACAGCATCAAACACTAATGTGGCCAGAATAAACAGCAGTGTCTGACACCGTCCGAAAAGAAGAACAGTCGAGTGGACTTGAAGCAGAATTGGTTGTGAGGGTTGTGCATGAACGGCATTAGATTTTTTGCTTATCGACCATATATACACGGAGACAGTGAATATAGCAATTTCCTGGAAGTCGTGCCGACAGATGATGAGTCCAATTAGCGGTTATATAATTTATATTGCAATAGAAGTGCCCAGTGGCCGAGTAAGCCTAGTGTGGCTTACTATGATTGGACTAGAAATACTGCATGGCTAACTCATTGATGGTGGCAACAGAAAATGTCCTTCATTATCAGACACCGTCATGAGTCTGAGAGTGTCCGGACCACGTAGGCAATTTTGTATAAGTGCAGAATGACTATGAAGTACTTATCCTGCTCCCGGTTATGTTCTTCTTTCTTCTTCTCTTTCCTCTTTTCCTTCTTCCCCTCCTCCTCCTCCTCCTCTTCCACCTCCTACTGCTCCTCCTCCTCCTTCTTCTTCCTCGTCTGCCTTTTATTAATTTTTCTTCTTCACAATCATATTCTTCTTCACCTTCTCCTCCTCTTCTACTCCTGCTTCGTCTCCATCTCTTTCTCCTTCTCCTCCCCTCCATCTCATCCCCCTCATTCTCCTCCTCCTTTCCCACCTCTTTCTTATTCTTCCTCTTCACTTTTCATATCCGTTTTCCTATTCATTCTCGCCATTAGTCTCCTTTGTCGGTTCGGATCTTATAATATTACGGCCTGAATCGTCATGACCGTCCATATCATCCTTTTCCTGTCTCTCTATCTCCTCCTCGTTTTATTTCTCATCAACAGCAAACACGTCAATCCACGTGCAATCCACGCTATGGCAAAGGTATAGACTAGGTCGGTCAAAGCAAAGACCGAGCTGATCTACACGGTAGCGCTCTGGCAAAGGTGTAGACAGGTCGGTCAAAGGAAAGACCGAGCTCAACACCATAACGCTATGGCAAAGGTGTAGACTACATGTATGTCGGTCAACTAAAGGCCGAGCTGATCTACTTTCTTTCTTCACGCTCGTAGTGGCTGCCTCCGTTTTCGGACGCGTTTATTCGCCACAATGAATAATGTAAACGATAAACAAAATAAATTACAGACAAATGCAGAACTGACGCACATCAGTGTATAGTACTGTAGACTGCTTTCAGTTTATCCGTTTAAATTAGGGTCCAAAGTCCATACCTATATATCTGACAACTTTGTTTTTTCGCGTCCTTCCGACTATACATGTATATATTTATTTATTTATTTATTTATTTATTTATATAGCGGATCATTCTCTCGCACGGATTCTTTCTGTGCGTCTGCCAACTTCTGTTTTCTCTCGGTGTCTGATTTAATATCCTACACTTTGACATTTATTTTATCATTTTAATTATCTAGATGACGCTCTCATTTGTCTGTCTGTCTGTCTGTCTGTCGCTGTCCATTTGTCCATGCGACACCTTACCAGCTGTCTGATGCCCTGCATGCGTTCAGCATATAATTAATTAATTATATGGCATGGTCTCGTGCCCTATAGCTCGCAATCAATTTCTGTCCAGCTTTCACTCGTCAATCATTTCAATAATTTATCTCCATTGACGGATCACCCGATCGACCTCCACCAAAACACCTTCCGGTATAGACTAGCCGTCAAGATCCCAACTGAAAGAACAGCAGAACATAGCCGACCAGAGCAGGACGGGGACAGGACAACAACAGGGAGGAACAGAACAGGGTAATAAACCAGAACTGAATAGAGGTAGCTGCATAGAACAGAAAGGAACGCAAAACCTGCATATATAGGCTACACAATAGGTTATATAAGAACACAAAGCATGACAGAATAGGTCTAGAACAGAAAAGAACACAAGAAGATAATATAGCAGAATAGAACACAAAAGAACAGAGCAGGGCATAACATAAAAGAGTAGAGCATAACATAAGAAATTAGGTCGTAGGCTAGATAGCATGACAAAGTAGGACACAAATGAACACAGAATAGGACATTATAGTTCTGAAGAATATATAGCAGAAAGTAACACGACAAGGCATAAACAGAACGCGACGATGGAGCCTTGCATGTCTGCCGACGTCAGTTAGATTCGACTCCTGTGATAACTTGCAATCATTACTGAGTTCATTACTGATTGTAATCATTGTGCGTTTTGTCAGTTTTGATTTCAAACAAAGATCATATTGTAGCGAAAACGGCCCGTCGTCCACCCTACTCTTGAGGGTAGGAAATCCGTGTGTAGGTGTCTAGGTACCGTCCGCGTGCAACCCCCTCGCCAAAAGGGTATGAGTCCGGCCTTCGTGGTATTTCGAAGGACTTACTCGATGCAGTTCTCCGTGCCGATCTACCCGGAAATCAGACAACGACACGATATCTTCTGCGACACGATTTATTGTAGCACGAAACCAGACGACGATAGGAAAGCCTCTGCACCCCAGGGATGGCCGTATTCTGCAGAGCTGTCAACGTCGGTTCCGTCCGTGTCCGTCTGCGCGTCGCTTTCCGTCGCCGCTCCAGCACCTCGTCACGCCGCCGTCCAGACGTCTTCTCCTGCTCGTCGTCCTATCGAACACTCGTCGAGGACGGTATCTACGGACGTCTGTTCTCCGAGCTCCCTCTGACTGTCGAACGTCGTAGGCTACTCTCTATTACTGCGTCTTGTGAGCCGTATCGCGAGAGCTCCGCCTCGCGCTGTGTCTTCCGAGCTGTCTTTGTCATCTGTCCGCGTCTATTTATACCTTATACGGGCAGGCACTTAATCTAGGGAACTTGCCTCAAGTGGGCGGGGCCTACCGAGGAACTTGCCTCAAGTTCTAGGGAACTTGCCTCAACCGCCAGGGAACTTGCCTCAAATGGGCGGAGCCTACAAAGGAACTTGCCTCACCCGCCAAGGAACTTGCCTCAAGTGGGCGTGGCCTACCAAGGAACTTGCCTCAAGTTCTAGGGAACTTGCCTCAGCAGCCAAGGAACTTGCCTCAAGTGGGCGGGGCCTACAAAGGAACTTGCCTCAGCCGCCAAGGAACTTGCCTCAAGTGGGCGTGGCCTACCAAGGAACTTGCCTCAAGTTCTAGGGAACTTGCCTCAAGTGGGCGGGGTATACAAAGGAACTTGCCTCAGCCGCCAAGGAACTTGCCTCAAGTGGGCGTGGCCTACCAAGGAACTTGCCTCAAGTTCTAGGGAACTTGCCTCAGCCGCCAAGGAACTTGCCTCAAGTGGGAGGGGCTACCAGGGAGCGGGCCTCAGGTTCGCTACAATATTATTATCAGGGCCGGATTAAGGCATGTTCAACATGTTTGGCCGAGCAGGGGCCCCCACATTTAAGGGGCACAACACATGCAATAGGAATCTTTCATCATTGTTAATTATGATTATAATAGCAAAAATGAGTTTAAATACCTGAAAAAATTGTCAAATTATTCAAAAACTACTGATTTTAACATTACACAACTTTTGCACATGTGTGGGGGTCCTTATTGCAGTTTTCATTACCATGCAGGCAGATTGATCTTAAAATCAGCCAGATAATATCTGGCTGATTGAATTGCATATTATGCTAGTAAGTGCTACAATGTATAACTGTTTTATTGTTTATTTAGCACTTAATACCTCACCTGATCGGAACTCAAGTGCTATTCGATGCATTATGATATGGCGTCGTTATTATATATATATATATAATAACATATAATATATATATATATATATATATATATATATATATTGAGTATAATGCAGTATAGGCTCAGTATACACTCTGTTTTTACGAAGTCAATCAATCAATCACATAAATTTATATGACGCCTCTTAAGATTTTACTCACAGGCGCCACCAACCCAGGCCTGGTAAAAATAAAAGCCTTAAGAAGACGAAAAAAGAGTCAGTATAGAGTCAAGGAAAGCGAGAGAAGAGTCACAGGGAGGTTGCTCCAGATAGCTGGACCCACTGCCGAGAATGCTCTTCGAACGAAGTCTTCGCTGCATGGTCACATTATACGCGATAGAAGGACAAGGAAATCTCCACGGGTAGCTGATCGCAGTGAACGGCGAGTCAGTGAAACAGAAACCGGGGAGAAAAACTCACACACATGTAGGTAGGATGGAGCTTGAGCCATGGTCTACTACTGGCATACTGTAACCACGAAAATACATGTTAGTTTGCAAACAGTGGCGGCACTGCAGCATGGCAAATAAGGACAAATGCCCTGGTAAAAACCCTTTACGCTGGTTTGTTCTTGCAGTAAGACTGTCAGAAATTCCCTCTGCCAAGAATTTATATGAGGCATAAAATCACTTCTGAACTGTTTGCTGTACGAGTGCACTGGCTGTGCCCATGGGCGCCCGCAGAAATTTTTGCAGGGGAGGGCAAAATTTTTACGATAGTTACAAAAAATTTTAGTAGCAAGAGCTTCAAAAATGTAATACTGGAAATTAAGAATAGCCCTACGGGTATTTTTCAAAGAGGTTTCTTATGCAAATTTCTCTGTTTCATTTTGTGTATAATTTTTAATATGAATAGTTTCCTTAGAAATTTGTTAAAAATCAAAAAGCAGATGTTAAAAAGTAGTTTCCTAAAGGTGCGCTATATAAGTCCATAGAATGAATGAATAAATGAATGAAAAATAGATGTCAGTTTTCAAGGGACAAGTGCTCCTCTAGCTGCTTCTAAAGCGCCACTCGAAAGCGAATCGCAGGGCACCAGCGTTTTCACATGTGCTGCATCGAGTCAGAAGACTATTCCAAAGAGTAGTCAAAAAGAGGTCTGAGTCTGGTAGCCAGAGGGCCAGAGTAACAGTTAATGCGGGTGTCATTTAGGAAGGTGAAGGATTCGAGGATCAGATGATTGTGGGTATCAATCCTTTTGAACAGATCTCTTTGTCAGTTTTGGGTGTAAATCCTGAGGCGTGATAACCAGAGCCAAGTTTATCTACAGTTTAACCTCCCTGGATTCTGTACTGGCAGCTTGCAAAATGGACAAAATGAAGCCTGGCTTATAGCAGACTTGGTTTATATAATTACAATGCTGGTGAATAAGCAGCTCTCCTTGATGTAATTTCAGTGTACCTTGAGAAATTTTCAACTTTTTGCATTAGTATTTAATTTTTTGCAGTTGTGATTATTTGCGCTACAGCTGGATTCCACTCAAGTAGGCCGTAATCGACAGGCCTGCTGATTGCATGGGCGCCCGCAGGAGGGTTGAAAACCAATGGTCATTGTTGCAGTTTTTAGAAAGAGCTTGAATATGCAAGGCAGAAAGTTATATGAGCATGTTTATTTCTATATCTAAATGTAGATTTCTGACTGTATAATTCATATCATTGGTGCATTAAGGCAAAGAAATTTGTTAAAAACCCAAAAGTAGTAGTTAAAAACATATATGTTTCAATTTTCCAGGGGGGCAAGTGCCCCCCCTTGCCCCTATGTGCGGGCGCCCATGGCTGTGCCCTGTATGGTTATAAAAATGTCTGACCGTGAATCACTTTAATATTCTTAAGCGCAGAAGAGATGTATATCGGCACATACTTTACACTAGACTTTAATATTAAAAGAAAAACAGAAGTATGGAATTAATAATTAATAGACGAATGTTGATTCGTTGAATACAACACTTTTGTGTATCACTTTGATGTGCCTCCGTAAGGTTGGACCCCCACAGTTTTACTTAACAGGGCCCCACATTTGTTAATCCGGCCCTGATTATTATAGGATATCACGGAACAGAGCAGCTGAGCGCAGTAGCATGAAACACATTGAAACACATTGAAACAGAATGGAAAAGAATGGAAAAGAATTTAAAAGAGTGGAAAAGAATGGAAAAGAAAAGAGAAGAATGGAAAGAATGGAAAAGAAACGAAAATAATGGAAAAGAATGCAAGAAATGGAAAAGAATGGAAAAGAATGGAATATAATTGAAAAGGATGGAAAAAGAATGGAAAATAATGGAAAGAATGGAAAAATGGAATAGAATGGAGAAGAATGGAAAAGAATGGGAAAAGAATGGAAAAGAATGGAAAAGAATGAAAAAAGGAAAAGAATGAAAAGGAATGAAAAAGAATTAAACAGAATGGAAAAAAATGGACAAGAATGAAAAAGAATGGAAAAAGAATGGAAAAGAATGGAAAAGAATGAAAAAAGAAAAAGAATGGAGACGAATGGAGACGGACGGAAGAGAATGGAAAAAAATGGAAAAGAATGGAAAGGAATGAAAAAAGAAAAAGAATGGAGACGAATGGAGACGGACGGAACAGAATGGAAAAAAATGGAAAAGAATGGAAAGGAATGAAAAAAGAAAAAGAATGGAGACGAATGGAGACGGACGGAAGAGAATGGAAAAAAATGGAAAAGAATGGAAAGGAATGAAAAAAGAAAAAAGAATGGAGACGAATGGAGACGGACGGAAGAGAATGGAAAAAAATGGAAAAGAATGGAAAGGAATGAAAAGAATGGAAAGAATTGAAAAATATGAAAAAGAATAGAAAAGAATGAAAAAGAATGGAAAAGAATGAGAAAGAATGGAAAAAATTGGACAAGAATGGAAAATAATGAAAAAGAATGGAAAAGAATGAAAAAAATGAAAAAAAATGGACAAGAATGGAAAAGAATGAAAAGAATGAAAAAGAATGGAAAAGAAATGAAAAAATTTAAAAAATTAAAAAGAATGGAAAAGAATAGAAAAGAATGAAAAAGAATGTAAAAGGATGGAACACATTGGAACAGAATGGAAGAGAATAGAGCAGATCAGTGTTGAACTGAAATAAGGTTCGATTTTTTCGCAATGATGAATCGGAGGCTCGTAATATTCTGTATCGTTACAACACGTCATGAGCGTCGCGATCCATGAGATATTTCGAACCGAATAGACTATATAAAAAATCAAAAGACGAACGACAAAAAACCCGGAAAAACAGACATTTGCAATTACGGACAGCGAGATGAGAAATAGGAAGGCGCTCAGACGAAGGTCGTTGACAAGGTCATCGCATTCCATCACTTTCAGTCCGTCAGGATTAGGCTTATTTAAATAATTGATCAGACTGTCGTATCGGATTAATTTCGTGGACAGCTATTGAGAGTAGACTAGTAGCCTATACATGTACGTTGTTGGAAACGAACTTCAGCGAATAAACTTACGAATGCATGCGTATCCGTGCACGTAACTATATAATTATTATTATATCCATTTGAGGATAAATATATCGACTAAGACAATGATAATGACGACTGTGTCGATGATGTGATAAGGATGATTGTACACACTGCAATCATCGTCATTATCATGTCATCAAAACGTATGTACACATTGAACATTTTATGCAGCACTTTTAAGACCTCATAATTGTGGTGAAACTGGTCAACTCACGGTTATTCTCGTCCTAGTTAACGTCATCATCGTCATCATCGTCATCATCGTCATCATCGTCATCATCGTCGTCATCATCGTCATCATCATCATCATCATCATCATCACTCCACCACCACTACCACCACTGCCACAACTACCACCACCACCACCACCACCACCACCACCACCACCACCGCCACCACCGCCACCACCATCATCATCATCTTCATGCTTTAGATGTTTAGATAGTTGCATTAACAATTCATTGCTAGTTTTCGTCACTGTATAAATGTGTGCTTCCTGGGAAGTTCCTGAGCAGCATAATATTATCGGACGATAAAAAGGTTTGTCCTATCCTCGAATCAGCTGAACATTAATCTCGGCTCTGATGAGACGCAATTGGGACTTAATTGCGTTCGTTATCAGTTGAATGTCTATGAGACTATGACACAGTATACAGACGTAGAAATAATAATAATAATAATAATAATAATAAACCTTTTTTTTACATCATCATCATCATCATCATCACTCCACCACCACTACCACCACTGCCACAACTACCACCACCACCACCACCACCACCACCACCACCGCAAGAATGGACAAGAATGGAAAATAATAATAATAATAATAATAATAATAATAATAATAATAATAATTTACATATAATAATAATAAGACGATTTATATAGCGCCGTAGCTCAGCCGAGGCCGAAGGAAAGGGCGCTGTACACGGGATCACATGTCACTGTCAATTATACGATTATTTAAACAAATAAGTCTTTAGTCTGGATTTGAATCCTTCTAGAGATGGTGCATTCTTCACATGGTCAGGAAGACTGTTCGATGCAGTGGGTCCCGACACAGAAAAAGAGCTTTCGCATAGCCTAAACCACGTGGTGAAATGAAATGACGAAACTGCCCCATCTGTCGACCGCGCACGAGTGCACACAACGGCTGCCACAGTGCACCTTCGCCATCGCCAACCATAATGCTAAGCTTATTTTTAAAATCAAGAATCTACGCCTGAGAACGAAAGATATAGGAAGAGGGAAATATTCGGGGGAAATATGAATAGAAGGAGGAGGAGGAGGAGGAGGAGGAGGAGAAGGAGAAGTTGGTGGCTGCTGAGGAGAGCTAAAACCAGGAGGCAGATATGAAAGAATACAGAAAATGAGAGACAAAGGGAGGAGGAGAAGGGGAGGAGGAACAGTGGAGTAGCGCAGAGATACCAAGATTGGCTGAAGAGAAGAAGGTGAGAAGACGATGAGGTGAAAATGTTGTTATAGAAGGAGAAGGCGTAAGAGCAGAAAAATGTTGGAAGAACGAGAAGAAGGACAGAGAGAAGCGACGGAGAAGAAATTCGTGAGAAGGACGAGGGGTTAGAATAGTTGAGAATGAAGAGCAAAATGAGAATGTAATAGGATGGCTAGAAATAACACGAAGAAAACACGAAAGAAGGAGCAAAGAGAGAGAGACAGACAGACAGACAGAAACAGACAGACAGACAGAGAGAGAGAGAGACAGAGAGAGAGAAAGAAAGAGAGAGAGAGAAGGAGAGACAGAGGCAGAGATAGACAGAGAGACATAGACAGACAGACAGACAGACAGAGACAGAGATAAAGAGATGGAGAGAGAGAAATATAAAAAGAAAGAGAGAGAGCGAGAGAGAGACAGATACAGATACAGAGGCAGAGAAAGAAAGAGAGAGAGAGAGGAGAGAGAGAGGGAGAGAGATAGACAGAGATAGACAGAGATACAGAGTCAGAGACAGAGATAGAGAGAAAGAGACACATCTAGAGAAAGAGAGAGATACGAAGAGAGGAACTTCAGGCACAAATCATCACACGGTCGGCGTTCGTTCGTCCGTCCGAAGCGATCTGTTCGCATCTGTTATGTGACTGTTTCGTTTCAATAAAGACTTCAAATAAAGTCGATCCGCCCTGTAACCGGTTTCAGGATGAGATCTGCGATTTCTCATTCCATGTGATGGGTCCCTCTGGTCTTAATAATCGCGATCAGATATCCCAGGCGGACATTCGATAACTGTCTCAACTCCTCGTAAACAATAAACATGCATAAGATAACGGGAGATAGTAATGTGGCTGGTTGGCTCATATATATACATGTAGAGCTGCATGTAAGTCATTGTTTCGTCTTGCAAAGGCCGAACTAAGACTATGCCAAGTTGTAAGGTTATAACTCGACGTGGAAACTGTCTGCTTATTTTACAAAGCACAGTGATTCACTCCTTCGGCAGACAAGCATTCTTTATTTTAAAGCAAATGCGATATTTATATGGCGTCTTTTCAAAGTAATTAATGATGCGCCATCTGCCTATGCCGACCCCTCTCTGCATTTGGCTTTACTATTTGTGGCTTCCTGTGGGCCAAGTGTAATATCATGTAATGTCTTGTTAACAAAAATTATATCATGTTATATCTTGTTAATATATATCATGTTATATCATGTTAACATAATATATCATGTGATATCATGTGCATAGTTTCTGCTTTCATTCTTCGTTTTTCGAAGAATGTTCTCCTTTCGGCGATGACTGAAATTAGTTTTAAAATTTCTGCTCCACTGAAAACTCAGCCATAATAAAGAGTACGATGACCGTATACTATAGATGGTCAGTGTGAAGATCAGGTGGTGAGTTAGAGAACTGACCATTGGCTCTCGTATGCCGAGGTTAAGAAACCAAAGTCGTTACGTATCACTGACTTTCTGTTCCTCTCCCTCGCTGCATTTCAAAGCAGCCTATATATATATATATATATATATATATATATATATATATATATATATATATATATATATATAGAGAGAGAGAGAGAGAGAGAGAGAGAGAGAGAGAGAGAGAGAGAGAGAGACAGAGAGAGAGAGGAGAGAGAGACATATGCAGCTCTAGAATGTGCTAAATAGATGTCTTGAATAAACACAACTGTATCGTTGAATCAATTGTAACAGACGATTGAACCGGATGGAATGAAAGAACGAACGAATGAATTAAAGCAATAAATGAGCGATTGTATACGAACATAGACCTCAGTTTGACTCATCGTTACATTATTTCAAACCTACGACCAAACATATGTGTGCGTTATGGTTCACGCGCCATGCACTAAGTGTCTGTTGTAGATAGACATCACTTGTGGCCTGCATCCTGCGCTGCAAGGAAATTTGTCTAAACCGGTTGGAGAGAGAGTCAGGTATACATGTATTGTATAGCCTATCTATTTCCTTTCCCGTCTCCTATTTTTCTATATACATGCAGACATGGGTGGCATGATACTTATTTGATATTTCACAGATATATCCATTAAGCTTATATCCCAGCTGAAGACAGATTATTATCAACCAGATGTTTTCAAAGATGTCGACCTCTGCAACCCTAACAAGACGTCATGTAGCTGATGGATACCACGTGCGTATATATATATATATAATCATATTGCGTATGCTATATATATATATACGGCCTAATCGATGATATGATCACACAGATCATATATATATATATATATATATATATATATATATATATATATAGTCTACATAATTATAGTCTAAATGAAGGAGTAGCCGGGGTTGACTTCGGCCAATTTTCTTACTATCACATGTATATAATAAAATTTGATTAATACTTACAAGAAACAAAATGACGTATAAATCGACTTTCATAGGCACAATTAAGTTACAAGACCATTCTTCTGTGTAATGCAGAGAATAGGTAGCCTAACAATGTCATGTATCTCGAGAAAAATATTTTAAAATGCGGTTTTTATTCTGACGTGCTTTTTGTGAGATAAATTTGGCCAGTGTGACAGATTTTACGCTCAATATCAAAGATCCGAGCTGCATGCACACATGCATTAAAAAATACAATTGAAGCATATTAAGGTACCGTATTAAGCTACAACCAATCATAGCACGTGATTATTGTGATATATGGTTCAATTGCATTATAGTGTTAGTCTGCAATTCTTGATCACTGTCCTGGAAAATTCACGATATTGGATATCTTTACTTATCAGCAAATACAATCAAAATTTGTCTTCATCTTCAAGTACTACGTCGTCTGTCTTGGCCACAAGTTATGTTTAAAAAAAATTCGTATCTTGCAGACGTAGGCTATCGGTAACTATATAACCCAGTCTTCGTGCACGCGTACGCGGTCAGCATATGGAGAAACCGCCTTAACAAGAGGGAGACTCATTTACTGCAGACGTGTTTACACTCAATTTATAGTCGTTAATTCTGGTCAGACATGTAGCCTATGTACTGAGAGACAGAAAAGCATGATGATATTTACATGCATGTTGTAGACCTCGCGAACATCATAAAAATATTACATGAGATGATGCACAAAAATCTGAATGAACTTTAGAACATCACATGTTCCATGCACTTGTAGTTCATTGCAAGGTAATTCTTGGTTTTAAGCCACTAATCTGATATTTTTACATGATTCGATTTGTTTCAAATCTGCTTGTTTAAGAGATTTGTGCATACCTGCGTTTATCAATGAACACACACGCATACATGATATTATATAGCCTATAGGCCTATATGTATATTATGTGATTCCTCCTTATTGGCGCTATATACTTAGTCAATGTCATCGAATAATTGGTTTAGGTCGGGGGCTTCCTACAAATCTCAGATCAAAAGGGTTTGGGAAGCCCTGACTGGTCTGTAGCATATTCTTCAGCGGCTGAAACCCACGTCAAGTACAACAGGGTGGCCCATAATAAACCGGACTATTAGTTTTTGCAGTTGCATCGCTTGAATAATCAAAGTAATTATCGCCTTAAAACTACCATTAGACAGAAATGACACAACCAATTCACAGAATGATCAAGTGTACGCCAACGTAGCTGTGAAACGAGACATTCCTTCAGAACGCTTACTGGAAGGTCGGAAGCACTTCTAACAGAGCATCATGGTTTCGGTTGCCATGTCGCAGCTGGGGAAATCGTCATCAGTTTTCGTTGAACGAGGAGCAAAAGTTAACAGTTCCTATTACTAGCATTGGTTTGGCATTTAATATAACATTGAATGAACTGTAAAATTTCAGAATTTTCTGCAATTTCGGTCAAAGTGATGTTCAATAGGCCTATGTCCTCCGTTTGCTGCGATAACCAATGATAATCGCTTGCGAAACTGTGCAATAGCCCGGTTGATAGTGTCCTCGCTGATTTCGTCCCAGCATGCGGTCAGAGCTTCTTTCAAATGTTCAATATCTCGAATTCTCTGCCTGTAGACAAGCTGCTGAAGCATTCCCCAGATGGAATAGTCTACGGGATTCAAGTCCGGACTGTTCGGTGGCCAATTTTCTGGTTCAATAAAGTCTGGAACGTGAGCAGTGAGAAAAGCAACTGTTTTTCGTGAACGATGTGCAGGTCCTCCATCCTGCTGGAAAGTGAAATTGTGACCAGAGTGAGCTATAATGTCTGGCAATAATCCTTGATGTAGGACGACGTCACAGTAATAGGAACTGTTAACTTTTGCTCCTCGTTCAACGAAAACTGATGACGATTTCCCCAGCTGCGACACGGCAACCGAAACCATGATGCTCTGTTAGAAGTGCTTCCGACCTTTCATTAAGCGTTCTGAAGGAATGTCTCGTTTCACAGCTACGTTGGCGTACACTCGATCATTCTGTGAATTGGTTGTGTCATTTCTGTCTAATGATAGTTTTAAGGCGATAATTACTTTGATTATTCAAGCGATGCAATTGCAAAAACTAATAGTCCGGTTTATTATGGGCCACCCTGTATATCTGACACTTGTGTTAGCATCAAGGACAAGAAGGACGAGGTGGCAGTGACGCCATTATCAGGCCATTACTCTTGTAGATATCAAATGCTTCTAACGACGTATGCGGCTCCCATGATTGTCTAAGACCATAGGGCCATAGTTCTTTGTTTCAGCCGATGCATGCTCTGCTATGTATGCAAGACAAAGTGCTGTAACCACCTGGCACTATATATTTTAAGTTCAGGATTGATCGAGCCACTTGGCGGACAAGCCCCACATTGTTTTCTTATGCTGTCCGTGAAAAAATAATCGTTGGTGGACGTGGGTCTAATATGCCACAAGCGCTAATAAAAAATATATATGCTATATATACGCCATTGGTTGTTCCTGCTTCTCCGCTGTACACACAAATTCACACAAAGTACACACAAATAATAATAATGAATTATTGTAGTTGTGTGGTGGTGGTGGTGGTAGCAGTAGTAGCAGTAGTAGTAGTAGAAGTAGTAGTAGTAGTAGTCCCTACTTTCCTCCTCTTGTATTCTTCTGGTAACAATTATCTTCTTCATTTACCTCGGAAAGTCGTTCTTCCAGTTTCATCACCATTTTAAATGGAACTCACGGCTGTCTTCTATTTTGCTAGAACTTCTGTCAGGTTCGTGTAAAATCTCTTTGCCTGTCATCTTGCCTCATGAACCTTTAACTTTAGCCGTTCTCGCTGGCTTATATACGCAGTGTGATTGTCGGATTTCTTTTTCAAAGAGCCTTCGAACCAGTTTTTCCTGCCGTTGTCTTATTAACACCAAGCTTGTATTTCAAATGGGTTTTCTCAGCTCAGTCTGCAGTTTGGCTGGCATCTCACAGTAGCTGCCATTTGGCATCAAGTTTAATGTCAAAATATGAATCGCTACAGATGTGCCTGGCATAGATCTAATTGCGAAGTTGCAAATGTAAATCTTCTAATTTTCTCAACGCCTCATTAAACCTGTGTTAGAAAAGACCAGGGATCACCGGCGCTATATCATGTCAAGTCCGTAATAGCCAGATTGGTTTGAAAGTTGGAGGTGAGAATCCTGGGGGGCATGCCAAGAACGTGTCGAGCTTTTGTTGAAAATTCTAGTCCCAAAACTGGGTAGCATTTATTATGCCAAAGCATATGTTGTCCAAATGGACTCATTTTGTCTTTGACTTTGTTATGTTCTTCGTGGGATAGAATAGGTTCGAGATGCTGAAGCTAGCGGAAGAAGTGTTCTCTTTGGTCTCCTTCTTCCCCTATAGGCCTACGTATAATAATATTGTAATTGCAGCAGCAATTAGTATGACATCGTCCAAATAGAAACTAATACTATAATACTAACACTACTATATGGTTCGTTACCTTGCAGCGGAAGGGTTGCAGGTTCGAATCCACCTCAAGCCGCCGCGTAGAGACCTTAGACAAGTCCTTCGCTCGCAATTGCTCAGCGCTTCGGCGTGAAACTCCGATGCAGTGTCCGCGCTGTAGTCGAGAGCGCCTCTGAGTAGAGAGTTTGAAGGGGCGCTATGACAAGTGCGCATGCAAACAAACAAATAAATAACATTGTAGGCGATCTCTTCGACGGCTCACCGTCGGACCATGAACCATCGATACCTCGTCTATTATGTAGCGTATACCATTCACAGGTGACAGGAGGTCGTGTGCATGGGCGTGAGGCGTGAACTTCGACAGAACGTGCATGGCAGGGAGCAGAGGACCCACCGTCAGGGATCACATGCAGTACATAGATGATCCTGCAGCACGTCAACTTATACAGGACAAGTAGACTATTCGTTTGATTGCTGATGCTCTCATTCACAGCAATGCTACCAGAGACTATTAAAATCGCCTTTCCATCACCAATGATTTTCTGTGTAACGGACCGTACAGTATATGGGTCAGAGTTTCAACTTTCACCCTCGTGTACAAGACCTCTTAATGGTAGATGAGATGAGGTAGGTCCAGATATCGATCGCATGTGACGAAACACCGTCCAAAAAATCCTAAAACAAGTCATCCCTGAAAGAAGAAATATATAGCACCGAGAGGAAGACTCAGTCTTAATAATTTAATTATAGAAGTCAGGAAATGAGTAAGTCTATACTGTCTGGTGAAATTTCACGCAATGCGATGAAACTGTCGAGCCACAATCAATATATATATATAGAACCGCTAGATGATATGCGCAATTATTTCCTGTGTATATATAGTCTATTATAGTCCTAGGCTACTATGTCACGTAATCGGGAGAGAGCAGGGCTTTTTTAACGTGCAGTTGTACACAAAATGTGCAGTTGTGGAAGCACTTCTGTACAGTTAAAACTAGCAAAAAAGGTCATTGTCATCCGATTGGAAGTAATTCACCATGGATCATGGGAAAGTAAAGATGGAGTTGTGCAGTTCTAAAAGTTCCTTTAAAACAGCGCTGGGAGAGAGTATAATTACAGATGGTAGACTACTACGGAACTTAATTCTTTGTCTGTATTTGATCTTTTCCACAAGCGTTTGAAAACCATTCTCCTTGATATAGTGCACGGTTTGGTGTCAGTTCGGCAGCGCCTCTGAGGAGGCTCTCCTGAAGTGGCGCCATATAAATTTACAATAACAAGCATTCACAATTTCAATTACGAGGTTGAATGTAGAGCATTGTATATGCCTATATATAGGGAAAGGGAGGCATTGCTTCTTCTCATGATGTAAACAACAGAACCAAAAATTGACGAACGCTGATTGGTTTGTCTGACCCCCCACCCCCACTTATCCTCCCTTGGGGGTTTGCCTCATACACCGTAGCAACACGTGTGGCAGTCGACATCGCTCAAACATCCGTATCTTATGCATATGTATGGCCTGTAAAATATTTTTACAACAGACGGCACTAGACACACCTACAGCTTTCATATATATTTCATATATATTTCATATATATAGCCTTTATTACTCCTCCCCCTCCTCTCTCCTGCATTACATCATTCCATTATGTTCCTGTACTTTCTCCTATACTCCTCCTGATCTTCCTCTTCCTTTTTTCCAGAGCACAGTCAAGAAACAGCCATCCTTCTCCTCCTCCTCCAGTCCTCCTATCGCAAAACGCTTCCGATCCTCTGCACCTTCCAGATACGAAACACCGCATAGCACTTGAGAAATCCTCCTTTTTTTAAACGACGTGAAAACTTATCGACAGACCGTGTGCAGAATATTGATAATATAATAACATATACTATATACAACATATACACACACATATATATATATACACGACGTACGCGTGTAGGCCTATATATTTCTATACATGCAAATATAATATACATGAATGTTGCGTGTCTGCGCAGAATATATTATATTGAAGCCGCAATGCGTGAACCAAGATCATGGAGGTCTTCGCGCCTTCGCGGTTAGTCAATAGACTGGCGATATGAATTATGTGCAAGCGGATTCTTATCTTCTTGATAGCTACCTATGGATTTTTAACCTGCAGAGCAAGATAATATATAGTCAGCATAAACTACTGTGGTATAAGTCGAACCATTATTCAGTCCTCCTCCTCCTCCTCCTCCTCCTCCTCCGGTTTAGTTGGATCTAAGCATGTCCGGTTAAATCATTCCACAAATAAATCTAGGCTAAACCTTTATAGACCTATACAATCAATATCCTTAATATATATTGATGATGACGACGACGACGACGACGACGATGATGATGATGATGATGATGATGATAATAATAATAATAATAATAATAATAATAATAATAATAATAATAATAATGAATTGTTGTACATGTAGTTGTGGTGGTGGCGATGGTGGTGATGGTGGTGGTAGCAGCAGTAGTAGTAGCAGCAGTAGTAGCAGAAGTAGTAGTAATAGTAATCGTAGTAGTAGTATAGTAGTAGCAGTAGTAGGCTATATATATGTAGTAGTAGTACATGTAGGTAGTATAGCAACGCATTGCCCGTGACGCCGCTAGTATTGGCACCCTGACGAATTCCAATGGCGCCAGAATGATAAATGAACACAGATGATACAGAAGGACAAAATAACCGTCAGCCATTTTGTAATCGAACAGCTCAAATGCCGTTGGTCTTTGAAACTCTGCCATGGGTCCAATAAATCTCGAGATGGCCCATTTGCCTATTGCTTCTTTCAATCTCCTCTGTTTACCGTCTTGTCCAAGAATTGTAAGATAACAGAGCAGACTATATATTATTTTTAAACTGGCAGCACTTATCTGCGGTTATCTAGCGCTTCAAAGTGGTCGCTTTTGTAGCACATTATTCATCGACAAAATCTGCCAAAAAGCCACATTCCAGAGCAGACTCCACAATTTCCTATTTTCTGCAATTCTCATGGATCATATGTTCCCTAGGGAAAAGGATGATGATCAAGATGATGATGATGATGATGATGATGATGATGATGATGATGATGATGATGATGATGATGATCATAATTGTCGTCATCGTCATGATAATAATGTAATTAATAATAATGATGGTGATAATAAGAGCAATAATATCAATAATAAAATTAATAGTAATAATGCTGCTGCTGATGATGATGGCGATGATGATGACGACGACGATGATGATGATAATAATAATAGTAATAATAATGATAATTGTGATAATAAGCATGATTATGCATGGGTGCACGCACGATTTATCTGCAATTGCTACCTCTCCCGCTGCGAATTGCTAATATAGGGTCAGGTGTTGAGTCGACTACTCGGTTTTTGCCCCTGCCTACATGTCTCTCAGGAATTTCGTCAGTATACACACAGGATCGCCAGTTCCCTTCCCTCCTCTGCACAGGGCGAATTTCCTGTCCCCAAAGCGCGTGCAGCGACACGCAATCTCTGTTGCTGGCCCTGTGATCTGGAATGGGCTATATATGTACATGTACGTATACCGTATAGGCTACCTCCATACACGCGCCTGCTGCCAAGGTTCCCATCTGACACTTTCTATCTTAATCTTATACCTGCGGGTCCTCTTTAGCCAAGGTTGAGTCGGGAGGGCACCCATGGGCGTCCGCAGGGGGGCGCAAAAGGGCGCATGTGCGCCCCTCTGGATTCTGCGCGTATTTGCAGAGAAATGTTGATTATTTTATTATTATAATTATTACAACACGCTTCCCTCCGTGATTATCGGAAAACACTACATTTTCTAGGTAGCTATTTAAAATAGGAAGCGCAAGATTAATTAGTAAGGTACTATAGTGTACCGACCGTAAAAATAGGCCTACGACATGCTCCACAAGTTGGACTAGGCTGCTTTGCTTATAATAGGTGCAGCCACGACCATGGGTGAAAACTCAGCATATTGAGTTCTCTCTTGGTAATACAGAAATTCATACCCCCCATATGGGAAATGAATTCACTCGTGTCCGCTAATAGCGAAGTAATTGCTAGATAACAGATCCCCTGAAGAACCGCCTATACTATATTGAGGATAATATATATATATATATATATATATATATATATATATTTATACATGTATGCATTTGCATAAATATACATAAGCATAATTATTTGACACTGACTGAAGTTGGCTAGAGCGATAGTCTCCAAATAATCCGCTCCTTCATTTAGATGCCAGCTGGCACATGTTCTGCCACACCTTCTAAACATACCCCGCTAGATGAAAGAAGAATGCTAATCCATAATTTATTATTTATCTGAGTTGTCACAAGGTTCGTTAAACTTTAGCTTCATCCACTACACGTTGTGAATCAGTCGGGCAATATATCACAGGGACGGAGGAGACGAAGTATAGGAAAATTTCATGTAGCCTAACTGTGAAGGCCGACAGCATCGCGGGTAGAAGAAACTTGATAGCCCAATGAACGGAACAGATAGTCGTCTGTTTTTCGCTCGGACAGTCGTTCTGTTGTCGGCCACTTCGCTCCCCCCCAACACACCCAATACATACCTCCATGGGCGTCCGCATAATTTTTTTTTGCATTTATGTTGCATTCAAACCTGCTTTCTTTCGTGATTGATGCGTATACTCTGTTGAAACTGAGCGCTGAGACGCTTAACGTGTGTCGCTTTACTGTCCACGAACGAAACTGATTCCGCCTTCGACTGGGAAGGTAGGTTTACTCGTATTAGGCCTAGGCCTGCTTTGAGGGAGGGACGTAGAGGAAGCATGGGCGCCGACTCTGCGAGGCGCGTGAGTGCTCAGCACCACCAGAAATTGGCCATGCGAGGCCCGCCCTATGCTGGGCACCACCAGAAATCAGCCAACAAGATGTGCTTTTTATGATATTATTTCTCTGTTGGCGTTGCTTATCTATAAAAATCATTGCGTTTTTTACATATTTTCTTTTATTTTTTCTTTCATTTTTCTTTTAGTCTACCTTAATATTACTCCAGTTTTACTCCGTCCGGTATAGTCTGAACTCCATACGAATACGAGGAAAATCTCAAAATCTCGCTCATTCGATCCGCTTCAGTTATTTTTTTTATTACGGACGAAGGCGACGACTTGAATGACTGTTTCTTTTTTTATTGTAGGCCTACATGCTGGGTTATATAATTATCATCACTGCGCGAAAATCACCTTACAGCATCACAAAAGCTGGATACTGTTTTTTCTGCGTTAATTAACAAATCAGCCTTGACTAAATTGTCTGCGAAAACTATTTGAAAAACTGTCTTCCACAATGTTAATATTGGCTCACTAAAATTAATAGTTTGTTTGTTTGTATCATACAAATTGTATGTGCACTTATTATAGCGCCCCTTCTATAGTGGATAATGTAGACAGAAAATTTTGATTTCTTGTGCAAAATTTGGGTCTGTTGAGTGTTGACCTAATTAGGGGAGAGTGCTGCAAGATGCCCATGCTAACGAAGATTGTGCTTTTCTTCTGTGTGGATTCGAAGAAAAGTACATGCCAAGGCCCAAGAGTTATAAAAAGTTTTAAGCAATTGGGAAGAACATTTATTGAGATATTAAATCCTATCTTTAAAAATGAAATAATGGGACATTTTGATGAGATAACAGCTCAACATGTCACTATTTCATGTTGTGCGGAAATTTATTGAAGTATTACCGGTAAATCATATCTTTAAAAATGAAATAATGGGAAATTTTGATGAGATAACAGCTCAAAATGTCACTATTTCATGTTGTGCGGAAATTTTTTAGACAACGGAAAGGATGCTTTTCAAGTCTCAAACCACGACAATTTCGTTAAAATGACAGCCAAAGATACTGCCATCGCAGTGTGGCAAGAAAAAAAATCGAAAATGGTTAGGAGCAAATGCATCCCCTCCCCAAGCCCCTTCGGCCCTTCCCCGGTCGGCGATCGTCCTTTGACCGCGAGTTCGTCCCCTAAAACCATGAACAAGTCTACGCCTATGAACAGAGGTCATTTCAATCACTCTCCTATAAAAAGGCTCAAAAAATTTTCCCGCGCTCACGCGCGGATTTCTTTCACATTCGTTTGGGCACCCACACTCTTCGGGTCAACTCGGCGCCTATGAGAGGAAGGGAATCTTTGCTCAAACTTTTATTCAAGTTGGGAGCACGTTTTAGTAGGTCCATGCAATATTTAAAAATAAATAATAACATAGGGCCTATAAGCTTCTTTTATCTTAGAAAACTAAAAACTAAAATATTAGGCCCCTCTATCTTTTTCCACTGATTGCGGTAATGCGGTTTATCACTCGAATGTTTCTGATGTTGCAATAATAATAGAAGAAGATATGCGTATACGTAAAAGCTCAATATGTTATAGGCCTACAATGAAATTGATAGGCTACCTGTTTAACTCCATATTGACTGTAGGCTATTTGACACATTGTTTAGTCCATAATTAATTAAGTCAACCATTTAAAAGTTTGCGCCCCCCTAAAAAAATTTCTGTGGACGCCCATGAGGGCACCTGAGTAGTAACCCTGAAGGGGTGCTATATAAATCCTAGTAATGAATGAATGAATGAATGGATGAATGAATGAATAATATTAAGAAAATAATCTCATCATTAACATGCAGAATTGATCTGTGCATTTTTTAATCAACGTTACGCCAGTGATTGCATGTGGACTGCAACTTCGCGTCTTCTCAAGGCAAGGTAACAGGGTTAGACGGTTAGTGCATGCGTTTGGACTCTAGATGAGTCACGTGAGAAGACTTCCATGTCCACAGGGATCGTAAATCAGCCAATATTTGTAGAGCCATGCTTGGGAAACTATACATAACGACCGCGGGTTCCTTGGCGTATTATAATGAATGTCATGAATAAAATCAGTCTTGAGTTTCGAAGCAAGAGTATACAATTGTTATATAAGTCTAAAAAAATGGAAAGACAGGGAGACAGACAGATAGATAAACTCAAAGAACAAAAACAGAAGATGTTGGTGTAAATGAGGGGGACAGAGAGAGAGTGAGACAGTGAGAGACCGACAGACAGACAAACAGAGATAGAAAGCGAGAGAGGGAGAGATAGATAGTGAAAAAGAACTGTTGACTTCCTTAGCGACAAAGATATTGATATAGGGAAATGATATAGAAAGTGAAATAATAAAACTGATTACAGGGCCTACATTGAAACCCTATAAATAGTATAAATAGTAACCCATCGAAAGCTGATTGCCAAGTATAGCGTGTTGAGTTTTTGTCATATTAATTTATGCTGCCTTAGTTAGGCCCTATATATTACATTCATACGTGGCCTATTCGGGCTGTTCCGTTATGCAAGGTTTTTGGTTATATACGCCAATTCTAAGAACTTCTCGTCTCTGCGACCCCCCGCCCCTCATCTTTATCCGCAGAAAAGCCATCCCTGCTGTTGTTCAAGATGCTATTATTTTGCTACTTTGTTAACTGTCGGAATCGCACGAGCTGTTTATTATAACGACTTGCTTATGAATACTCCTTGTATTGCCAGCTCTTTGGAACGGACTCCCAACATACCTCCGCCTGTTCGCTCACCCTTCTATTTCTCCTGCAGTCTCACCTCCAAATTCAACCTCTCCACCGCTTGCACTCTCCTCTGCTGCATTCCATTCACGACTGAAACCGAACTCTTCAACCTATCCTATCCAGATTCCAATCAGGTTCCATCACCCAACCACCACCATCACCGACAACCACCGTAGCACCACGCTGTCTCCTCGGCTTGACCTCCCCGGATTTTGACCTGGCACCGGAACGAAAACGGCAGCTCTGGCTATTGCGGACTTGATTTGATATAGCGCCGGTGAATAAGCTGGTCTCCCTGACGTGGCTTTTGTGGGCGCTGAGAAATTCTCGAAGATTTACATTACATTGTAAAAATTGAAAAGTGGCGGATGTGTGTTTGTGGAAACGTTGGATCATCGCTGATTATCCATGAAGCATTGTTATCTTACAGAAATGTGGGTCCCACAGACCTTTTGCGACCCCAGGTCTGGATGGGTGAAGGAGAGGGTATACTATGCAAGCTGGTGAGGAAATACGGGCCGTGGAGAAGTCTATAGGGAGGGTGTTGTGAGAGAAAACAAACGCGATGAGGAGCCTTTTCTGACAGGCTTCATTGTCATAGGATATTATTTGTTCAATTCATCGATATGGTATAACCCGTGTTTATGTTTTAAAGCGCTATGCCTAATGTGCATTATGTGTTGGTGTGTGCGCATGGGTATGTGCGTGCACCCGTGTGTGTGTGTGCGTGTGTGTTTGTGCGTGTTTGTGCGTGCGCGCGCTAGTATGTGTTTGTGCCTGTGTGTTTGTGTGCGTGTGTGTGTGTGTACGTGTGTGTGTATACGTGCGTAATCGATATACCATGATGCGAAGAAGAGGCGACGAGAGGAGGATGGCAATAATCCAGACGATGGCGATGATCTTGTGACTCCTTCCGGTGCTGCACCAGGTGCGAGACTTGATTGGATGCACGATCACTGCATACCTGCACCAGCACACGTCATAATCAACTTCAAGTCACCAAAGGTCATACCTATAATAGTTTTAGGTGCGTATACGTGTAAGACGCTGCGTTTAGGGTGATGTGATACAGAACTGTTTCTTATCGTACATATCAGGTTCTAGCGACATCTGCCGACTGAGTCTAAGTCGGAGATGGAGAGATGAGGGCCAATATGCTTATGTTCCCGAACTTGACCCACGCCAAAGTTCTACGATGTCGAACTCGCCTCTGCATGCACGGTGCTCTATTACTGGTCGCGGTCGCCGACACGCGAAAGGCGGTGCACCGCATTTAGAAAATGAAAGTCACTTGCTATAACGGTCTTCAAGTTAATAAATGGTCTCCAGATAATAACGACAACGCGTGTGCAAACGTGGGTGGACTGATTCCGGGGATCGCCAGGTATACATGTATAGCATAATATATATATATATATATATATATATATTACATATATATGCTATAGCCATAGCATATAATGTTGTAATAGCCCGGGCTCGATTCACTCACCTGTCGACCTAAGAGAGAGATGACTGTTTAGGGTGCAAAGTTATGGTTTCTACCTGCTCTTACTTCTGTATTTGTCTCTGTATTTGTCTCTGTATTTGTCTCTGTATTTGTCTCTGTATTTGTCTCTGTATTTGTCTCTGTATTTACCTCTGTATTTGTCTCTGTATTTGTCTCTGTATTTGTCTCGGTATTTGTCTCGGTATTTGTCTCGGTATTTGTCTCTGTATTTGTCTCTGTATTTGTCTCTGTATTTGTCTCTGTATTTGTCTTCCTGCTGCTGCTGCTGCTGCTGCTACATGTCTGTGTATAATTATGTCTTTCTTCTGCAGCAATTAGTACCTCTGTCTTACTTTTTCATCTCTCACTCTATGCTACGGTCCTATATGTATATTTGTCTCTGGCCCAATCACTGTCTCTGCGTCTATCTGTATTTGCATGTTCCACTCGACTTACGCCTGTGTCCTTCTGCTCATGTCTCTCTCGATGCCATTGGCTTTCTGTCTACATGTATAATCCTCTGTCTCGTAATCTCTCTCTGTCTGTCTATCTGTATGTCCCTCTTTCTGCCTCTCTGCCTGCCTCTGTATCTGTATCTGTCAATGGCGTGCATGGTCGTCATCGGGTTTTCATCACGTGTGGAGTCATATAATATTGATCTTTCACCGCAGAATTATACAGTATACATGTAGACGATTATTTACATAGGAAGTTGTACGGAGGTCAGAAGAAAAATGCAGGTACAAATTGGTGAAATGATCACCCAAACCAAAACAGATCTGATTAAGGGCATAAGAAATTTTTAAGAGATATATTGACAAAATTATCTGATCACTAAGACTTCGCCTTAAGAGATTTGGAGGAGATAATTTGCGATTTTGCTTGCTTGTCCTTTCCTTTCTCGACTTATGTAATGCAATGCAAGGTTAGAAAAGTTCGCGTCTACGATAAAGTGAAATAAACTGAGGCATAAACACTTAGGCAGAGTAATATCATTAAAATAAAGCAATTATAAATTCAGAATGGTAAGACTGAGTGACGAAAGTCAAGGTTAGCCTAAGCAAAATAAGAAAAAATCATCGTATACGCTATTAATGAAATTAAGGAAATGAGAACAAATCATCGTAGACTGTTAATGAAATTCATTCATTCATTCATTCAGAGCATTTATATAGCGCCCCTTCAAGAAACTACTCAAATTAAGGAGAGGTAGCCTATATGTGGCTAGTGGCATATATGCCTATACTTAACTTTCGATGCTGATCGCCGTCAGATTAAGCACAGAGGCGGATGCAGTCAGCATTTCGACGAACCCTGCGATCTTGCAGAGGACGATTCCACCGGACCAGACGCTCGACAGTCGGATGATCATCTCGTAGGGAACGCAGACGACGAGAAAGACGACGTCCGCCATTGCGAGACTGACGAGGAACGATGACGTCACGCTGCGCCACTTCTTGTCGAGCAGCAGCGCAAAGATGACGAGGCCATTACCGACGAGGCCGATGACGAAGGCCAGTCCGTAGGTCAAGGTCGTCGGCAGGAAGGCCCCGTCCTCGAACCACGTCCGACGCACGTCCGTCAGGTCGGTCATGAAGAAGACGTAGTCGAATCCAGCCGGATCCAATGGAGGACCGGGCGTCTGGACGTCGTCGTACGTACTCGCTTCGACCGATTCTCCCGCCGCCGCCGCCGAATAGATCGTCTGCTGCAGTGAATCGACGAGCGGGAAACCGACGACGTCATCGGGCATCGATGTGACGTAGGAGCAGCGGCAGCAGCTCGCAACGAGAACCAACGTCAGAAGGACTCGTGACGTCATGGTGGCGCAGATGACTTTGGTAGAGTGACGTCAGAACTCGCTGAAGCAAAAGAGACAAAAACGATGATGATGGATGTTTTGTGTACAAATGCAACGACAGATCCAACCGAAACAGACATTAGAGACACATGCAGACAAACATTCAGAAGGTTGTTCAGACAGATGAACACATGTGCACCCAAGCTGATTAATGTGCCCCTCTTTACTCGCTATGCATGGCATCGCAAAGGTGCATGGGCCATCTCTAGAAACCATTCTGACTTCAAAGGTGGGCCCATCTCTCTAGAAACCATTCTGACTTCAAAGTTGGGCCCATCTCTCTAGAAACTATTCTGATTTGACTAACGCGCATGAAGTATAGCTGGTGACATGCGAATAGCTCTTACAAGCAGTTTATAAATATATATAGTTTACTCTCTTACGATTACGATCAGAATCAACTATATAATATATATATATATATATATGCCTATATATATATGGGACGAGACAGAGAACAGAGGAAAGAATATATATATATATATAATATATATATATATATATATAGCAGAAACAGAGGCATGCAAATGATCAGAGGAGTAAACACAAACTGACAGTGATACAAAGGAACAAGAACACAACGAAGGACAATCCTGAGGACTGGAATATGAAAAATATTAGATAAAAGGAGTTTGATAGACAATCACCTTCAAACAACAAAATGTCTGGCAGGCAAACAAATCGGAATGAGTGGAAACGTGGAAAAGATTTGGCTCTGTAATCGGTACCAGAAGAGAAATAGAGTAAGGAAGACATACGTGCAGATAGACAGACGGACACATAGACGGACACATAGGCAGACAGACAGACATGCAGACAGACAGACAAACATGCAGACAAAGATCAAAAGATTGCGCGAAAATAGATTGGAAAATCGAGCGATCGTATTATAGAGAAGATGCAATTTTGTGGAAACATAACTCAAGCGATTACTTATACATATAATAATATCAAAACTAATAATTATAATCTATTTTTTCGCACCTAACTAACCTTGCTAAGTTAAGTGGAAAGCTGGAAAGCTTTCCACTTCTTCTTCTGTGACTTCGCATTTCACTTTTCTCTGTCTGTCTGTCCGTCTGTTTCATACTCCATCTCTTTCTCTCTCTGCCTGTCTGTCTGTCTGTCTGCCTGTCTGTCTGTCTGTTTGTCTCTCTATGTGTCTGTCTCTCTTCCGCGCTCTTTCTCTATCCTCTACGCTTGTTTCGCGTTCTTTGTCTCTCGCACCAGAAGTCGATAATGATGACCGGGTGCAAAGGTGTGAATCGTTTGAGACTAAAAGAAAAGCGATCGCATCAGTTTAGATGAAAACGATACAATTCCTTTGTAGACATCTCGAATTGCTTCGGAACTCATTAACCAACCCCACGGATTTCTGATTGGAACCCGATGCCATTGTATTTTACTGGTATACACCAAGGGAATGACTACCATGCAATCCATGAACGAACCGCAGCGTGAATAAAAGACTATAACATAGGAGGTAATCGAGATTGATGATGCTGATAATCAAATGATGATCGTCATCATTATCATCATCATCATCATCATCATCATCATCATCATCACCATCACCATCACCATCACCATCATCACCACCACCACCATCACCATCACCATCATCACCACCACCACCACCACCATCATCATCATCATCATCATCATCATCATCATCATCAATATCCGTTTGGATATTCTTGTACCATTTGAATATTCTTGTGCCTTTTTGATAAAATTTATCTGTACTTTTTGATATTCAGTACCATTTGGATGTTCCTGTACCTTTAAGATATTCCTTTACCATTTTTGATATTCTTGTATCAATACTGTTTGAATATTCCCCAACCCTACATAGCCCAGTGTTATAATAAAGCAGGAACGTCACAGCATATTATCCATTATTACCTATGCGTTGGAGTATAGTTATGCTTATTCTGCTGACCATCTGTTGCCCCATCCATCCAATCCCTCCTCCTCCTTATCCTCCTCATTCTCCTTCTCCTCCTCCTCCTCCTCCTCCTCCTCCTCCTCCTCCTCCTCCTCCTCCTCCTCCTCCTCCTCCTCCTCCTCCTCCTCCTCCTCCTTATCCTTCATCCTGAGGGGAAGACGCCACACATGGGGATGAGGAGACGCTGAAGTGACTCATGACAGAAGACTCGCAGACGACCGACTCTCGACGACGCTGCGGACGAAACAGTCTTCCTAATATTTACCAAATCCTCTATTTATATAGCGCCGCTATGATGATGCGAGGCATTGATCGATGATGGCGCTATATAAACGTTGAGGGTCTGATGGAGGAGGTTGTCTTCAAGACTGCAGGTTCGAATCCGAACCTCTCTCTCTCTACGCTTAGGTAGACACAAGCAGCTAACAAAATCATAGACTTCATTTTTTAGAGCTGCAAAAACATTGGTATAATAGGCTGCACCTTTTGTAGATCGTCGACAGTCATCTATGATGTTTTTAAGCGCTATATAGGCTAAATGGGTTTATGCATGCATACATGATACATACACACATACAAGGATGCATGCACAAATACATGCACGTGTATATAGATACGCAAATACATACATACATACATACATATGTGCATATATGCATAGTTTTTGCATACATACATTCATTAAGAAATGCATACACCTGTATATGTATACTTACTATCCTACATGCAGACATGCGAGCATAGTACAGCATGCATACATACATACATACATACATACATACATACATACATACATACATACATACATACATACATACATACATACATACATACATACATACATACATACATACACACATGCACACACACAAACATACATGCACACATATATACATACATACATACATACATACATACATACATACATGCACACACATACATACAAACAAAGATGCATAAATACATACATGCATACATACATACATACATGCATACATACATACATACATATGTAGTATGTACATATGTACATACATACATACATTCATACATACATACATACATACGTACATACATACATACATACATACATACATACATACATACATACATACATACATACATACATACATACATACATACATACATACATACATACATACATACATACATACATACATACATACATACATACATACATACATACATACATACATACATACATACATACATACATACATACATACATACATACATACATACATACACACATGCACACACACAAACATACATGCACACATATATACATACATACATACATACATACATACATACATACATACATACATGCACACACATACATACAAACAAAGATGCATAAATACATACATGCATACATACATACATACATGCATACATACATACATACATATGTAGTATGTACATATGTACATACATACATACATACATTCATACATACATACATACATACATACATACATACATACATACATACATACATACATACATACATACATACATACATACATACATACATACATACATACATACATACATACATACATACATACATACATACATACATACATACATACATACATGCATACATACAACGTGCACATGTGCTTTTGTAATATGTGCATATGCGTGCATACGTGTAAATATTTTATATACTATATGTATAGGATCATACTTATGTAGGCCTACATATTATTTAGTAAAGGTCTATGATTTATACTCTATATTAAACACATTGCATACACTTCTGTACGAATGTATAGAAGGGGTTGAAGGCGTAGCGCGTTTTGTCGATCAGTGAAAGACACACACACACACACACACACACACACACACACACACACACACACACACACACACACACACACACACACACACACACACACACACACACACACACACACACACACACACACACACACACATACACACACACACACAAGCATACGAGCTGCAGGAACGTCGCCAAACAATGATTGGCTTGCCTAAAGTTATAAAGTATAATAGATTTACTGGACTTTGGCATTACCCTGTATACATTGTACTTTCTTGGAGCGCATAATAACAGTTAATTATTGTTGATCGCAGGCAATTTTGCGCAGGCTGTCAATGTATTTGCGAATAAAATGTATGCGACATGTTATTATAATTATATACATGCAAATAATTTGTACTATTCATTTAGACTCTCAATAATGGTATAGACTATAATTATACAGCTGCAGTGCATTTGTAAAGCACGCCTTCGTGGTCTCTGCTCGTAGTTGATAATGTGGATAAAGTGCGCTAATATAATTATAAGTTGGCCTATATAAACATACATGGCATTGTATGTATGCATATATATATATATACTAGCTGGGGTACCCGGCGTTGCCCGGGAATTTTAGGATTCGGCCGTTCCTGGCCAATCCCTCCCTCCCCAAAAAAATTTCTTCTCCCTCCCCAACCCCCGCCCCTTCACCACACTCCGACAATTTGGGTTTTCGAAACAAAATTTCTTCTCCCACACCCACCCCACGATTACACATGAAAAGAGTCAAAGGCTGTTTTGGACAAACAGCCAACCGTAAAATTTGGATTTGGGGGGAAAAATATTTCCCACCCCCACTCCCCACCTCCCACTTTCCCACCCCTCTACTCCTACGACACCCACGACACCCCATCACTCTCCAACCTCCACCGGTACGCCAACCGTGAAATTTTTATTTTCGGGAAAAAATTTCCCCACTCCCCACCACCCCCACTCTCCAAAAATACACCCCACAACACCCCACGACACAACACCACACTCCGACCTCCACCGGTAAGCCACCCGTGAAATTTTGATTTTCGGAAAAACTTTCTTCCCCCAATTTCCCCCACCCGACGCCTACCCCACCCCTCCCCACCCCTTCCCCACTCTCCCAACCCCCACCACACTCCACGACACCCCACCACACTCCGACCTCCACCGGTAAGTCACCCGTGAAATTTTGATTTTCGCGAAAAAACTTTCTTCCCCAATTCCCCTTCCCCTCTCCTCCACCCCTCCCCACTCTCCAACCCTCCACCTCCCACCACACACCATGACATTCCACCACACTCCGACCTCCACCGGTAAGCCACCCGTGAAATTTTGATTTTCGGGAAAAACTTTCTTCCCCCAATTTCCCCCACCCCCCACTCCACCCCCCCCCCCCTCACCCCCCACTCTCCCACCCCCACCACGACACCCCACCACACTCCGACCTCCACCGGTCGGAGTGTGGTGAAGAAATTTTGATTTTCGTGAAAACTTTCTTCCCCCAATTCCTTTCCCCTCTCTCCAACCCCTCCTCCACTCTCCCACCCCTCCACCTCCCACCACACACCACTCTCCCACCCTCTCCACCCCACCACACCCCACGACACCCCACCACACTCCGACCTCCACCGGTAAGCCACCCGTGAAATTTTGATTTTCGGAAAAAACTTTCTTCCCCAATTTCTCCCCCACCCCACCCCACCCCTACCCCACCCCCACTCTCCCACTCCCTCCCCCCGCCACACTCCACGACACCCAACCACACTCCAACCTCCACCGGTAAGCCACCGGTGAAATTTTGATTTTAGGGGAAAAACTTTATTCCCCAATTTTCCTTCCCCTCTTCCCAACCCCTCCCCCACTCTCCCACCCCTCCACCTCCCACCACACACCACGACACTCCGCCACACTCCGACATCCACCGGTAAACCACCCGTGAAATTTTGGTTTCCGGGGAAAAAATTTTCCCCGACATCTCCCCACCTCTCCCCACCCCTCCCCACTCCCTCCACCCCAAACACCCACCTCGGCCCTGCGGTGTGTGTTTGTTGGAGGCGAGGTGGCCCGTGTAAAAATACGTGTAGTTGCAACGTTTCAGATGAATAAGTGTGAAACTATGCATGGCAACGGCTGAAAAAGTAGGGAAAATGAGGGGTTTTGCCCCCACGCGGGCCCCCATGGTGGCAGAGATTCGCCGACCCCCCAATAACCTGTGTCGGGTCGACCCCGACCCACCTGCGAAGGATTGGTGTCGATTGCTTCAAAACTGTGGCCGTGCATAGCTAACAATCAAACAATCAAACAAACAAACAATCAAACAAATATACAAACAAACACACAGACTTACTGAAATATATATTAGATATATATATATACAGAGACAGACAGAGACAGAGACAGATACAGAGACAGAGAGAGAGAAAGTAAGGGAACGGGACAGAGGAAGAGGGACAGAGAGAAAAATGAACCCATTGACACATCGGTCCTGAAATTAATCTAAGTAGGCTACAACTATAGGCTACATTATGGATATTATATTATGTGTAGGCCTACATGTATATTGCATAGGACACTAATAGCATGAAGTTCGATAAATATGTAGGCCATCAAATTTTCCGCAGTCGGCTGCTATAGATAAATACGCGTTGTCTGTTGTCTCTGAGAAAAAGATAACGGTTGATCCACGATCATTGGTTGACATTAAAACTGACTGTGATGATGGAGACAAAGCAAAAAGCTAAAATACTTGACACTCCAGTCATCTAGACTTCTGTGAACCGAAAATTGCCGGTCTGGCGATCGATGTCCAGAAGCATTAAATTCTGCACAAAATTTTCAGGTCATCGAAAGTTTGTAGAAGTTGGTCGTAGGAAAGATTTGAAGCATAACCAGATTTTCTGGTCATTTGTGATATATAGTTAATTTGCCTTTTTTCCGATTTAGCTAAGCTTCTCTGGATCCTTTCATCATGTGCATGCATGCTGCTGCCTTTGTAATAGGAGGACAAGTGTAGGCTATACATTGTATATGCGGGCACAATGGCACAATGCATGTTGTGAATTATTTTGGGGAAAAGACGTCCTGCGAGGTCATGAAGTCTAACTGCTCAACTGTTAAAAAGATTCTGGCATATTTGTTAAAAAAATATAGAGTCTACCGGTAGTTAAGTAAGGCCTACAATATGGACCTGCTCAAGCAGGACAGCTGCAAATAAGCTCCCATCCTCAGAGGAACGATCATCTTCAGAAAGATATTGCAGTTGGATTACGGACAACAGTGTATATACCACGTCCCTGATTCCCCGAAAAACCCATGCACACCACGCCGGGACCGAGAATAGTAATCATGCGAATCACTACTCTCATTTTAACGACTTAAAGTAAACGTGAAAAGCAGACTTGGTCTCTTGAGGTCTTACGCATGCATGCAGTCATGATTTGCAACACACACGCGCGCGCGCGCGCCCACACACTCGCACACACAAACACATTTTTATGTAACGACTGTCTTGCCTGTATGGACACGTCTGAGCATAATATGAGCTTCAAAGCATGGTGTTTCAGTCATGAAAATTCCAGGATCATGCCATGGATCTATATAACGCCCCTGCAGCCCCGGACGCGGTCCGATCCTTGCTTTTATCAGGACTCCGATGACGACAACATGTGCACTTAGCCGACTTCATTATGTGATCCAGTTCTTCCCTGTTCGTGTCACTGTTAATGACTGCTACTAACAGACAGCCAGATGTGTCATCTATATTTGTCCGTGCAGTTTCAGGAATGGGCAATCTTGAGTTTCGAAATGACCGTGTTATACGAAGTTGAAAAGGCGCAGACCATTTTAACTCTGCAGGACATAATAACATGCTGCATGCAAACGTTGATGCTATAGAGGCATATTAACTGGATCGCAAAATAACCGAAATGAATGGCCAACATTTGAACTTCCCGAGGAGCAGCACATCAATTGAAGCTGACTGACTGTCAGACGCTACTTAAGTATGAGCTTTGTCAAATGATGAATTTTTTCTTTACAAACGATGAATCAAGTCAAAGCGGAGAACTGCGGCCATCCATCAAACGTCTAATGAAAGAAGTGCACGTGTACGTATATGACATCTTCTATCTATAGGCCTATACCAACGCCCTACCATGCATCATCGTCGTCCGAACACCTGAACATCGTTTAGGGGCCGTCGGGTCGTCATATGTGCAAACGGTTAGACAGTTGATTACATCCAGGCATTGTAGGCTATGTCACGTCTTTTAAGTACCGCAGAAACGTAAGTCCTACTCCAGGGTTCAGATGATGCTAAAGTTACTAAGAAGAATAGGTAGGCTTATATACAATATACATGTATGATAGGCATGCATACGTTCGAAAGCAGGGCTTTAAGTGTGGCTGGACGGTGATGGACCACGTTCACGCACTTATTTTCAAATCTGGACGCCGTCCTGCCACACTTATTAGACCGACACAGCGTGGAAAGAAAGGGGTGGGTGTCCACTGTCCAGGCATGTACTTCTATTTTTGCACTTTAAGCATGCTATTTTTCATCACAAAGATGGGGCGCTGTCTATCTCATATAACCAGTGACGCGAGAGAAACCAGTCATCTTCTCCAGCGCGTAACCATAGTCATTATCACCGCAAACGTTTCAACTTTCAACGCCATTGCCTTCCAAGGCACCTTTGCTCCGCTGTATCTTGACGAGAACGAATTTTTACGCTTTCGGATAATTTTTAAAATCCTGAGGGATCTGAGGTAGCACACAGCACTTTTTGGAGCTCAGTATACGACTTCAACCACTACTGACCTGTGACCATGCCAGAACAATGTTATTTCTAATTGTTTGAAACACATGTAGGCCTACCTGAGGTCAAATAATAATAATAATTTTTAAATAAATTAAAAAAATAATGATAATAATAATAATAATAATAATAATAATAATAATAATACACATTATATGCCTGTGTTTGTCAGACGTTCACTGTTCATCACGCACAGTCAATTAGTGTTGCACAGTTTGATACGGAAATAAATGATGGTTTATAACAATAGTAATAATAATAATAATAATAATAATAATAATAATAATAATAATAATAATAATAATAATAATAATAATAATAATAATAATAATAATAATAATAATAATAATAATAATAATGAAATAATAAATAATATTATTATTATAATAAAATAATATAATGATATAAAAAATAAATATTATAATAAAATGATCCTCATTTAAAATTTAAAGGTGGCATGAGATATATTGCAAGAGTCAATTAATCCAATTTCATCTCATGTGACCTAACCCAGAGGTTCCCAAACTTCTCTGGCTCGCGACCCACTTGGGAATATTTTTTCTGTCTCCGGACCCACTAAAGTGACTAAACAAAATTAGGTACAGAGTACTAAGCTAAAACTAAGTAAGGACTGCTTCATAAATCGGGATTAAGATATGCTGATTTACATCCAGCATTTAGAAATTACCACATTTAAAACAGTAAAATTTAACTTAAGGAAAAAGCCAACATTTATCGCAATGCAAGCAACTGTTATATCAATGTAACAGTAACTAATCGTTAAATTTAAACTTTAAGTTTAAAGAATCAATGTGAAGGATGGGCCTGCAATGCCTGCATGTTACTCATAAGTAAGTCAACGCGTGGTTTAAACTTTAAAAGAAGTCAGACACCGCCTCATGTCATTATCTGTTCCTGTATTTTGTTTTCATTGCCGTCAATGCTGAAAATCCAGCCTCACACAGGTATGTGGTTGAAGACGGCAACAACACTGACAAAGCAATATCAGAGAGTTCGGGAAATACAGTTGCAGCATTAAGCCAAAGTCAAATGTTGTTTCACTAGTTATAACGAAATAATAAAGTATGACGTTTGAGGGTTACTGGAATAAATACTGAAATTAACAGAGAAATAAGAAGAACTTTCGCGACCCACTTGCCAAAGCTCTGCGACCCACTTTTGGGTCGCGACCCACAGTTTGGGAAACGCTGCGTGTCCTAACCTACATGTATTCTCGTCCTGCTAAGTTTCAAATACATCGCCTGCATTATTTTCGTTACAAGTAATCTAATCTAACGTAATCTAATCTCATCTCATCTCATCTCGTCTCATCTCTGAATATCTTCCATCTAATTTTATATCAGTGTTTGCTTCGCCCTTTTATTAGCATGTCAGTGGGCAGCCATATTGAAGCACGGACCGACCCTCTCTATATACAGCGTTAAATAATTGTATGTGTATTTGTAGGTATATATATACTTATATGTGCGTACATAATATATATATATTGCATATAGTGAATGCAATGCATATACTATATATAGAATACATGTAATATATATGCAGATATATAGATCGTATAGTCGATTTGCGCTATATAAATTGCGTTTGTCTGCTTCTTATCACTGTCTTGTCGCACTCCGACAATTTCGTTATGCGGATTTGGATTTTCAATCGATCAAACGTCTTTCTGGTCTATACTACTGCTGATTCGCTTCACCGAATTCACTGACTCCACCCCACCCCACCCTACCCCACAACCTCCATTCCATCCCTCCATCCCATCCCACCCATGCACCCATCCGTCACCCGATTAAAGGACCCTGACGGGTGAAACGAGCCACGGAGATTTTGAGACAGACTGCAGAGACCGGGATAACGACTGATAGAAAATAGGAGGAAGAAAGGTTGGGAAGGAGTGAGTAGGAGGAAGAGTGGCAGAGCAGAAGAAGGGGAATAGTGAGAAAGGATCATGGAAGATTAGGGAAGATTAGGAAAGATTAGGGAAGATTAGGAAAGATTAGGGAAGATTAGGAAAGATTAGGGAAGATTAGGGTCATCGACCGACGACCGCCGAATTTCGTCGTAATAGTAAAAGAGAGAAGCATGAGATTTTTACCAGAAAAAGAGTTTGCAGTGCATGGTTCGTCAAATAATTTGCTCGGTCCGAAAACCAATCCTTAATTCGCGACATAGGACATGTAGGACGTGTAGGACATGTTGGACGTGTAGGACATGTAGGACGTGTAGGACGTGTAGGACATGTAGGACGTGTAGGACATGTAGGACGTGTAGGATATGTAGGACATGTTGGACGTGTAGGACATGTAGGACATGTAGGACGTGTATAGGACGCGTAGGGCGTGTAGGACATGTAGGACGTGTAGAACATGTAAGACATGTAGAACATGTAGGGCGTGTAGGACATGTAGGACGTGTAGGGCATGTAGGACATGTAGGACATGTAAGACGTGTAGGACGTGTAGGACATGTAGGACGTGTAGGGCATGTAGGACGTGTAGGACATGTAGGACATGCAGGACATGTAGGACATATATGACGTGTAGGACATGTAGGACATGTATACATGCAGGACATGTAGGCAGTGTGAGAATTGCCGGGGGTTTGGGGGGTCTCAACCCCCAGTCTTCCTTAGAGCCCCATAGTAAAATCTGTTTTTCACACCCAAATTTCAAGTGGATAATGGTCCAAACCCCCCCAGTTATTTTTCCACAATTCTTACACTGCATGTAGGACATGTAGGTAGGCCTACTTACATGTAGCCGGACACTTAATCACATCCGATGTCACAACTTCAACAGCATATTATAAACGGCCACGGAAACTGTTAACTGTTGGTGCTTTGTTGTCTTCCTATAGAGCTGAAGGTTGGCTAGTGTCTGTCAACAGCAGGCACTAGCGAACTTAGTAATATTTCTAAGAGTCTATGGATCGTCGTCGGAATGGAAAAAGTCGTCGTTCGTTCGACTCCAGTGAAGCGAGAATTAGATTAATATTGAGAGATGGTTGATCGATTAAAAGCAAACATCGACTCCATGTCTGTTCACACAAAACCACAACACGGCTGTCAATCAACACATACACACACGAGCGCGCACACGCACACGCACACGTAAACACGCAACACGCACACGCTCACTCGCTTACACACAACATCCCTAGAGTTGTTCTCAGCTCAACTCCGGTGATAAAGAAAGTATTCAGGGTTGCTAAAGATGTATGCAGAGCATCTATAGCTTAAAACTCGCAGAACTGAAGGATGCCTGTTCCACGTGGAACCCACTGAAAAGTTTTCAGCGGGTTCCACGTGGAACAAGTGAAAAGACATAACGTTAAGTCCTTGGAGTCCGCGCTAAAGTAACAAACATGTTCGCCTCAAGTCTCAAGTACGCGCCAAACTAGCAAACATGTTCGCCTCAAGTCTCAAGATGCAGAACAAACAATTCCGAGGTAAGGAGGTAAATGCGTCGTTCCCCGACTGGTATTAAATTCAATACGCTTGCATGGAAACAATGGAGCACATCATAAATTTGAGGCATAATCAACGTTTGAGATGCGAACATCAATTCTATGGCAGCTGCACGAAGTACTCACTCAAGCTGCACAATGTGCCTCAAGGGGAACCATCATCGTCAGTGGCAATGCAGTGGTCAGTACTATTACAAATAAATTCAGGAAAAAAAGTGAGTGCGGCGTTGAGTGAAAACTAACAGAAAATTACTCGAAATTGTCGCAGCTGAATGAAAAGCAAAGCACGACATGAGAGATCTAGATGTTCTCAGGGGCGGCGCTAGGGGGGGGTCTGGGGGGCTAAGCCCCCCCTAAAAGAGGCTCAGCCCCCCCTAAAAAAGGGTCATCCGAATTTTTTGACATTGAAATAACCACGATTTTTGGTCGATGACTAAAAAAAAGGTCGTCAAAAATTTTGGCGGCGAAAATGGAAAATTTTCATGAGATTTCGGTCGATGACTAAAAAAAGGTCGTCAGAAATTTTGACGGATGGAAATGTTAAATTTTCGCCGCGAGGCTTCAGCCCCCCCCAAAAAAACTGAAATCCTGACGCCGCCACTGGATGTTCTTCATCATGAATCCTATCGCCTATAGCGGACATGTGTCAAGGAGACAAAATTAGGAAACTCAGCAGATTGGATATAGCCTGATGATCAGGGCCGTAGCAACAAAGAACGAGGCCCCCTCCGAACATAATAATATTATTATGTCCAAGGCGGCGGGGCCCCTTAAAATGCAGAGACTGGAAACAGTATTTACTATATACAATATGCAGGGCTCAAATAATATTATATTATGTATAGCCTACATAGGCCTGCAGTATGCATGTACTCCGTATTTACTTCAGGGCATTGTCAGTAAAACCAATAAGCTTATGGATTGTGCAATAGCGTCAATAAATGTCACTTACTTAGTTATACCTTACGTATTTTACACATTTAGGGGCCCCCTTTCCTTGCTGGGCCCCCTTCGGTCGGAGGGTACGGAGGGCGGTCGCTACGCCTCTGCTGATGATGTATACATGCAGACTTTCAATTGCGTTTTAGACCATACATTCTGGTCTCTCGCTTCAATATATCAGCGCAAGAAGACCGCAGATCATCGGCAGATGTTCAGCTGCCCTGCAGGTTACAGTTCCTCCCTTTGGAACAATCTTTGTACCTTTCTTTTAACCTCAGAAGTCGCATCCTCTTCGCTTGTTCACACGAGCTGTCACTACTGCAGTCTATACATACGTTTTGAGAGGTTATTAAGCGAGTTATACATGCACAAGCACACCACCACCACCACCACCACCACCACCACCACCACCACCACCACCACCACCACCACCACCAACACCACCACCACCACCACCACCACCACCACCACCACCACCAACACCACCACCTATTAATCATCATTAGGGTAGAGAGGGGGAAGTTGGACACCTTACGTTTTGAGAGGTTATTAAGCGAGTTATACATGCACAAGCACACCACCACCACCACCACCACCACCACCACCACCACCACCACCACCACCAACACCACCACCTATTAATCATCATTAGGGTAGAGAGGG
>OX457036.1:46445280-46451704 GCA_949752735.1 Lumbricus terrestris
GGTGGCCCAACACCGTTCTGATATCTTGGAATTTGCTCATAGACATTTAGCAACTGCAAAGCCACGAGACGATTACACGGAATTTATCGAACTCTCAGTTGTCTTTCTTGAAGGGGTTTCTTCTTGTGGAATTCGGTTTCGAATACCTGGCGCTATGCACCGGGCACGATGGATGGCAAAAGTAATCTATACCATAAAGATGTGGCTCTTTCGTGCTCAGTTCAAGAAGACTGCTGCAGAAGAACGCATCATTCGTGATATTGCCATATTTTCAGTTGTTGTCTAGGCCTACCTGAAAGCCTGGATTACTGCGCCAATTGCTGTGGAGGCTCCTCTGAATGACTTCACTCTCATGGCAAACCTTCTCACATATCCACATACTACAATTTCTTCTGCTACAAGCATTAAGAAGCTAGGGCTTCATCTCTGGTATTTGTCTGAAGAGCTTATTGGGCTTGCTTTTTTTGATTCAAGGGTATCCAATGACTCCAAGAAGCTAATGATTTCTGCCATGGAAGAAGTAGCCCAAGATCATCCGCCTAAACGACCCAGTGTGAAGTCAGCCATTTCTTGGCGCCAGCGGTCTGGAACAATACTGTACAGTGTACAACCAACTCCAAGAAACTGTTCCAGGTGCTTGGTCTGCGTGGACTATCTGAGATGATGCTTTCCAAAGATCCTGCTCTTTGGGAAGAGCATGAAGCATTTCGAGAAGCACAAGCAGTACTAAAAGGGTTGGCTGTCGTCAATGATAGAGCTGAACGAGGTGTGGCACTCATCCAGGACTTAAATAAAAAGTTAACAAAAGATGTGGATCAGCTTCAATTTCTCCTGCAGGTTGTCAGTGATCATCGACGACAGTTCCCTGATTGTACGAAAAGAAATCTCGTGTCAAATTAGTAGAAAGCAGTGATTCCTGCATTTTATTGTCCTGTACTGATCATTTACTTCTGTGACCAGCTGAACAGTGAACAATAACTGAATTATAATTGAACAGTAAACACTTGTTTCATTGGCATTGTTGCATCACTAGAGTGTATTTTAGTCATCTCTGTAAGATTCTGAGTGACAGTGTGTTGAATATAGTTTGGTTGAAATTGTATGTTTCAATTGATCAAATTTGTATTAAAGAATAAATTTCGGCGCTCGAGGGGCACCCCTAAATGTTTTGCAATTCCAAAATCCTTTTCAACATAATGTTATTTCTATAATTGGCATGGATTGAAAGGGTGCCAGACAAAATTTTACCATTTTTAATTTTTGGCTGTATGCTAAGGGCCACCCTAGTATGTATGTATGGATGTATGTAAAGTATGTATGTATGTCTGTGTGGCTTGTTCTTCGCTTAAGTCTGATTTGCACATGAATCGATCAGATCCAGTTCGACCATGTCAGTCGGATAGGATTGGATCGTGTTGCATTGAAGCAATCGGAGAATTTGTCGCTAACTTTTTAGTCGGATCTGATCGGATCGATGTACTGTGTACTATTCTCAACCAACAACGTTGACCTTAATTCAACCTGCTTTTTGGACTGAACAGTGACGTCAGATCACAATTTCGTGGTCTGTCGGATTCAATCGAGATCAGACGACCGAAGTGATAATCATAATCAATTAATCATCGTGTAACATCGAATCAAACTTCTTCCCATCGAGGTCTTATTGATTTTGGTCTCGAGTGCGCCAGAATTCGTTTGCACAAATCTTCGTCTTGGTCTTAGACCAAAAGTCATGGTCTTGGCTTTTAAAGACCGACACCGATAGTCGACTGTCAATTGGCAATATGAACAGCAATTAATGAGAGCCGTTTTTAGATATATTAACTGAATCCAAGGCCATAGCCAGGATTTTGTTGTCGTGTGTGTGTTTAATCCATCTTGAGCAAGCTGACAAGCAACCCAATCAATTCACTACAGCAGCTGCCACAGCATCATCATAATCAGATCATAGCCGTGATGTAATGTATTGTAAAATTTCACATACAAATAAGAGCATCGAAAAAAGACATGGTTTAAGGTTTCAATAAATGTCTTCTCCCATTGTTTAAATGTTTTTGATTTCCACCCTGCAATGGTAGCAATTGCATTTTAGGCTGTCACCTTAATAAAACTGCTCATTTTTCAATGCTCGTAGTCCTGGTTTAAAGGCCAAGCTCGGCATTCCAGATTCTCTCCGGAGAATATAATATATTCATAATGGGCGTGGCTAATAGAACCAATGACCGTCTGCTTGCAGATTGCTTCAAGCGTGGCTGACAGGGATGACCGTTGCTATATCACCAAGAGGTTAATCTAGGTCGACTGTACACCAACTTGGCTGACTTGCTGGAGTCATATGCAGATTAGCTAGGCCGTGTATACCCAAGACCGTTCCGCTTGCCTGGCCGCAGAATCTTGACCAGTGTATACCTATATATTCACATATATCTATACTCATACACGCGGATATATATAGATATATATACACACACATATACATGTATATCACCCATTGCCATTGATTCGCCCACTGTACACTGCACGGTCCGAGGGAATAATCTAGGTGAACTGTACACTGTTTTAGTGCAAGCTGTACATCTTGTTATAAGCTTAGTTATTCTACAATGTCTAAGGATTTCAACATCAGCTTGGCACCGTTACCACACCAATCAAACATTTCAGTGTTCATTGCAGATTTCAGACTCTGGCAACGAGCAGCTTCAAATAAAAAATGCTTGAATGAATTGTGAAAGTGCATTTCCAGAATGCATTAGCATAAAAACATTGTGAAGTTACATGACAGATACATTCTGTATTATTATACTGTTGGCTTATAAGACTGGCCATTTGAGATACTCAAATATAAATAGCCCAGCTCATTGCGAGGTGAATCAATATCAATGGGCGATATATGTGTGTATATATAATAGGCCTATATACAATATAATGTGAGTGTGTGTCTTTGGGTGGGGATGTGTATATAATTATGTATAAATACATGTATACGCAGGTTTACACGAACTAGCTTATCAGCGTAGGACTTCACGCAAGTCAGCTAAGCTGGTGGTCAGTTGGCCTAGACAATGCCCCAGGGACTAGCTATCAATAACAATGGTCATACATGTGAACAATAGGGGAATGACCACCTTGATACAGGTAAGCCAAACTTGAAGTAGATGTGCATCTTCATTGCAATGAACACTAAATTGACTTCATTGGTGGTGCTATAGCTGAAAGGCTTGAACAATGCTAGTGTAGGCCGATTTTCATGGCAGTAGGCATTACTTCCTTATTTGGAGGGTTCCAGTTTGCTTTATACACTGGCAGCTTCGTAATAGTAAACTCAAAATTTCTAAAGCCCCACTAGAAAACGAGCGCTGCGTTGAGTTAGAAGGGTTGTCCGTGAGATTAGTACTGGTGGTCTGGGTCGCGACAGCTTTCGCTGTAATAAGTAATTGTTGTAGCAATATATATATATATATATAATTGTAAAAATACTTATAATTTTCTTTGCTGAATAATATCAGATTAAATTTATATTGCAATGCAACAGATTGCTAAGTTGCTAAACTTGACCTCGCTGCACTTGGGACTGAATTCCATGGTTAGCCTGGAAATACAAGGGCGCTCCATCTACACACATGACCTAAGTTCACCTAACCATGGCACAAGTTTATAATACACAAACATGCACGCACGGACATACACACACAAACACACGCATTATATAACTATATATATACCTATATGTATACACACATGCGCGTGTATGAGTGCTGGTCAAGATTCTGCGACCAAGCAAGCGGAACGGTCTTGGGTATACACGGCCTAGCTAATCTGCATATGACTCCAGCAAGTCAGCCAAGTTGGTGTACAGTCGACCTAGTCGACCTCTTGGGGATATAGCAATGGTCATCCCTTTCAGCCACGCTTGAAGCAATCTGCAAGCAGACGGTCATTGGTTCTATTAGCCACGCCCATTATGGATATATTATATTCTCCGGAGAGAATCTGGAATGCCGAGCTTGGCCTTTAAGTCTACACAGTGACGCCTGCAAATTGTTCAAAAAAGTTTGAATTTTCACACTGCAACCGGAGCATTTCAAGCCGTCAACCTAAATAAATAAGGCTAATCATGATTTTAGTGCTCAGAGATGTGGTTTAAAACTTCAACAAAAATGTCTTCTCCCATTGTTTATTTTTTAAATTTGCACACTGCAGTGGTAGCATTTTAGGCTGTCATGTTAATCAAATTGCTCATCATGGATAAATAGCTTTGAAAGGACCGTCCCCCACCCAAGTCTCTGCCCATGAGGGGAGTGATTGAGGAAGGAAGGGATGGAGAGAAGTCAGCTCTATGTGTCAGCGTCGCTCAGCGACGCCATTAATCTACGCAGACTGTGTTTCTAAAAAAATAGAAGTCTTACAACATAAAGAGTATTAGAGGAGAGTGGGGCAAGAGCGGCCTGCGGGGCAAGAATAGACAGAAGGATATCGTAAAGCAATACGTATGCGTAGCGATTAAATTAAGCCACGTTGAAAGACATTTATCGGCCGCATCGAATGACATAAGATATGTTAAATTTACTTGCAAACTCTACGAGTAAATAATAATTTTTCGATTTTTCTAAGATCATTATAAATCGGAATAGTTAGGAATAATTTTTTATTAAATCAAAGTTTTCGATGCTAAATTTTTCGATAATTTTATGTTGCAAAGACATCAATAGCGCATCGATTGCGCGTATTAGATTGAATGAATTCGAAAGATGTCAAGAGTAATTAGAAGAAAAAAATGATTGCTAAGGTACCGGGGCAAGAGTGGCCGTGACAGCATGGGGCAAGAGTGGTCTCAGCTACACTTGCTCCATAAACAGTAAAAGTCTACATATTAGAGAAAATTCCCCAAAATCACTTAGAATGGACCAAAGAGTTCAGTAAAGCTAGGTAAGAAAGTTAAAACAAGTCTATCAAGTGCTCTTATTAGTATTTTCATGTTTTATTATTACTGTTATCATCCTTATTATTATTATTATTATTATTATCATGTGTGCTTTACTATTAATTATTATTAATTTTTACAATTATAACAGTCACTATTGTAAGTACTATATCATTATTATTATTATTTATTATTATTATTATTAATGCCAAATTAGTCACAGGGAAGCTATCTTCAAAAAAGAAATCCAAAGTATATGTAGTGTAAATACAATGATTAATACTGCATGGGGCAAGACTGGCCGTTCATGCCACTCTTGCCCCACCGGTGGGGCAAGAGTGGCTTTTCAAGAGCATGCATAAAATGTTTAATACCAACAAATCAGATGAATTTTTCTGAAATAGTTTGTGCACCATGCATAGCCAGATGGTTGGTCTATGACATGGTATAGTTGAATGTTTCAATATTGTCTTCTGCTCAGAGATATTTGGACGAAATCCTTAAGGGGCCGCACTTGCCCCACCCTCCTCTAGATGAGATTGATGTGCGCCCGGCTAATTTACTTAATCCATGTTATCAGCCTTCGGGGCCCTGGGCCCATTCGGATTACACCGTGTCTAAAAGCACAAAAAACCATAAACGAAACTTGGATTTAAAAATTACAAAACATGCAGTGATAAACCAAATTTAGGCTATTTCGTGTTTTCCAGTGGCCAGCTAACTGTGTTCATAATTATTTAAATAATACGTAGCTTGTATTATAATTAAATTTGATGTGGATTTTTTCAAGCAATTGTTGCTTAAGTAGAAGTTGGAATGATGGAAATAATGTTTGCTTCAAGAGAAGTTGGATTGATGAAAATATTGCTGCTCAAATAGAAATAATTGAAAAATAGAAATAATAGAAACAAAATTATTGGTTAAAATGAAGTTAGATTTATGAAAGCAATTGCTGCTCAAATAAAAGTTGGATTCATGAAAATAATTTCCTGCTTCAATAGAAGTTGGATTGATGAGAAAAAATTCCTGGCCGTTCCGAATTGTCCGATTCCAAATTGTCCGACTCCGAATTGTCCGACTCCTAATTGTCCGACTCCGAATTGTCCGACTCCTAATTGTCCGACTCCAAATTGTCCGACTCCAAATTGTCCGACTCCTAATTGTCCGACTCCGAATTGTCCGACTCCTAATTGTCCGACTCCGAATTGTCCGACTCCTAATTGTCCGACTCCAAATTGTCCGACTCCAAATTGTCCGACTCCAAATTGTCCGACTCCAAATTGTCTGACTCCTAATTGTCCGACTCCGAATTGTGCATCTCCGAATTGTCCGACTCCGAATTGTCCGGCTCCGAATTGTCTAGAAAGCCAATGAACTTAATTTTTTGTTAGGGTGGACTTCTGCCATTATGAGGCACGAATGCTTCTGGGTTAAAGTTCAACTTCTTTCAGACACAGAACGCTATGTAATATAGACCTATAGAAACAGAGCCATTGCGGTACC
>OX457036.1:46451904-46759404 GCA_949752735.1 Lumbricus terrestris
CCACCCTATAATGCCTCGTATAAAACCATGTCGTGTAGGATATGGTAAAACTGGGCCCTGTCTTGTGCATACACTGCACTGTGAAGATTGATGAGTGGATATAGCAGACACTAAGCATCAGGACTAACACGACAGCGACTGTCATAAATTATATTCGCGAGTAGCCTATAGAGACTGTAACGCATTTGTAACGTAAGTCCGTGAAAATTCTCTGTGATGCATCTAAGACACGTCAGGCAGACAAGTTCTCACATAGGCGCTACATAAAGTCAGTCTATTAGAGCCAGGCTGCCCCGTATTCTTCAGCAACGGATCTGAATCCTGGAGTCATGAAGAATTTAGCTTTCAGTCTTGAGTAAAACGCTACAGGAGAGAGAGACAGACAGGCAGGCAGACAGACAGACAGACAGACAGACAGATGGAGTTGTCTCTGAGGCTGCGTACATTACAACTAGCATCGTCCAGGGGTCAGTACCTGGACCGGTTTCATCCGTGGTGGGTGCGTCCGATCTCCACCATATAAATATAAATTCAACTATCTGGTAAAGTTTGCTGATGATAGGCGTATCTGAAAATCGGATCCAATAACCTCAACACTGTCACCGAAGAATTCGAATGTAGGCCTATCTCTGAATGGGCGAGAAAGAATAACTTGCTTTTCAACACAACTATATATAGAAGACCTAAGAGATGATCATATTCGGGAGGAGGAAGAGACATAGGCCTACGATTATTCCACCCATTATTCGTGAGGCGACCAGAACGGAATCGATGGTTGTCTTAGGCGTAACAATAAGATCTGATCTGCGGATGACCAACCATGTTGAGAATGTCCTTGCAACTTGCTCATCCTCTATTTACGCTCTGGGCGTGCTCAAATCAAAAGGGCTTCCACTTAATGTTCTGCAGGAAGTCTCCAGATTGAACACCATCGCCCATTTAATGTAGGCCTATGCCTCCCCGGCCTGGTGGGGTTACACTAGCGCTGAGGAACGGGAACGGATTGAGCGACTGCTGAGGAGGATGAAGCGCAGACAGTACCTAAAATTTCAATCCTCCAGTGCAGCGGAGATGGCAGAGGAAGCTGATGAACGTCTATTTAACGCAATACGCGATGATAAACTGCATGTTCTCTACCGATTATTCCCTCCACCTCGCCCCTCATGTGGCCATGAGTTCCGTCCTCGGGCTCATGGCTTCTCTTTTCCAGAAGAAGATAGGCCTATAATTGCAACTTTTTCTCTAGAGTACTGTTCAAAAACATTTTTAACCTAGCAAACCCTACAAAAAACACATCAATTAATATATAAAACTGAGCTTACATATTATATACAACTTTTGTAAAATTAGTTGTACGTAGCATACTGCGTTCTGTCAGCCTGAATTAAGTGATAAAACGAAAATTGAATAGAATTGAACTGCAGCTTTCCCGATTATTTACTTAGATCTATGTTCTATGTTTGCAACCGTGGAGTCATACTCACTTATTTTCTTACTTACTTACTCGCCTATATACCAGCGTGAAGATCAATAGGCCTAATTTATCGCGTAAGGACTATGTAGCCTATTCGGTAAGCTATTCGATCAATGTCGCGTGTTTAAGTCGAGGACGCCCGTCGAGTTGTGTTCACAGGAATGCAGTCAGTCTATTGTGTGAAGTAAAGTCAATGAATAATTGCGTTCGAAAGAAAAACTGTCTGTTATGTGGAGATTCAAAAATAATTGTAGTCTATAATTGCTTATTAGTGGGGTCACATATGTGGGCATATGGATGCAACCGGATTTTATTGACTCAATATTGTATATAATAATTAGAGCCTAGATGTTTGCCCGTCTTATAATTATAAGACGGTTAAAAGCGATTTTAAAATGTCAAGAGATGCGTCATCACGCGTTTCTCCGTCTCTTCTGCCTCACTCAGGCCAACTCTGATATTATACTTACTTACTTACTTATCGATTTATTTACTTACTTAGATCTATGTTCTTCCTTTTTGCATATACTTATCCCTCCAACCCATCGTCCGTCCGTTTCTTGCTCCTTTGCTCCGTCCCTCCGTTTCTAAACTAGCGTACTCTAAACTATACCGTCAGACCTCACTGCCTCTAACCGTCAGTCCGCCCGTCGCTCCTCCCTCCGTCCTTGCTCCTAGGTATGGTAGGACTCCATCCCTTCGTCCATTTGGTCGTGTTTGGTAGTCACGACGTGTTTGCTCATCGGTGGGGAGGGTGCCTATGTGTTCACCGTAAGTAGGCAGAACTAGTCACGTCCAATTCACGAAGAATGCGACATAATTAATCGTAATCATGAATCATCGTAACCGTAAACTCGGAACTTCTACAGCGTCCACTAAGAGAAATCGCGGGAACCAGCTTATTCACAGGCGCTCAATCATAACAAAGTCGATGGACATGGGGTCAAGATCCGGAGAGCCAGGCAAGCATACAAGCCTGAATAGCTACCTAATTCACAAACACTATAGGAACAATATTAGATCGCCGGTGAGCCTATATACCGGTAACTAAGAATATTAATTTGTTAGACCCACATGGATAATTGGATATATATGCATTAACCGTAAGCAGAACCAATGCCTATTGTGACATCACTTCGATTGTGATACAAAATAATCTACTATTATAGACGTTCATCTTCAGAACAGAAAACCAGGAATATTGTGACGTCACTACGATTATGCTACAGATCCATTTTTATATACGATTATGATGCAAATTTACTATAAACAATTTCGTTTTGAGAATGCAAAACTAGGGTTATTGTAACGTATACGTCACTCTGATTATGAGACAAATCTACAATCATATTAGTATAAGTTCATTTTGAGAATACAAAGCTAGACCTGTTGCAACGTCACTCTGATAATAGTGTAAATCTAGGCTACTAGCCTACTATAGAAGTCCAATAGCCTATTATCAGAATAAAAACTAGGCTAATTGTGACGTCACTTCGATTATGATGCAGATCTATTACTACATTGTATATAAATTCAGTTTGAGAATATAAAACTAGGCCTATTATGAGACCACTTCGATTATAATTATAATACAGATAGTAGAAGTTCTGAGGACATATATAAAACTAGGCGTTTTGTGATGTCATTCTGATTATGGTACAATGAAATCTACTAGGCCTATCTTATCAGTGTAGGCCTAGGTTCATTTCTTGAGAAACAAAACTAGGCATACTGCAGTGGCGACGCCCTGGGGGCTAGGGGTTAAGCCTCCTAAATGTGGCTCAGCCCCAAAACAAAAAGCGGAAAATGTCTATAACGGTTTATTTCGTAAGAAGGAAACTAAACAATGACCAACGGCAACGCAATCAACTGCATTATCATAGCGGAGAGTGCTTATCCTAATAGAATACACAGCAGATAGCCCATGTCAAACCGACCGCCGACCCGTGATGAGGTTATGCGCACCATGTGCGACCCGCCGATAGTCATATACAACTAGGCTATACATTGGGAGATGGGGTGTTCAACTAGCAGCAGCATTCGTGGACGGTGACTTAGAGCCCAGCTATAGGGGTACGGTCACCGAGACCCTGAAGGTTGTGGTTGGGGACGGAGAAACTTATGTTTCTCCAATATTTCAGAAATATTTAAGAAATATCATAAATTTCTAGAGTGTCATCCACTGTTTATCCATAATGAGCAATTCTGTAATTCTGTTAAGACGACAGCGTATAGTGCTACCTTAATTGCAGCGTGGAAATTCCAAAATATAAACAGCGTTTAGGGGACATTAATTTTATTTAACTCTTAGACCATTTCTTTCAGCATTTAAATTATAAGAAATTTGCTGAGATGCAGCTTTAAATGTTACCATTACAATGTGTATATTGAAAACAATTAAGCAAAAAGAGGGGACAGTTTTGAAGTCATAACCCACGACTTTCGCTACTGAAATGATGATCGAGCCATTTTGTTAAAATGACAGCCCAAAGTGCTACTATTGCAATGTCGAAATTCACAAAATTTAAACAATGTGGAGCGGATATTTCCTGAAGTCTTAAACCATGTTTATCACCAATGAAATTATGAGAAATTTTGCTGATATGACAGTCTAAAATGTTACTATAGGCCCTAACAGTTTGGAAATTTCACAAATTTAAGCAATATGTAACACTTTTGAAGCCATGAACTACGACTTTCAGCACTGAAATGATGAGCCATTTTGCTAAAATGACAGCCTAAAATGTTACTATTGCAATGTGGAAATTCAAAAAATCTAAACAATAGGGAGGAGAATTTCGTGAGGTCGTAGGCTGAACCATGTCTTTCAGCAATCAAATTATGAGAAATTTCTTTAGATACCAGTTTCAAATTTACCATAACAGTTTCCTTCAAACAGTATAGGTTTCAGTGGTATATTTTCCAGAGAAGTCGGCTAAAATGACTAAAAAAGTCATCAGTTTTTTGGCAGGGAAAGTGGTATGTATTAAAATAAGGACATCAGTTTTTTCGGGCGGAAGACCAAAAACATTTTCCCAAATTTTTTCCTCCTTCAAACATTTTTTTTATCCACCTCTGACTTGGATTATGATACAATTACAGTTTATAATTATGAGTTCACATTGAGAATGAAACAGTGTCTATCGTGACGACACCATGTGATACAGATCAATCATTATACAAGTTCATTTTGAGAATACAAACAACTTTTGAAACAAGACCCATTGTGATGTCACTTCGATTATGTTGAAAATCTATTATCATAGAAGTTCGGGATCATTATGAGAATACAAATCTAGTCCTATTGTGACGTCATTTCGATTATGTTACAGATCTACTAGTAGAGATGTTCATTTTGAGAATGTAACTAGGCCTATTGCAACGTCACTTCGATTATGATACAGTTCTACTATTATAGAAATTCATTTTCAGAATATGAAACTAGGCTTATTGTGACGTCACCTCGATTATGACACATAATCTACTATTATAGAAGTCTATTATAGAAGTTCATTCTGAGAACATAACTAGGCCTATGAGACGTCACTACGATTATTATGCAGATAATATTACAGAAGTTCATTTTGAGAATTTAAAGCCAGGCCTATTGTGACGTCACTTTGATTATGATACAAATCTGATATATTACAGATGATACGAATTCACTATTATAGAAGTTCACTTCGAGAATAAAAATAACCTGGTCCATTGTGATGCTACTCCGATTATGAGTCAAATCTGCTATCATAACTTATTAGCATAAGTTCATTTTGAGAGCACATAACTAGGCATATTGCAACGTCACTTTGATAATAGTACAAATCTACTACTATAGAAATGAAATCCATTATGAAAATATAAACTTGGCCACTTGTGACGTCACTTCGATTATGATACGGATGTATAATTTTAGAAATTCGCTATGAGTAGCCTAAATAACTAGGCCTATTGTGACGTCACGTCGAGTCACAAAATGAACTTCTATGAGAGGGGATCTTCTTTTGTAGAAGTTCATTTTGAGAATACAATCATACAAACTAGGCCTATAATTTTATAGATAGGTCACTTCGATTATGACACAGATCTGCTATTACAGAAGTTCAATTCGAGAAGAGGCCTATATGAACTAGGCTTGTTGTGACGATTATGGTGCCGATTTACTATCTTATAAGTAGACCCTATAGGTTCATTATGAGATGACATTACTATAGGCCTATAGACCCGTTGCATCGACGCTCTAATCATAATACAAAACCACTATCGTAGAGTTCATTTTGAGAAAATGAGATCTGCCAATTGTGACGTCACATTAATTGGTACAAATCTACAATTTTGGGATTTCGTTTGGATAAAAACAAAGCTAGGTCAGTGTGACGTCACATCGATTATGGTGTAGAGTTCCCATACACAGTCATGTAGATGCTCATTTTCAAAATATCAATCTAGGCCTATTGTGGCGTCACTTCGATTATTAAGCAAATCAACTATTATGAGATTTTATTTTGATAAAATAGAACTATGTCTATTGTGACGTCACTTCGATTACGATACAGATCCGCCGTCTAGGATTACAGAAGTTTATTTGGGAACATAAAATAAGTGTATTGTGACGTCACTTTGATTATGATAGATATGTGCTATTATAGAAAATCATGCTGAGAACTAGGCCTATTGTTACGTCACTTGGAAAGCGATGCAGATCTACTATTACAGAAGTTCATTTTGCGAATATTATGAACTAGGTCTTTTATTTTGTTGCGTCAGTTCGATTATGATGCAAATCTACTTTGTCTAGCCCAGAAGTTCCTTTTGAGAATCTAGAACTAGGCCTAGACCTATTGTTACGTCACTTTGATTATGATTCAGATTTACCATTTAGATGCTCATTTTGAAAATAATCGACTAGGCCTATTGTGACGTCACTTCGATTACGACACAGATCTACTATCATATAAATTCATTTCAAGAATATTCGACTAGGTCTGTTGTGACATCACTTCGATCAGGACACAAATCTACTATTATCGGACTTCTTTTTGAGAATATGACCAGGCCTATATATTGTGACGTCACTTCGATTATGACAAAATCTACTGTCATATCAGTAGGCTATATTGTCATTTTGAGAAAACAAAACAGTGAAATCGATCGCTACTTGAAGACCGAATTGAGAACATAAATCCAAACTGAAAACCGCTGAGGAAAGCGTTATCAGCAACAGTTACTATCAGTTTTGGCGTCGAAGGAAACGGGGAAATTTCCTCCACGGACCACTTCGCATCTGGTAGGCCTAAGCCTCGCCAACTAAGCATCTTTCACCTGTGGATTCGATTGCCGTGTTAGGTTATTATCAGCATTCTGTACCCAGCAAATACGATCATTTGTGCCTTGCGTTGATCATTCATAAAGGACAATATAGTAGGCCTACTGATAGGCCATAGTACAATGTAAAGCAATTTGAAACGTGTAGTGCCGAAAGCAGAAGAGGCGAAATCTTACTAAATTAACGGAAGTATTGCATATATATATATATATATATTATATATATATATATACACATACATATATACATACATGTATGTCTGTGGCGTCGTTGCCTTGAAGCTGGAAGGTTCGAGGTTCGAATCCACCTCGCCGCGTAAGGACCTTGGGCAAGTCCTTCCAGGCCCGCATTAAGGTAGGTGCTAAGGGTGCTGCAGCACCCGGGCCCGCGGGTTTTGGGGCCTGCATTTTTGGAAATAATGAAATTTCTTAGCAAGAATATTGCAACAATAATAAATACGAAGTTATCGTCAACGAAATTTTGGCAAAGTTCTCCCACACATCCAATTTATTAGCTCCAGCTTATGACTTGGTTGAAATCACAGGAACTAATTGTTATTGTAAATTTATCCTTGGGACCAGAGCCGAATTAAGAAATGTTGGGCCCTGTTCGGGAATTTTTTGTGGATCTTCGACCAAAAATTTTGATGACCTTTTTTAGTCGTTTGGTTGTAATTTGCTAAAAATCTAAAAATTATCGGAAATTTTTTCCCCGCATGTGTGGGGCTCCCTAAAGTGTGGGGCCCCTGTTCGGTCGAACATGTTGAACATGCCTTAATCCGGCCCTGTTTGGGAGGTATCAACAGTGATGGGCTATCTTAAATTTTAAGCCATGCGGGTCAATCATTTTGACTGGCTTCTTTACAATAATAAGAGAAATAACGTTAGAAAACATGTTATTGTATAACTCATAATTTCTTAAACCTGTTATAGCTTATCATCTTCTTCTCTAGTTTTCTGCCTCCGAGGCTGGCTGAAATGTCCGATGCCTCTTCCTCAAACTTTCCATAGGCCTATCCATATGCTATTATACATATATAACCTGTCGTGGTCCTCATCTTGTTCGCTTCCCTTCATTTTTCCTTCACAGTGAGTCTGCCTTCAGCCTGTGTCCTACCCACTTCCTTTGTCTCGATCTCTTTCACTGTGTAGGCCTACTCTTCTCCAATAATTCCTATACCTAGATAATTGGTGCAAGAAGATCATGACGCTCTAAAGAGCGGTTTGCCAGGATATTATTGGAGTCTGCGAAAGAAATATGATGGTGTATTTTATTAGACCTGAAAATAGGAAGAAGGAACTTATAAATTTAAATTTAAGAATTACGATAAACTGAAAAGAGAAAGCAGGACTCCAGCGGAACAAATGATAAAACATTGACATGGAGTGCACGTGGTGTTGTTTGGATTTGAGACACGAACCATGAGAGCAAGCAATATAATCATAAGAAGACTGCATGGAGGTCTTCGAAATGTGGACATGGGGATCAATGAAGAAAATCAACTGGATGGAACATAAGCATATGGCTCATGAACATAAATAACAATTGAAGAAGCTAGTCGTTCGTTCCTTCTGTCACGTATAGACCTACATCTATCTACTAGTGTAGGAAACTTTTCCTTAGAAACAATTGCACGCGTACCAAAGGAAATCTCCTGGCTGTATAGTGTATAGCCTACTAATTAGGAAACACGGTATAATTACATGTATATGTGCGTCCATGGTAGACCAGTGGCTGACAGAAGACTGAGAGGAGGGCCCCCAAGGTTACCACAGCACCCGGGCCCGCACTAGCCTTAATGCGGCCCTGAGTCCTTCACTCACAATTTCTCAGCGCTTCGGCGTGAAACTCCGATGCAGTGTCCGCTCTGCGATTCGGGAGCGCCTCTGAGTAGAAGAGAGCTTGAAGAGGCGCTATAACAAGTGCACATACAAAACAAAAACAAATGTATGCCTGCATTTTTGCACATTTCATGCAGATTGATAGGCAAGTATAATAGACAAGAATAGGCCTACCACTACAGATTTAGTCTTTATATGGTTCCTATAGACGTGTCATTGTACACGCTATCAGTTGATTTTTGATCTTTAAGCAAATTAAATTGGGCCACTTGAGACTTTTGCTTGACCCTAAGATAATTGCGTTTTGTGGTAACATAGCAGTGGTTGAGGCAGGTTGTTATAAAAAAAATACAGGACATTTTACAGGACACAAAAAATAAAAATACAGGACATTTTACAGGATATTTATAATAAAAATACCCATAGAAAATTAATTTTCCTTGTACTATATAGTGCCAGTCGGTCAACAGCATTTTCCCCATCATAATACTAAAAATGTCTGAGCACTATAGTTTCGTTCCACTTTGCCAACTATTTTTTCATCGAGCTATGGCAACAGGGATGAATTGGTAATAAACTTGCTAAAAGACAAATTTTTGGGGCATTTAATGTTATAGGCCTACATGTGCAAATTAATTCTCATTCCTCAGTCTGCATGCACAACATTAGGAAAAATTATAAACTACATGTATAGCAAGAAATTTATATGTCAAGTTGTCACAGCTGTTGCTAGTTGTAACTACCACCTGATGCTTGTTAAGTTCTTTGCAATAATAAGAACTGTATTAAATGTATTTTTCTCAAATACTGTCATCTTATTATCGTGAATGACAAACTTGGAAATGTTCCAGCAGATGATAACTCCCTTAGCCTACCTAATCATTCTACCTAGATTGTGGAATGTTCACCACAGTTAATCCTACTGTATTTGAAGCTTTTGAGTGCAGCTCTTCAACATAAGACTCATGATTATTATTATATTCGTTTAATTGGCAACAAAACTGATAGACACACCGCTATCAGGTACACAAATTAGTTCAACAAATGAAACACAATTATAGGCTACCTAAAATTGTTTATGTCCATAACAATTGAATCCATCTTATAGGATGAGTGTAGAAAATTACGTAAATAATTGCACAAAAAAAGGAATGATTTGACGTTTTTATACTAGGGTGATATGAGAATTAGATCATTTGACATAATTAATGGGCATAGGTGGCTTCCTATACAAAACACGTGAGATGAAGTGTCTGTCGTCTTTGACTGGCAAAACAAAGTTGTGAGGGCGTGGTCTCAATTTTGATGTTCATGATGTTCCTTTTTCCACGCAGAATTTTGTATTCCCGTCAATACACAGTTGTTTAGTAGGAGCGTCCATGCAACTACAAGCCACATCTAATAAAACCACGATTAACTGAAATCATATCCATTTCCTCAGACTCAAAAGGACCTGAAAGTTCCTGCTACCTTAGACGGAGTCCCTGATCCTTTCAAAATGTTGTGCTGCTCAGTTTCTGTGGTGCTTCATCATAGGGCTTTCTTAACTTTTCAACACCACAATTTTCTGTTCAATACTTTTCCTATCCCCTTTAGTTTTCTTCTGGGCTTATACTTCTCTGCGCTTTTGCAGCTCCATTTTATCGATTGTCTGTTCCTTCACCTGTCCCTCCTAAATGCTGTTTGTACTTTGCATGTGCTGAGTAGGCACTACACATCAAGGCAATATTGAACAATGGCACCTATGGAATTCCCACCATGGTAATGTAAAGCATCTTTGAGCCATCTAATCGCATCTATGTTTTCTGGTCTAAGGCTGGTTCATTCTTTGCAACTATTTTCCTATTCACTGATAAACTTCTTCCTTTATCTGCATTACCACGTAACAGTGCCAAAAATCTCATGATTACCTAAACCAACGTGCTATGCTTCATTGGCCAATAGCATTTTTGTGTGCGTGAACTCTTGCTCACTAAGCATCAATGGCATACGAATCAAGCTTCTCTTGAGTTTTCTCATTGTCTGAATCAGGGCTTCTTTTAAGGAATTTTTAGAACTGCACTCCGTTGGTAAATTACTTACAATCAGATGACAATGACCTTTTTCATAGTTGTAACTACACAGAAGTGCTCCTACAAATGCAAAAATCCATTCGGAACTGAATATTTTGGGTAGAACTGCAAGCTAAAATCTCTGGCCTGAATATATTTCATTCCAATTTAGTTCCACTTTGAAAGTTTGGAGATAACGATTTACAAATATTCAGTGGTTTCAGCATGTGCACTTATTTTGCACCAAACGACATCCGCCATCAATGCCATCATATATCTCAAGAGAGAGTGCTCAAAGATCACCCAGTGGCAGTGCACAACACCAGACATGAACCAATGGGCTTTCTGCAAGAAGCAACTCAAATAAATCACTAATGAAATGAGCAACATCTGCAACGAAGTGTCTCTGAGAGCGTCGATTGTCAAGCAACTTCTTTATACTTAATAAAAACCACTCATCTAAAGTTCTATGTGATAAATGCTGAACAATTTATTACCTACTAGTATTGTCACTTTTATTGGATCGGCCTTTTAATCTTTGCTAATTTATGTCACTACTCTGCAGCAACTTCAACTCTGTATCATAAGTTAAAAATACAGTGGTCGTAGCAGGTTGTCATAAAAATACAGGATTTTACAGGACACAGAAAATAAAAATACAGGACATTTTACAGGACATTCCTAATAAGAAATATCCAGTACAGATTTGTTTTCCTTCTACTATATAGTGGAAATCAGTCAGGACTCAGTAGCTTTTCCTCATCGTCAAAATACTGCCAAACTTTAGTTCTGCTTTGTTAGCTATTTTTTCTTGAGCTAAGATAACAGGGATAAAACGGTAATGAACTAATTAATAGGCAATTGTCTTGCATTTAATCAGGTTATACATGTGCTAAATTAATTATTACTCTGCAGTCTGCATCTAAGACAACATTTGGAAACTATTACTAGAATGTCATAACATTTTTTAAATTGTCACAACTGTTGTTGTTAGTTGTAATTATTCATCTTAAGCTTGTTAATTTATTTGCAATTTCGACTGAAACTATGAGCAGTTGCCCTGTTGTCTAAGCTCACGAAAGTCATGCTCTGACTTTATTTGGTCAAGCTGTCAACTTATATCTGATGAGTCATATAGAACAAAAACTTGGAAATGCTCCACCAAATTATAACTCCTTCACTTAATCATTCAATCCTAAGTGTGCAATGTTCACCAAAGTTGGCCAATCGAAAGCTAAAGCTACAATTCTACGATTAGCTATTTTAGGAGCTTTACAGTGCATCTCTTCAACTTAAGACTCTTGATGTTCCCTTTTCTCACACATTTCTTTTGTCATCCTCCAAAAACGCAGAGTTGTTCAGTAGCAGTGTCCATGATACTGCAAGCCACAATGCCACATCCAACAAACTATTGTTAAACTGAAATCATATCCATATCCTCAGACTTAAATGCATCTGAAAGCTTCTTTTCTGCCTCCATTAAAATGTTGTGCTGCTCAGTTTCTGCAATGTAGAATTCAACAGCTTTTTTCAACCTTTCAACACTGTTTCTGCTCAATTTCATCCAACCTTCTTTAATTTTCTACTGGGCTTCTGCTTCTCTGGACTTGCTGAAGCCCTATTTTCTCTTATCTTATTTTTTCTTATGCTTTGTTCACCTCTTCTAAATGCTGTTTGTACTTGGCATGTACTGATTTGGCACTACATAGAAGGCAGGAACAATATTAAGATCTGTGGAACTCCTTACAAGGTATGCAAAGCATCTTTGAATAATCTACCTGCATCATGTTTTCTGGTTTAAGACTGGTTCATTCTCGCATAACTATTTTCTTATTCGCTCACAGACATATTTCTGTATCAGACTCTTCCATCCATCACCTCCTGGGCTTTCCATTCCAAATTAAAGTCTCAAGAACTATGGAACTGGACTCAGATCTCCTTTGGACTGCCCTTTAGACAACCTTTCTGACTTGATGAAGAGTTCATGAATAAGCTGGTGCCTTGTGCTCGGCTTTCGAGTGGCGTTAAAGAAGTTTGGGATTTTGATAACGAATTAGCAATCATTCAGCACTTTCACCTTGTGACCTGTTTTGCATGGGTCCATCACCTTACATCTTTACCTCTCAAGAGGAGTTTTCAAACAAACAAAAAAGGCCCAATGCACAATACAGGACATGAACCAGTTGACCCTCCACAGTTGAAGCAAATCATCAAAGATATGAGTAACATCTGCAATGAAGTGCCACTGAATAATAATTCATGTATTGTCATGCAAATTCTTTTATTTAATAAAAACCAGTAATCTAAAGTAAAAAATGGTACAATGCTGAAGAAATATTACTAGTGATGAATCAGACTGTTTATAACATATACCACTCTAAATTGTAACCGCGAAAAAATATAATAAAAACTATAAATAATCACGACAATAATAATTTGCGACAAAAAAGTGCGTGAAATCTGACTTTTCCAAAAACACAGAAAATACAGGACACTTTAAAAAATACAGGATTTTACAGGACAAGCAAAAAAAACCAGGACATTACAGGAAATACAGGACTGCTACGACCACTTACATAGATATAAAGCGTCGTCCTCATCCTTTATCCAGGCTCCGAACTGGCACCACGAGTGGCAGAGTTTAATCATGCAGCGATAGAATTTAAAACACACTGTGACTCTGGCGCATATATAATTGTAGACTAATGGAATGTGTTTGGATGGATCAGTGTAGGCATAATGGTCACAGTACACTGATCCTATTACACTGATCTCATTACACTGATCCTATTACACTGATCTCATTACACTAATCCTATTACACTGATCCTATTAACTGATCTCATTACACTGATCCTCTGGATTGTTGTAACATGATCAGTGCAGTATGATGATTACTTGGATCATGAATTCAGGATACGATCCAAAAGATCTTCTCCTCTCACAGTCACAGTGTCCTTGTCGTAGATTATCGTTCCGAACGCGCTAATTTAAGACAAGACATAATTTAACAGAGAATTACGTGTTTAAACTTTCCTGGAAGACGTGCATCGATCAACACGGGAGAAAATGATGGCTTATGCGTAAATTTGCTCTTTTAGAAGCTGTCCAACAGTTGAAGTAACCATCCACATGCTCAACCAACCATTCTTTTTTCTATTCAACATCAATCGACCTTTAATCCCGATTCTACCTCTATAAACTACTCCTAAATACAAGCGCTGATACGCGGTCATTGGCTTACACACCGAGCGTCGGTTGGATCAATTAGCCAAGAAACGAGGCACATGCTCAGCATGCATGCGAGATAATCTTGCACTTCATTTCTTCCTATAATGATACTACCGAATTATCTGTCATGACATGTATTAATAATTAATTATCTTTGTGGGTTTTCTGTGTTGCTTTAGTTTAGGAACTGCTACATTACCACCTTGACCCATTTTAACATGAAGATAAGAGCATGAAATTGAAACACTGAAAGCAAAATTTATTCAGTAGCAGTGAATGACTCTTCAAAAATAAATTCCACAACACCAGAGTGCCACCAAAATATCCACAAACTAAAAAAGCAATTTAAAAATAAACAACCTTCATGAAAATGCAAAAAATTCACTTGGAAAGCAGTTAGAAGAAAACATATAGGTCTCTGAGATTATAAACATTTAAGCAAAGAATTACAATATTTACGAAAAGCATTCTAAAAGCACGAACTCTTAAGCAAGAGCCAGTATTTAAATTCTGAATGTGTAAAAAAACCTGAAAACCAACCCTCACGTGTTTCAGTTCAATCAATTTAGTCATCTTTAACTGAAGGAATCAATTGATTAATAAATGCAATCATTAAAAAAAGAGCAATCAACCAACCATCCCCATCTCTTAATTGAGGTAGTACTGTGGCAATTTGCATGGAACTGATTGTGTACTGGTTCATACGAGTATGCTTTGTCTGCAAATGGTAGAAATGAGTTTGACAGAGTGACTAGAATGAACTTCTGTCTGTCAATAAATTCCATCTGTTGCAGTGTGTCAGTTAAATGTGGCCATCTAATAGATAGGGACTAAGTGTTTGAGAGAACCATGCAAATCACATATCAGAGTTCTGTGACACTTAACAATAATAGCAACACACAATTACAAAGTCAGCACATTAAACACACTAGCACATTAAACACACTAGAGGTATTAGAAAGAGTTGAAAATGTCAAGTAGCCAAAAATGTAAATACCAAATAGTTTCAGTTACTTCTTCTGGAGAGTCGTCGCATAAATGAAATGAAAATCTTAAGTCTTATTGATAAACCAATAAGCACCAAATACTTAGAGAATGATCAAATACAAGTAACGCCTGGAAACAGCAGAGGCTAGTGTGGTCATTAAGCTCTTACAGAAACTGTCTAGCAGCAGTTATTGTGACTCGTTTTGACACTAAATTGTCATTTTACCGGACAATAACCCTAAGAGCATCAGAGTCACGGTATTTTCTGTTCTTAAATGACATTATTAAATTATGAGGAACAAATTTTCTGTGAAATAATTACACAACAAAAGCACAGAAATTCTGCATTTTAGTTTCTCACACACAGGCAAATTTCTGAAGATTTTGACAACGAAATAACACTCTTAAGAAAAATACATATTGAAAAATAGATGTGTTAATGTGTTAAAGCATAACCAGACTTTTCCCAAAATTCTAAAAATCAGTTTATGCTACAAAAAGCCAAAAAATGTCTAGCAACATACTACAGAATCACTCACCCGTTACATTATGCAATTACATCTCGAGTGCTTTATAATAGCAACTCTAGCATATATGCTATTTCCCAAGAATACTTCAACGGTGTAAAAACCAGCTGCATTGGTTTCAAAACCACAACATCAGATCAAAGAAAGACTTGTCATTTACATTAAAAATGATCCACGCAAGTGCAATAAACTCATCTACTCCATGGATCTGCTGGAAAAAGTAAAACGTCATCTTATCATGAAGTGGCGATTACAATGAATGCAACACGCATGAGGGACAACAACAAAAAGGCCCATGTCTCTAACATATAATGGCTAACGCGGCTCTTCTGAAAAGAGATAATTGCATCCAGCTTTTGGCAGCAGTTTAAAAGATTAAATGCATAGCAAAAGTCATCTGAAAATTGTTGCACTTAGTGAAGACCAAATTCGGCATGAGCGAAAATCATTTGCAACCACAATCATCAGAACACATCGACTTAACAAACTACGCTACTTAGAAAGTCTTTAAAATGCACTTAATAAATTCCAAGATAGTGACATATACACACATATCTACATGGAATATCAATCGGTTATCAACATCTAGACAAAAAAAAATTGCCATTGAGACAAGCACTATCAAGACACAATATGAACTACACGCACGCACGCCAAGCAATGGTTGGGTTAAATTGTCATTTTAAAGCGAGTCAGTCTCAGGAAACTGTTCTGCATGACCAATCAGATTTCCAGTTTCTTTCGTCCGGATCTCTCTAGCTGGTTTGTGCAACCTCATCTTCGGACATGCTCAACTTCTTCTTACGAACTTCCTCCGCATGTCGATCCTGACAATAAGCAGAAAAAATACTATAGGTCTATTTGATTATATGGTTAAGCGTGGCTTTTATAGAAATGTAAGAGAGATAATCAGGCGAACTGCTGCTTCCTTCAGCTGAGCATCTACCTGTAATAACTGTTTTATCCACAGTGTTTACTGCGCAGTGCACACACACCCAAATATGCATGCACACAGATGCCTCTCTAGTTCTATATGCTTTCATCTCTCTGTCCTGTAATCTGTCCCTCTATGGACGAAAACCTTAGTAAAAATTGCAGTGGGTTAAGAAGTTTATGAAGGTCAAACACATCCTTAGAACTCTTAATTATACTGTTGAAGATAAATCACCTGGTATACTATTACTAATGTTGAGTTTTAATATGGTGCACCTTCAAGGTCTACAGTCTACTCAGAAGTGCTCCAAGATCAACCACAGCTAAATACAGCAGTTTATAAGCTCAAAATGAACATAGTGGTGTGATCTCTAGGCACCAGGCGGAGTGCAACAGGGAGCCAGGTTTACGGGCCAGAAACTGATAAAGACCACCAGTGCATCTTAGTAGTAACCCGTGAGCCAGGGACTAAAAGTTCAGCTTGATGTACATACATGCTCCTTGAGACGTTCCAGTCTGGCCTGCTCCAGAGCTTTCTTATTCTCCTCTGAAGCTTCCATCTTCTCTGCCAGTTTCTTCTCCGCTTCTTTTTCAAATTGTTCCTCCATTTCCTGCGCTTTCTGTTTTGCCCCGATCAGTCGCTCCTTCTCCTTGTTCACTGCCTGCAACTTTGACGCTTCCACGGACTACAACAAATCAACCAAAAGAGCATGTGCCATTAGTAAATGTGCTTCACATCAGACGCTACTGCACCTCCTGATCTACATGTAGCCCTGCCTGCACAATGCAAATGACCACTTATGGGGCAAGGTGGTGCAGTGGTGGTTTGGTGCCTTGGAGCCGGAGGGTTCCAGGTTCAAAACCACCTGTTCCAGGTTCGAATCCACCTCAAGCAGTCACGTATGGAATTTGAGCAAGTCCCTAACTAGCAATTACTCATGTGCTTCGGCGTGAAAATCTGATCAATGCAGTGTACGCACTGTAGTTAGGAGTGCCTCTGAGTAGAACGCTTGAAGGGGTCAAACACCCAAGGAGAGTGAAGCACCCATTTACATCCATGGAAATAGAAAGCTAATCATCAAAGACGTTACCAGTCGTCTTTCTTCGGCCTCCTTGAGCTTCCGATCGATGTCTTCCTGCGACAGTGGAGGGTGTTCCTTCGTCGGTGAGCCATGAAGCTGCGGTGGGTTGTCAGTGGAAGCAGGCTTAATGATGACGTCAAATGCCACACCACTCTTGTTCTTGCCCTTTGCAAGATCACCCTCTGCTGCTGCTCGCAAACAAATCCAAAAATTATGTCCAGTACAAAGAAAATATGCTGTAATGTTTTTTGAACTCTTGATGACTATGTCAAACCAATGTAATCTAGAACAGTGCTACAGAATCCTTTTTTGGCTATGGAACCTTTTCATCAGAAATTTTTGCAGAACTATGACCTTAAAAAACATATTCGGGCACGGGTCTATGCAGCACTGCAAAGCAGACTAAAACTTGCTTATGTAACAACAGTGGTGAATGACTTCATTTCTTTCAAACAGAAAGATTCTAAACTAAATTCACATTCGAGGAAATAGATTCTAACGTGGCATGGTGCTTTGTTTCTTCTCACAACATGATTATGTTTTAGGATTGGATTTCTTGCTAGAAAGTTGGATTCTTATATCGAGTGCAGCATTAGTAGTCAAGTTCTAGCATCGGTTTTTTTTGCAGTATAACCCATGTCATCACATCAGAGCTTGATTATTTATGTAACAATGCATTTTCAAACAGCACATCAAATTTTCTTATTGAGGAACCCTTTCTTCCACTCACAGAACCATAAGTTTCTGTGGAATGAACTTTGGGAAATGATAGTCGAGAGCATGACAACTTTATCCAGTTCTTCAAAAGGCATCACTACAGCCTGAGCCTTCGCTACAGCATACAGCTACTGCACTTTATCGAGCTCTGACCCTGGATACCTACGAGCACACAGCAGTGCATGATGATGATGATGATTATCACTTTACAACTCAAAATGTCTAGGTCATGCCACAGTGTCTGCTTTTTGGTGATATATTTAACTATATGTAATATCTGCTAATATGACACGCTCAAATCATGGCCAGATTTAAGCATGGGCTAAACTGTGGTTGGTCCAGTGGTCTGTAATGTCCTTCCTTTAGAGCTAAGCCTACACCCTTTGACTCCAACTTTTCTTATCACGTAATTATGACACCATCTTGAAAATGAGTGGTCAAACATAAGATCATGCATTGCAATAGCGCATTACAAGCATGTAATCAGCAGAAACTAGGCCATGCATGTCTGTCTATATGTATCTGTGTGTCTATCTGTCTGTTTGTCTGCCAATGTCAACATCATATTGGTAGCCTCAGTGGACCCTATGAAATCAAAGCCTAAATCTTATTTGTTTGCTAAGGCTTAGCCCACAGTTTGCTAGGCGCCCTTGTAGCGCTATGGATCCATTGTCATCACAATAATATTATTACTATACATGTCTATCTATGTCGGTCTGCATCTGTGTCTACGTCTGCAAGTCTCTTTATGTATGTCAATGTCTGACTTCTATTTGTCTATGTCTGTCTATGTCCGTCTGTGTTTCTGCCTACCCATGTCTGTCTATGTTTATGTTTGTCTATGTCCGTCTGTGTTTCTGCCTACCCAATGGCCCATGTCTGTCTATGTTTATGTTTGTCTGTCCGTCTGTGTTTCTGCCTACCCATGTCTGTCTATGTTTATGTTTGTCTATGTCTATGCTCGCCTGCCAATGTCTGTTTGTGCTTCTATGTCTTTCTGTCTGTTATATCTGTCAATTTCTGTCTATTTGTCTATGTCTCCTTATAGCTGTCTATGTCGGTGTATCAATGCTTGCATATGGCAGGCTGTTTATGTCTGTCTGTCTGTCAGTATCTGTCTGTATATTGCAATAGTCACACACACACCACATACACACATGATAATGCATTGCAATTATAGAGCCTAGCAAGTTGCACTCTAGTACCAAGCAGAAGCAACTGATTCACTCCGAAAATGGTGGATGACAGTTAGACATTGCTAACCCACTATCAAGTCAAGCACACAATCACACATTCTAACTCAGCAGAGGCTGGGAATTGACGTACTGTTTGATAGTTGCGCTGTGGTAATATTGACATTTCTAAAAACTGATAAGTGGTGTTAAAGCTCATACTTCAGCTTTGTCTTTGAGAAAATACCCATTAACAGTATAAAAGACACTTTATTGATAAGCATAGCACTGGTCATCTCAATTCATTTTCATTTACATGAATTTACAACCAAAAATAGTCAAAATTTTTAAACATTGCCTTTAATCAGCACTCCAGTCTGTAAAATAAGTGATATATGACATGTTATAACTTTAGGCATGTGGGTTGCCCCGACCGGACGTCTACTGCCCATCAACAAAAGGAAAAATTGATCGCACAAACCCAGAATACAAGCCTGCCCTGACTCAACAATCCAATAGCTATATTCTTACCTTCAGCCATATTTCAGCGTCAGAATCAAGAAGAGGCAATGGAAATACTATTTTAAAAAAACCAAGAAGAATCAGCTATATAAAACTCCACAAACATAAAAATACAAACAGTAGGATAACGTTTCTGAACATTATTAGTACCACACTCTAGGACCTACTGTTGGTAAAGTGTGGTACTGAGACACATCTCACTGATGTTAGATATAACCTAAATTGTAAAAAATATTCATATTAACATTTAGAGCATATTAGACACAAAAACAGCATATAATTCATTCATACAGGTCTGCATTCATTCATTCAAGAATTTATATGGCGTACTTTGCACGGTTTGATCATTTGCATTTTGATTTCTGTATCAATAGGCATCTTCTTATAACAGCATTATATAACAACTAGCTCATGATTTAATACTACAGCAGTAATCAATCTACAACGAAAGTTAAGTTAAGATGCTAATGAAGTTTGGGAGCCTTGTTTGATCGATTTAACTCTTTCGCGGCGAATGGGGTCGATTGTGACCCCATAACAAAAACGCACCCTTTTCTCGGATGATGTAGATATATTTAGAATTCTATTTATATATTTCGCTTGGGGACATGTAGACGGATCAGAAAATACCCTAACATAGGTTTTCCCCAGTGGTTTGATGAAGTTATAGACGAAAACTATGGCCGTAAGTTTGTGAAAATTTACATCCAGCCATTTATATACCTTCGTCCGCGCCTGCAGATTCTTGGCCGTTGGCCATTTAGCTGTAATTATCTCTTTTCATCAGCCAAGTTCAGACAAAATTAATTATATCGTTCAACAAATGCTATAATAAGGTCTCAAGCAAATATTCTAGATGCTGCAAAGGTTTCTGGAATTGAAGACCGCACATTTACCGATCGTCGATCAGACCATGCCGAACTCATCATAGACTAGGAAAAGCATTAGCTCATTTGATCACTTCTCTGTAGCTTATTTGTTTTTTATTTAGGCCTATTTGCCTAGTTAGAAACAAGATTTATCAGTCAAGCAAGTTTTGTAGAGGATCTATAAAGAAATTCTCTACGTTTGGACATTTTCGGGAAAAAATACGGCGACATCTCTGCAGGCCTAATATTTTGTTGATTTGAGCGTCTCTTCTAAGTGGAAGCAATATAAAAACATTTTAAAAATAAATTCACAATTTTTTAGCCTTTCACTGTTTCCTACAAGCTTGTCATACAAGTAGCTACTTTTAGCAGTGTTTTCATTACATTTTATTTTGCTCATATATTTTTTTTATTAATTTCTAATGTTATAAATTTAATTTTTATTTTTAATAATATTTTATATATTTATAGATTTTAAGAAAAACACGTCAATGGATCTGCTTTTTCAAGACAGAATATTGTTGAGGAATCGAATACGAACAACATGATATAAGACATGTCAATATTTCCACGGACTTTAAGTGTTTTTCTTTATATGAACAAATTATGGCTATATTTATGAAAAACAACTTATCTGCCAAAGAGTTAAGGTATTTACCGCCAAATTCTTCGAATCTGTTAAAAATGGCGCGTTACAAAAACAATGAAAGCCATTATTATAAGAGCACATTAGTCACCAAATGCGAGCTGTTTTCACCAAATAACACTGACTAATTACATACCAATACAATACCAAAATCCACCCAGAAACCATAAATAAGCAAAGAAAAACAACCGAACAAACCTGTAGGTAAAATAGCGCAAAGCGTAGGTACAAACGAATGCCTTTATTACAGACAAAGCAAGACCAGACAACAACCACGAGAACCGGAATTCAGGCCAAATAATTCTGAACAGCTAAATCGCAATGGATGCTGTAATGTTTCAGGTTCCATAAAGATTATAAAAATCTCTACAGGACTGGAATCTCGCGAACAATTTCTGGCTGTCTATTTCACTCTCAACGATAGATGTCACCCTACTTAAAATTCCGTTTATAATGCAAAGGATTAGCATACGAATCTCCAAATGCAATTTTTTTACTTTGCAAACTGAATTAATCGTCAATCTGCCTTCATAGATGTGATTAATAGAATGCTTTTATACAAATAAGATGTGAAATTTCCGTAACTCTGATCATCCTCCAAAAACTTGTACACTGAGGTTAAAGCATAGGCCGATAGGTAGACAAACCCAATCTTGTGTATAAATGGTCTTTGGGTTCTCAGCATCAATGCTTTCAGAGTCCCACAATTCGGTTGGAACTACTTCAGAAAATGAATTGGTTCCTGGTTATAAATGTATGTACATTCGTGTAACGGGAATGGAAACCACACTATGGCTCGCTGTTAGTGGAGACTATTCCCAGATTTCAAAGCTGAAATCAGGTTACCGATTTGTATTGTCTGGCTATTTGTTGCAATGTGGGTTACTGTCCTAAATGTCATCCAATCAACAAGACATTGACTTAATATAAAAATAATATTTGAATACTGAATATTGATACATCGACATGTAGGCTATAGTTAGTGAATTCTACGTCTAGTGGTCGTGGAAATGTCCGATTAAATAGGCCTACAGGCCTATACATACTTAGACCAGTGCTGAATAAAATAACTGTGAGAGATAGAACTCTTATATCTAGGCCTACCGTCCCCGGCCTCCCGCGTTGAAGTCTTTGGCTGAAACTGTAGTTCGCCACCGGCCGATGCTTCTCGTTTTCTCTCCAGGCGCCGCTACCAAGGGTTGTAGATGGTTCTTTCATTTCCTTCGTTGATATTCGTCACCGTTCTTTTCTGCTCGTATATGTAGTAATTCGATGTAATTCTTTAGCTGTCTGCGAATTGAACATTAGCCTACTTGTTCCTTATCGAATTTACCGTCTAAGTCTTAATTAGGCCTACCGTTCGAAGTAACTTTCGTAGTTTATTGTCACTTCGAAGCTTCTCAATGTCGCGAGAAGTAGGCTAATGCTGAAGATATTCGAAATCCAATGAGGGTTGAATTTCAACGCTAATTACTGGTTAGTATAGGCTAATGCGCTAGTACGATCGTCTTATCGCTTTACGAACTTCCTGAATTGTCCACACTTCAGGACATTAAACTACCGTTTCTTTATCGTCCGATCGTTCAGATGTCACGGAAACTGTCCAACAATATCCAGGATTTTCGTTTTGGTGGGGCTGGATTTTCGGAAAAATTTTCTGCCGTCAAAATTTCTGACGACCTCGTTTTTTAGTCATTTGATCGAAATCTTCGAAAATGACCCCTTTTTCATAATCCGCCGAACTGTCTGGCAAACCTCGTGCGTACCTTTACACTTATTTGGGGGGAATTTTGGGGGGCTAAAGGGGGTTAATCGTATATAGATATTCGTTTAATTCGTGAAAAACGTCCAGGTTGACACACCGCAGCCTGGTTACATGGTGAACATCAAGAGAGACAAACATCATAAAATTAAATTAAAACGTCTTACTAAAAAAGATCATTGTTAATGAGATTGAATGATTTAATGGTTGTAAGCGTTCTTGTAGAGGACTCTGGAAATAAAGTTTATGTTGTCCTTGTGCGGGAGCTGGAAATTATGACGTCGGGGTCGAAGGTTGTAAACCGTACTGGTCATTTGGGGAAATTGGTCGCGAAGGACATGACAACTGTTCCATATGACGGCGCGGAGCAAGCGCTCGTCAGATTCCTCAACCATATCAGCAGCAGAGGGCGAGGCATCAGGTATGACTTTGGACAATTAAAGTTCCCGGAATAAAAACATCGCAGGAATCAGACGATTGAAAGAAAACTCATTGATAATCACACTTTAAAACGAAAAAAATCAATACGAAACAACAACATGCGGCTGCCATAACAATGGCGCCCAAAGACTAGTAAAAAATCGTGTAAAAAAAATTTACATGGGGAAAAAATGGATGGCCTTTTATTAGGGGGGGGGCTTAGCCCCCCTAGCGCCGCCAAGTTGATAATAAAAAATTATTATTAATCTAATAATCTTACTCTTTTGGCAAAAAACCACCGCACTCTGAAGCCTGAACCTCCCTGAGATGGCGCTACAGAAAACACCAAACATGAAACCAGCTATAAATAATAAACAACAAACATAATGACGTCATCAGCTGATATCGTTGGTGGAAGACATAATAAGTCTAAAAAACTTAAGAAATATTGCGAAAATTTAGTTTTTTCGTAATCGTCAGCGTTCCATTCATGCATCCTTTTTGAAATCATCTGTTTGTGACTGCGAGGATCGTATTCGTTGAAGAAAACCCATTCAGGAAATTAAGTAATTATAGATTTTCTCGTCTTTCTTTCGCGTCTTTACAAATTTCGCGTGAGCCGTGTGGGCCACGTGACGGTCGCCAACGGCAACGTATTGTAAAGAGTCGGCTGAGAATATCTGGATGTAGCCTACGGTAATAATAATAAATAATTGTAATCGAATAATTAAAACCGTGGATAGATTACATAATTCTAACTCCATGGCCGTATTTTAATGATCTGCGCATGCTACGCTTGATCTATTCAGTGATTATAGCGACGGCATCGGCTTAGGCTATATAATTATTTTGGCGCCGGTGTCACAAGATAGAGTGTTCCCCGTATTAATCGTATGATTCGTATCCCCAAATGAAGAGAAGTTAAAAAAGCTATTCTGCGTGTATTTGTGTTTTCAAATTAACTTTCATCTGCTTTGTTTTTAACAATGACGCTATATATAGGCGGCTAGGGCGGCTAGGTTAACTGGTATATGTTTATTCCTACTAGATAATTTTGCGTGCTTTGGTTTTAGAGCACTTACAACATAATAGAAAGCTGTGTATTTTTCCTTTTCTTTTTAGTTATGTTTTTCTTAGTCGTTTTCGATCTTACTTATGGTTTTTCTGACTCGTTTTCATTTTAGGTTATTTTTTTCCATAATTTTCGTTATTATAGTTATACTCTTTCGTTTGTAGTTATGTTGTTTCATAATTGTTATTTTCGATCTTACTTTTTTCATTGTTTGTTTTTGTTCTCAGTTATGTAACGTTCTTTCGGTATCGTTCTTAGTTAAGGACCATTCTTGTTTTTAAGAGTTATTATTTACGTTCTTTGTTAGACGTTTTTCGTTCTTAGTTATGTTCTTTCTTTGTTGTTTTCGTTATTAGTTGTGCTCTTTCTTTGTCGTTTTCGCTCTTGGTTATGTGTTTTGGTTCTTGGTTATGTTTTTCTAAGTAGTTTTTGTTCTTGGTTATATTCTTTCGTTCTTAGTCATGTTTTTCGTTTTCTTTCATAGGCCTAGTTGTGCTTTTTCTTAGGCGTGTTCGTTGTTATTTATATTCTTTCTTTGTCATTTTGGTTCTTAGTTATGTTTTTTAGTTTTCCTTCTTAGTTAAGGTCCTTTCTTGTTGGTTTTTAGATATTATTTATGTTCTTTGTTAGACGTTTTCGTTCTAAGCTGTTCTTTCTTTTTTGTTTTTGTTATTAGTTGTGCTCTTTGTTAGACGTTTTCGATCTTAGTTATGTTTGTTTCTTAGTGGTTTTGTTCTTTTCTAGGTTTTTTTCGTTTTCGTTTTAATTGTATTTTTCGTTCTTAGTTATTTTTCTGTCTTCTTTCATGTTTATGTTCTTTCTAAGCTATGTTCGTTGTTCTTAGTCGTGTTCGCTGTTAGTTATGTTTTTTCTTTGTCGTTTTCGTTCATAGTTATGTTTTTCGCTTTCGTTTTTATTTACGTCCTGTTATTTTCGTTCTTAGCTATGTTCTCTTTTGTTGTTTTCGTTTTATTTATTCTTTTTGTTAGACGTTTTCGTTCTTAGTTTTATTTTTTCGTTTTCACTTTTAGTTATGTTACTTGAACTGCCTTATCTGTATTACTAATGTTCTTTCTTAAACGTTTTCGTGTTTTTGTTTTTCTTAGTCGTTTTCAATCTTAGTCGTATTCTGTATTACACGTTTTCAGTTCTTAGTTTTGTTCTTTCTCAATTGCATTCGTTGCTAGTTATATTCAGTGGCGGCACTAGGGTGGTTAGGGGGCTAATCCCTCCTATCAGCCCCCCTACAAAAGGCCACCCGGTTTTTTTACATGCGATATTTCCACGATTTTAATGTTCTTTCTTAAACGTTTTCGTGCTTTTGTTTTTCTTAGTCGTTTTCAATCTTAGTCGTATTCTGTATTACACGTTTCAGTTCTTAGTTTTGTTCTTTCTCAATTGCATTCGTTGTTAGTTATATTCAGTGGCGGCGCTAGGAGGGTTAGGGGGGGGGCTAATCCCTCCTATCAACCCCCCTACAAAAGGCCACCCGGTTTTTTTACATGCGATATTTCCACGATTTTCGACCGGATGACTAAAAAAAAGTCGTCAGAAATTTTGGCGGCTGAAAAATGAAAATGGAAAACTTCCTGCGGGACATTTCAGCCCCCCCCCCAAATCTGAAATCCTTGCGCCGCCACTGGTTATATTTTTTCTTTCTTGCTACTTTCGTTCTAAGTTATGTTTTTCGTAGTCGTTTTTTTCCGTGGTTATGTTCTTTCGTTTTCGTTCTTAGCTATTTCTTTCTTTTTCTTTCATTGTTATGTTCTTTCTTAGCCGTGTTCGTTGTAAGTTACGTGCTTTCTTTGTCGTTTTAATTCTTAGTTCTTAGCTACATGTTTTTTCGTTTTCGTTCTTAGTTTTGTTTTTCATTTTAGTCGTTTTCTTTCTTAGTTTTGTTTTCCACTTAATCGTTTTCGTTCTTGGGCAAGTTTTTCTTAGTCGTTATCGTTCTCATTGATGTTCGTTCGCTTTTATTCTGAGCAATGTTCTTTCTTTGTTGTTTTCGTCATTGATTATGTTCTTTGTTAGACGCTTTTGTTCTCAGTTATGTTTTTCTTAGTCGTTTTTGTTCTTAACTATTTTCTTTCACTTTCGTTCTTGTTTTAAGTTTTGTAGTTTTGTTCTTTGTTAGTCGATTTTTTTTCTTAGTAATGCGAAGCGATACAAGCAGAAAATTAACCGGCAGGTAGGACATAAATAAAGAGGAAGAAGACCAACATTTCAAACCATTAGCCATAATAAACATAATTAAAATGACAAAATTCTTACACATTTGACATTGCTAAATGGATTATAGATTCATAATTATAGGCTAATATTACGTCTCTAAGGTGTGCAAACCTCAAATTGAAATCGAGTCCTCACAAGACCGCAAGTTTATAGTTAGGTCATATTTCCAAATTCATTTCTACAGATTCGTAATAGTTCATACATTCGCGTTCAGCTTCATATTCAGCATATTCCAACACCGTATACGTAGGGCCAACTTCTTGGTCGCTATATATATATAGTCCGATTTACATAAGCCTACTACCAGTGCTTAACGTGTAGAAAAAGAAGTGCCTGGACGCTTCTTGCCTGTCCGTGCTGTGCGGGCCAAATAAGTGACAGGACGGTGGTCAGCTTTTAAAATAAGTGCCTGGACGCCGTCCATGACCGTCCTGGCACACTTTAAGTCCTGCATGCCTACTACAACAGCTCATTTATCACATATTCAGTATCATGATTGTACGCTAGGACCTACATGTAGGTCACCTATATAGATTACAGTATTTACATTGCACTCGGAGTTTTAATAATTATTATGGTACCGGTGTAAAGGTTTCAAATTACCCCTCCTAAACATTACCCCCCAGTAACTTGAAACCGGTTTCAGATAACCACCCCCGGACACTAGATTTGCATCAATCATCGCATTTATTGCCCTAAAAAATCAGAAAAATCATCCCGCTTCTTGTTTTGGTATGAAGATTTTCATCCCTCATCCCACTTCGTGATTTGCTATCAATTTTTTGATCGAAAGAAAAATAATAGCCTCGAAGCCATTTCTCCATTGTAACTTCAGCGGCGATTAGTATTTTAGTTATAGATGAAAATTACAGTATGCAGGGTGGTAATGTTTAGGAGGGGGTAGGCTAATTTGAAACCATTACACCGGTACCACTTTGCTGGAGAACTCGAAAACATTGCATTAATGACACATTCTAAATAACTATGATCAGAATGTGCTGTTGCGAAACAATCTAAACTTGTTCATGCATTTTCACAGTAGCTGTCAAGCAGATTTACCCTCACGTACATAGATCTAATTATGCTTCGGAAGTTAAGGTATCTCGCACAGCACAAAATCCGAAAAACATTAGCTAGAATACATACGGAATAATTTTGTACGGCACTTGACGCACGTAGTCATTCCAGTACTCTGCATACTTCTTCCTACAGATTAAATCGTCGCGATAACTCCGATGAACGAGAAGAATGAAAAGAACGATGAAATATGAATATGGAAGCAAATTCTCGAACAGCGTTGGAACAGTCCAGATGAATGCCAGAACCAGTTCCGGAACGTAATGGAAGTGACGAGCGATTCCCCAGAATCCACTCACCAACAGCAGACTCTGGCGCTTCTTACCGTCCTCCAACCGGTAGGTGGCGCGGATCACTTCCGGTCTGCGGCCCCAGATGACGCAATTTCCGTCAGTGCTTCTGACGACCTGTTTCTGTCGATCGGCATCATAGTTCACGGCGCAGCTGACCAGTCCTAGCAAAAGGATGACGGCGCTTATGACTGGACCGAGTTCGATCGGTCGTTCGACGAGGTACATACTGACGGAAGCGTAGACACCGGGAACCCAGACCAGACAGCCCCAGCAGATGTAGTAACCAGCCCGGTCGAGTTTGATGTCGATCGTGCGCATGTAGCCCGCCTCCCACCAGAAGAACTTCGTGATGTATATGAGTTGAAGGGCTGCAGAGACGCACGCACTGTCGACCAGATGACCGTGAAGCTCATAGCTCTTGACGGTGTAGAGACAGACGAGCAGGGGCCAGACAGTCATACCGAAGCGACAGTTAGTGAAGACCTTGATGTCTACACCGAAGATGCGAGGGTACAGCTCCAGACCCCAGAAGTAGTCGAAGATGAGATTACCCGAAGACCCAGAATCCGTTGACGAGGGACTCAGTCGACCCTTGACGTAGAGCAGAAGGCAGAAGACGAAGCTGATGGCGGTCATCGTGCTCAGAAACTCTCCGAAGTGGTCGTAGATGACGGTCGGCGATGGACATCCGGTCAGTTTAAGGACAGTGGTCAGCAGGACGAAGGAGGTCATCGTGATGACGTAGCAGGTGAATCCATTGTCCTTGTAGACTGGGATATGTCCCTTCTGAGTGATCGGACCCTCAGTCCTTGGTCCTGGAACGATGACCATCAGGACCAATGTCCAGATGGAGAAGCCAAGAATAACGAGCGTCGCCAGAGGACTAAAGATGCCGACGGTTGTCCAGAGATGGACGAAGAACTGGAATGGACCTTCATCAAAGACTCGACCGACGAACTCGAGGAGACTTCCGTTGCAGTGGGCACAAGTGTACCACATGACCAGACCAAAATTCGGCGTGAAGACGAGCAGGAAAGACGGAATGAATAGATAGTAGAAGCAATGGCCAAAAGTACGTAAAAAGCCTGTGTTGTTATTGTTGCCTTCAGAATCATTGTTGTTGCTATGGTGATCGCCGTTAGAGACCCCGTTGCCATTTGATGAAGACGAAGGGCTGTGGTTGTTCGTTTGAGGCGTTGAAAGATTGAAGCTTCCATTAGCAACCAATGTAGTTTTTCGTTTCATGGTTCAGCGACACCTAAATAAGTCAGCAAATAGGCATACAGTATTATACGTGACAATAGATGCTGAAGTCTGAGCAAAGCGACTGACAGACTAACAGCAAAGTCCTAAAACTAGTCATTTTAATTAAACAAACGAAGTGGACAACAACATAGAAAGGTATATGTATTACAAAAATAGGACGATGCCATGAAAACTCACGCATCGCGAATTCAACACTCTGTGAATACAACATGTTATACAAACGCTCTGTCTATGTTTAAAAGGCAGCCATTTTAGGCAGATTTCAAGACAAACAAGACAATTATAGAATCATAGATATAGGGCCTAAAATAGAATACAGGGTTAAGACTATTAGGTCTATACTCGTGAAAAAATCTTCACTTAAGAACTTGTTCCTCGCAAAAATTAATGCTCTCGGCATTTTTCTTCAGAAAAAAATGTCCAGACCAAAGTGCAACGTGTGCAAAACGTGCTGTATGCAAAACGTGCCGTGTGCAAAACGTACCGTGTGCATAGCCGTATGCATTAGGCTGGAGCGTCAAATTTTTTTTTAAAATTTCCACAAGTAATATGTTGAGAAACTTGACATTGGATATCAGTAGTGCTGTGAAAATTTTTAAATGATATTGTTCTTGGTTTTGATGCTCCCCAAACGATTTGAAGTTCAGGACCAATTTTTAGCGGACATGAAAATTGGTGTTTGGTCACATATTTGAAGGGGGCTACCAAAGATTTGGCAAATCTCTCAAACTTCAGAATTTGAATTTTTGAAGTCTTTTTCATGTAGTTTCTGAAAATGTATAGTTCATAATGGTAGGAGCCAAACTTTTAAAACTTCAAATCTATGAATAACGAGAAAAACCAGTTTGTTTGACATGGCGGCATGCAAGTGCAAATTCGACCTTTGCAAATGCGACAAGCTCCGTAAGGTTCCTGCTGGTGAGCAGATTTTTCTCAATGATCAGCGGAATTTGAGAATAATGTTCATTGGCAGAGTTGACATTGCTACAACAAAGAAGATAAACAGAAATCTGAAGCGAAAAAGGGCAGAAAAGGAACGAGCAGAGAGGCATATCATGTTTGCCGATAGTTGTGAAGCCACCAAGCAAAACTGTGATTCTCAACCTGAATCGGATCCAGAGGCTGATGATAACATAACATTATCAGAACTGAAAGATAAGCATTAAGCACATCACAATATCAGATTCAGATGATGATATTCCGTTAAGCGAAGTCCGAGGCAACCATAATAGAAAATCAAATCAAACACCTAATAGTCTGAAACCGAAGAAAAAAAGGTTGAAAGTAGGCCTACATCTTCCGACACTTGCAAGAGCTTGCGATCGTCACCAAGTCTCCGATAGAGCTGCTGCAGCTATTGCATCAGCAGTCTTGCAAGATTTCAGTGTAATAACACAAAGAAGAAACATCAAGTGTTATCGATCGCAGCAAAGTTAGAAGAGCACGTCAAGCCAAACGACAATCAATCCAAAAAACCTATCTCGATGGCGTTGTACGAAGTTTGTATTTTGATGGAAGAAAGGACAGCACAATAACAATAATGAAACATGGTTCTCGGTGGTACAAAAGGAAGGTAATGGAAGAACATTTGTCGTTGGTTGAGGAACCCGGATCTAAGTATATCGGACATGTTGCTTTCTTATCAGGAACAGCAAAAGATGCGAAACTCAGCATAATCACCTTCTTGAAAGACAGATACAAATCTTTGGATAAACTAGTAGCCATTGGTTGTGATGGAACAAATGCTAATACTGGGAGAATTGGCGGTACAATACGGTTGATCGAGCAAGAACTAGAGAAACCGCTGCAGTGGCTGGTTTGCCAGCTTCATGCAAATGAGTTGCCTTTAAGCATAGATGTAAAAAACGTTTTTTTCCGTTTTTTATTCTCTCCCAAAAAACGTCGTTTTTTTCGTTTTTTATTTATCCCATCGTTTTTTATCGTTTTTTATTCTTTCTTTAACTTTATTTATTCATTTACTTTCGGTTATTATTTTCCTTAATTTTCACTTTTTTCTGATATTCCTTATGTTTTCCGCCAACTCTCAAGAATTCATCTAACTAAAGTCATTATTTCATCGTTTAACATCATCATTTAAGAGATAGCCTGCGTGTAGTAGGTTCCTAGTGAATGTTTTCAAGCTTAAAATGCGGTTTTAGATGTAGCAAAGTCAAATTATTTACCGTTTCCGTTTTTTTCATCGTTTTTTTGTCGTTTTTTATTTTTTCGAAAAAAACGACGTTTTTTTCCGTTTTTTATTTCGTTTCCATCGTTTTTTACATCTATGCCTTTAAGACATCTCCTGAAGTATATACATGTAGATTAGGGTGTCCCACGATTGCACAGGAAAAATATTTTTCTTGAAACTTGAAATGCAGTCCCTCCAAAAAGTTTCCTTATGGTCCTATGATAGTACCTGCCAAATTTCTGGACATTTTGAAAATATTTAGAGGCCGCTCAAAGCTCACATATAATATGTGTAAGTTGTCACAAATTATACGTGCGACATATAGGCCTATGAGTTTGAAATTTTCGGAGGTCCACACTTTGATCCCACTAGCGTGCTTATGTATTGCTTAATAACCTTATATTGCTCTGAAATACTAAAATCTACAAATATGCAACCTTATTGTATTTGCGAATGAGGTTTTTCAAGCATAAGGACGACAGTTAAGCTCTCGAGCAAACGAATGATGTAAATGTCGTGCACTAGGATTGCAGGTCGCTACCTCCACATGGCAATCATCAGTGGAGTAGAAATGAATAAGGTTAACAGATTGTCAGTCTGATTTTTCTCTAGTTGGTGGAAGTAGCCTACAAACATGTTGGTGTGCTAAAGTTGACCTCTGGACCAGGACAGGAATCAACGGTTGCAGTTTGAACCTTTTGAAGTCGTGAAAGTGTGATGCATTAGGCCTAATTATTGGCAAATGCTTTGAGACAACGGCTTTCAATAACTGCATATTAAATAGAGTTTGCAATGCCTTGCACCCTTCTACATCAGCCATCAGTCGTAACATCTTGTTAACATCACAGAAATCTTTTAAGTCCAGTTGCCTGGTGCATTCTTTGTGTCCTTGGTAAAAATTTGTCCATCAATGGTCTGTAATTAAGCTCTGCAAGCCATTTAAAGATGAATGCTCCAATCTGGTTCACCATCAACCAAACCCTCGACCAATGCTACTGCAGTCTGCATCTAACAAATCATAAGAATTCATTACTGAACAGCTTTAGCGTGGCCATACTCGAAATATGACTATCAAGAATTTTCAAAACTCTTGGTATTCATGGTTGGATTGAACAATTCGGTAGCATTTCGCAAGCCTGTTGCCATCACAGAGCAAGTTGGATGGGTAAGGCAATATAGATCTAATTGCTTTATGATGGAAACGAATCACATATACAGTTGACGACCGTGAATTACAGGGCATCCAACCCAAACAAGTCTCAGATTTGTGATTGACATCTACAGTCAGGCGGTGTTCTCATGTAGAGTCACTGCTCTCTTTGAATTAATCCATAGCTTTATAATTCTGGCAATGCTGCTCTAGATGACAAGTCTGAAAATGATGCAACATCATTCTTGGTATACCAGCACCTAAGATATAAGAGATAGCAATTCTCTCTGTTCTTTCAGTGAGTTCTCATTAATGTGGAATAACGGGGTTATCTCTTCCTAAAAGTTTTTCCCAAACCATGCTGCGTTCAAATATAGTTTTCTCGATCTTTCGGTGAAAGAGTGGCGAGATAGCCAATCGTATAAGACCACGTGTGATTTTTCATAACGTTGGTCTGTGTAAATGACTGTGCTGAACAAACATGACGCAGCTTTGATACAGAATTTCAGCTCAACGATAACGAAGAACGTAGATCGGAGACAATTTCTCGTACAGGTTGTCGAAAAACACAGGCACATGTTTTCTAACCACAATTGTGACAATCTTGTTGACATGTGTAAATGTAGAACGTAGAACTGAAGAACAATTTGAGTGCAGTGATGTAGAATCAGCAGATCAGTATGAGAATAGTAAAAAATAACGGTCCAGACGTTGATTTGTTGTGTAGCTGCATGGGGTGTGCAATTAAAACTTTACTGTGTGGTCCTAGGACAAATAGGGGTTGAACCTCACAGCCCCCTCAGAATTTCTTACTATGAAGCAGATGAAGGTATGGAGGAGCTAAAACCACGACTTGTTACATTATCAAGAGTTTGTAATGACTACTCCCAATGATTAGTTGTGTGTGCACTGATATTGTGTCCAAAGTTCAAAAATCTCAAATTTTTCTCGATTTTGCATTTTTTGAGCATAAGACTATGCCCAAAATATCCATTGTATCCAATAAAGTTAAATACCTGTTAATTCTACCATTCACGAGCTTTCCAAGGGTAGTAAATTTGTTATAATAGGATCAACGATTGGGATATAAAGGCATTTAGAAGTTGGACACATCAGGCGCAAATTATGCCAATATGGGTTAAATTTGGGCGGCTTGAGCCACCCCTAAATATTTTTTTAGTGTCATAAAACTTTACAGGTGTTATTATGGGACCATATGGAAACTTTTTAGGGGGACTGCATTTCAAGTTTCTAGAAAAATATTTGTTGGGACACCCTAATGTAGATGGGGCAACATCTGAACCACGAGCATTTTCAGGTCCATTAGGCAGGCAACTGGTATCTTGTGAAAAACTGCCCGTAGCTGTATTTCAAGCCATTGACGGTGAATTGCCAGAATTAAATGATGTGGATCTTAGTACTGACCAAAGGTATCTGTACGACATGTGTCAGGCTGTGATTCTAGGTAAATGTTCAATGGAGTTGTCACGAAAAGATCCAGGTGCAATATCTCATGCTAGATGGCTCACAACAGCTAACCGGCTTCTTCGACTATATGTCTCAACCAAGGAATCTTCAGTGAATTTGACAACCATTGTGACTTACATCATCAAAGTATATGCTCCAATGTGGTTTGCCATAAAGATCAATTGCTCTTGCAAAGATGGTGCAAAACACGTTTTACACACCATTATGAAGTCACGTTATCTGTCACAGGAACACAAAGCCATCGTTGATCCAGTCATATCTCGTAATGCTTTCTTTGCACATCCAGAAAACATACTGTTGTGCATGGTCACGGATCACAGAAAACACATTCGTGAGCTTGGCTTGCGTCGCATATTGAAAGCAAGATCACAGAATTCTGGAGGTAAAGGTGTACGGCAATTCATTGTTCCAGACTTGAATTTCAATGCGGAAGACTACTTTGATCTCATAGACTGGCAAAAAACTGTAATTACTGAACCACCTGTTCTCACAGACATTTCAGAAAATGACATTAAGATGTTCGTTGCCATTGGTGCTACCCCTGTGATCGACTTTCCAAAGTATCCATGCCACACACAGGCAGTGGAACGTTGCGTAAAACTAGTTACGGAAGCTTCTTCTGCAGTTTGCGGTGCAAAGTCAAGAGACGGATTTATACGTGTCCGGCTGGAATCACGTGAAAAAATGCCATATTTCAATACAAAAGCTGACTATAATTGCTGTTAGAATTTCAGCCTAACACTACTTTGTCAGTCAAAACAATAAGTATTGCTTTTATAAACCCCTAGCATTAGTAGGTCAATGGCTTTGTAGGGCCTATTTCAATTCTTTCTGCCGTGTTATAAAATTGCATTTTCTGCAACTTTCAGATGCAGATAAAAAAAAAATTAAGAAATGTTGAACCATTACAAATGCTAATTATACATTAATATATTGGTGTGTATGAGTGGATTAAATATAGGCCTAATCGCACTGGTAGTTATGGATGGTCATAATTAATTGTGTCAAATATGATAGGCCTACAAAGCACGATTTTGCAAAATGCGATTCTATATTTTTGAACATTCAAACCCTCTGGGGAGCATCAAAACTTAAAAATAATGCAAATAACCCTTACATATTATGAATCAGTATAACAAATGACAACTTTTGCCACCTATTACTAGTGTTTCAGTTGAAATATTTTTTTTCACATTGACCGACACTCCACCCTAGTATGCATAGCGAAAAGAGCGATAACAGAGGATTAAAGACGACGGCGGTGATTCAGAGCTGGACAAAAACTTGGAACGGACCATGATCGGAGTAAACTAGACGGATGTACTCCAGGAGTGGGCACAAGTGTAGGCCCTACACAGTAGAACGGACTAACATTTGGCGTGCAGACTAGCAGGAAAGATTCACAAATTAAACCAGTCTTTCTGCGCTTCCGCACAGCGATCCCATCCTGTGCTCTTTTGAGATACTGCTTAGCCATAGCAATGCATTAATTCTAATTCTCGCCCATTCAACGAACTTTTAAATAGTTGGTGTTACTCAAAGTCAACAGTAAAATGACAATGATTTCAGACATTCTAAGCACGCATTGGCAATACAGCTCCGACATGTAGACTACATGACATTGTATCCTGACGATTCATGAGCGATCGAGGCAATCGTTCGAGAAGGCCTTGCCAAGTTACCTCTTGAATTCATTGCACAGCCTATTTTGAACGGGCTTTAAAAACATGAATCAGCTGATGCCCTGAAACGATTCAATGCACCGCTGCATGTGTAGGTACCTATGCTAATTTAGGTTGAATATAATACACCTGCATATAGACCAACTCGAACGAAACAGAGAAGTCTTTGGGATGCATGCAGGCTGGCAATAATCAGTCTTTAATCTAGCCCCCTGCTTTGTGAGGAGTTCAGGTTTCTAGGGTGGGGAGTGGGACAAACGGCCGTTCGGGCGGACGGAAACCGCTGAGGTGGACAACGGCGACACCCTTTGCCCGAATTTTTTTACCGATGACCTTTTATTTTTCTTATGAGGCCTAAAGTATAGACTATATATAATTATATTTACGTAAAAAAACTAGAAACAACTCTGAAAAATTTCTGGTGAGAATGTCATTCCTGGGAACTTGCTCCCCCCCGAGAGATGCCTAGATTAAGCAACCTATAGATTAAGCACTGACTGACAATGCCCTAGGGCCTAGCAAGTAAGTCCGCACTGTTCGGCATTTGGAATCGAATTTTAGTGCGCCACATGATTTTCACGAAACATTTTTAGGACACCGGTTACAAAATGGCGTGACCTCACTGACCTGGTGTATTCGAAAACCTTCTATAGCGCAACAAAATAGTTTGATGCACAAAATATCTGTCGATGATTTGCCTACTGTACGAAAAATCGTAGTAAAAATCAGCAGTTCCAAGATAAAAGCCCGGTAACAACAACTGGATGTGCTGTTGTTTTTTTACTCGCTTCAACCGAAAGCTCCGACGATTCCTTCGAGGGTATACGACGGTACCTGTAGATGGAGACTAATATTCATAGACCTATTATAGTCTTGTAACAAACTACTGATTACACATTGATTGATGCCTGCTCGATGACAAAGTAACGACTGAAGCTAACCTATCTGAACCGATATAGCCTACTAGTCAGCGAATCATATGAGAATTTGAGAGTCTGCAAGTGGTTGGCTCTTACAGTTTCAATTTACTCAGACCTGTTATTGTTGTCATCTGAAGGTTAAGTATACATCGAGTCGTCTGCTTCGTTCTATAGCCAATGAGATGAATCACGTGCGCGAAAAAGGCCGTGAAAATAGCCTATCCTACAATGAATGCCACTCTCTTGCTAAACATCTCAGCTTAATAATATTATCGACAACGCAGCATATTTTGCTCTTCTGTTTGTTCTGCCTGCATGCCTGTCACGTGTAGCCTCCTCAGTTGCCGGTATACTGTGTCGCTGAATACGTAGGCCATAATCACATAGGCCTAGGTCTAGATCGTTGTTCTTTTTGTCAAAACTGACAAACATGCAGACCGCAGGAGAGTTACGTATAGCCTATTGTTGCCGAGTGGCCGCAAAAATACAAAAGGTATTCAGAGGTAGCAGGCGTAACATACAGTATATATAGGCCTACTGTGCTCGCCTGTTAGACACCTTTTGCAGGCGACTGCGGTAGCAAACGTAAATAAGCAGATGATCGAGGCAGTAATTAAATAGACTATGACGACGTTACGTAGCCTATGATTGTTGACGAGCAGCCCGCAAAATAAACAGATCTTGAGAGGTTTGCTGGTGTAACATAATAAATATATTGTGACACCTTATGAGACGATGATCGAGACACCTTATCATCCTTATGAGACACTTTATACAGGTGACCGTTGCATCAAGTATAAACACATACAGTCGAGGCAATAAATAAACATGTAGACCAGCGCAGAGCTGCCAGAGCCTTCTGTTACAGAAGGTCTAATAGAAAGAAGGCTGTGGACCAGTGCATAACAGACTGAAGCTCGGGGTCGGTCATTGACCGCGAATTCAAAGCAGATCACGTGGTCGCAAACTCTATAATGATTTATTATTGTGTTATCATCATTTCCACAAAACTATTTTGAGCAATATACAATCTCTGCTACTATTGCCATTATTGTGGTGACCTCTTAGTACCTAGACCGGGTAGACCCACTTAATTCTGTTTACGTGTGTTATTAGTTTGCTTGAAGTGTTGTATTGATTTTTTTATTGTTGCTATGTTGGCGGAGTTAATATCAATGGACGAAGAAAAACACATCTGCGTATACAATATACATGTTATGTTGACGACCTCATTTTAAAATGCTTGTTCAGAGGCAAAGTTGCAAGAGCTGATGTCATGATGAGTGAAAGCACCAAAATGAGAAGTACGGACTGCTCGTCAACACAGACAAAACACTAAAGCCATGTAAATGGAAAAACAGTATAGACTCTGCCTTATACCAGAAAGAAGAGCAGCTTAATGGAGCAGGTTGACACATATAATTATCAGGGTGAGAATTGCCGGGGATGCTTGTGGGTGTCCAACCCTTTGAATTTGTTCGAAATGTTCCCCGACGAACCTTTTATTATTTTTCTTACGACCTTTTTGATCATGAATAAATCTTTACAATCTTATTACTTTTTTAGTCTTCGTTGTATATAGATGTAAAAAAGTGGTAATTGCTATCGAATTTATGATGAATGCAAAGGCCTAAATGTAAAACATGCGACCCGGCTACTATCCGGCAACGGCAGGTCACGAAAATCAATGCCCGGTGACAGACCCGGACAGACCCGGCTCACTCTCAGCCCTGGCTACATCGAGCGACAGCAAGACGCTTGAAAGAGATGGCTTCCTTCTGGCCTTCAGAATAATTCATCATCGTCATCGTCATCGTCATCCTCATTACATCGTCATCATCATCCTTAAGCCTAACTATAGAATGATCTACGCCTACCTAAAATAAATCCAGATGATGCTAATTTAGGATAACTTAATCACCGCCTCAATAACAATAGTTTCCTATCATTCTCATAAAATACAAAGCAGAGATGACAATGTTGTTGTCGATGATGATGATGATGATGACGATGACGATGATGACGACGACGACGACGACGATGGCTAATTGTTTGAGGAAGAGAATTGCGGGAGATTTGGAGGGTTTAACCCCTAATATTTCTTAGCATTCCACCGTAAAGTCTTCTTTGCACACCTAACTCAATGTCTCTGACCTTTCCTCTGCAGTCCTGTTTCTGCAATTCTCATAATAAGTTGCTTCAAGTAACACCGTCGTAGCCAACAATCGTAATGCGTTCGAGAAGTCCGGTCAAAATCCGATGGGTCAAGTAAACGACGAGTCCGACTGTTTTCTGTAAACAAGTTCAAACTGATTGTTCAATCTGAACTCTGAAGCTAAGACATTGAACGACATCGAGGAACTATATAACTGGGAGAATGTTCGTGAGAAGAAAGCAGGCGCTGAACTGCAATCACAATGATCCTTTCGCAGCTAAAACAATTAACTAAGAACATATTCATGCTTAAATTCTCTCATTGTTTCTATACAACAACGACGACGACAGCAACAACAACGAAAACAACAACAAGTAGTGGTAATAGTAGTAGTAGTAACAGCAGCAGCAGTACTAGCAGTACTAGTAGTAATGAATATGGAACAATGAGACATGAACTCATAGGCTTATACAATACAATACAATACAATGCAATACTTCTTCACTTTCTCGCATATTAATTTATCTGTCAGGCGACGACATGCTCATCCGAAATTCTCATTCAGTACCTAATAAACTTAGCTTAGTTGTGCTCTTTAATAATGCCACTCCATGCCGTTCTCTTACCTCCGAATCTTTGGTGCCGCAGTTCAGACATGGGCGGAGACCTAGGAGGGACAGGGGGACGGTCCCCCCCCAATGAAGGTGTTAGGGGGGGGACGGCCCATGCATTTGTCCCCGCCACCAATCGTTGAGCGCAAAAAACTAAAAAAAGTCATCAACTTTTTGGCGGCGAAAATAGATTTTTTCGAGATTTCGCCGGTCGTCAGAAAATTTTGGCCGACAAAAAGATGGAAAATTTTTCTGCGACACTCAACCGTTCATCCATGAAAAAATCTCGCGTCTTTCCGCCCCCCCCCCCCCAAGTCTCCGCCCAGGTCTCCGCCTATGAGTTCAGGTAGGCAGTGTCAGTGGACCACGACGTTCACGAGCAGTTGCATCGGCAGCAAGAGCGTCCGTCCTCTGAAGAACGACCCGTAACCCAGATGATGTTCTTGCAATATTTAGCAGATTAGATTTGAACAGACAGATTAGTTTATGTACCTATACACCAATAACCTTCTTCCTTCGCTTGAATCGCTTCCTACTTCTTTCCTACATTGCATCATGTACTCACTAGAGGTAATAGAGAATTCAGTATTATTTTTGCAAAAAAATGTTCGGAAATTCTCCATTAAGTTCCAAGGCCTGTCATATGGAATAAACTTCCAATAAACATTCGAAAGGTAGCTAGTTTGACTCATTTCAAGCATATCCTACGTGGGCACACAATGTGCTTCGTTTTCTGAAAATAGTACGAGGGATTACTCAATACTCATGCTATTGATTGTTTATTTATTTATTTATTTTTGATGAGTTTATTTTTTAATTCTGTGTTTTTTCCTGTTGTGTTTGCTTTATGCACCTTAAAATTGTCATTTTGTTTCTTTGTTTCATAGTTAAGTAAAATTTGATGCATATAATGCTCCTATACGGCTTTGCTATACTCACTGTCCATTGTCTTATTGCTCCGTGTGTATTAAGCACACTAAGGCATTAATAAGGTTACACAAAGCATCAGAAGTATCACAAATTAATCAGACAATAATCAAAGTGAAAACTTAATCAGTTAACGAAAGTTATATAGGCTCAGTCAATGGGCCTATACTGGGATTACTCCACAGGAAAGATTACTTAGACCGAGTGGTTATAAAGTTGAGTGATATACCAGTGTGATCAGTTAGCCCTATATAGACCATGCAGGGAAAGTATGGGACGAGTGTGTAAAAACTGAGTCTCTCAATGCAGAACAGTTGGTATTGGGAGATCATCACAGGGAGACATGCAAGCAGCATACAATGCAATGCAATACACCTGTAATTTGATCTCGTACTTCTTACAAGGCTCGTGCAAACAGGTGCACACACGATATGAAATAAAATAGGAAATGAACGAATACACTGCACAGTAATAGCCTATTGTAATGGTCCATAGAAAGCATCGTTGTATAAAATAGCTGATGGCTTTCAGTTGCAGTTCAGCATTGCTATAGCGCTTTAAGATGGTGTCATACAGCCTAGACACACACAACACACACAACATATTATACACAAACAAACACACGTCTGGATGAAATTATTGCACCCTGTAGAAGGAACAACGGGGGAAAGGGCACGTAGACCAAGTCGCCGCGGGAACGTGGAGGATCTTTCCACTCAGTGGAGCCATCATGGGGGAACATGCAAGGGTGGCAGTCTGCAGAGACAGGGACGGGAACATAGGTAAAGTCCCCTGGGGACATAGGTAAAGTCCCATGGGAACATAGGTAAAGTTCCCTGGGACATGGCTAGCGCGTCACATGGCGACCATTGTAAAAACATTAAACTGCTGCAGTAGTCAAATAAAACTGTGCTGCGTGTTATCTAAATGTTGAAAACCACATGAATGTCTGCTGTTATCAGACATGAATTCCAAAAGTTGTCAGATGGATATGACTATATATATATATATATTATATATATATATATTATATATATGTGTATATATATATATATATATATATGATGGCGATGATTATGTGTTAATGGCGGCATCTATTTCAATGATCACTATGCTACCTTCAGTACCTTGTACCCATATTTCTCTGGGCCAGATTGTTACTGAAAAAGAGGAAACAGCCGAGATGCTCAATAAGTACTTCGGATCAGTTCTCACGAAGGAAGACATAACAAACGTACCAGAGCCAAATAAATTGTTCGAAGGCAGCGACGACCAGAAGTTGACAGATGTGTACATATCCAAAGAGGTGGTGATAAAGATGCTGGAAAACCTCAAAGAAGATAAAACTCCAGGAATCGACGAGATTCACCCAAAGTTCCTGAAAGAAGTGAGATACGAAGTAGGATCCATTCTGGCAGATATATTTAATGAATCGATGAAGTCTGGAGTAATTCCCAGAGACTGGAGAGATGCCATCGTCACTCCATTGTTTAAGAAAGGAAATAGGAGTGAGACAAGCAACTACAGACCCATCAGCCTAACCTGCATAATATGTAAGGTGTTGGAACAAATTGTAAAAAGGAGTATGATTGAACACCTGAAAGAGAATGAACTTATCAACAACAGCCAGCACGGGTTTATGAAGGGAAGATCCTGCCTAACCAATCTGTTAGATTTCTTCGAGGATGTTTACGACAATCTGGACAAAAACAACTCGGTGGATCTGATCTATCTGGACTTTGCAAAGGCTTTCGACAAGGTACCACACAAACGATTAGCCAAGAAGTTGCAGGCATGCGGAATAGAAGGGTGTCTACTGAACTGGGTCACCAACTGGTTAAAAGGGAGGAGACAACAAGTTCGAGTAACGGGCAAAAACTCAAGCTGGATAGATGTTACAAGTGGAGTACCACAGGGGTCGGTCTTAGGGCCACTGCTATTTGTAATTTTTATCAATGATATAGATGAAGGAATTGTCTCCAAAATCTCTAAGTTTGCTGACGACACAAAACTATGCGCAAAGGTGAACAACGAGGAGGAAGCCAACACCTTAAGAAATGATTTGGAAAGACTGTACAAGTGGTCCGAAGACTGGAATATGCTGTTCAATGTAGATAAATGTGCAGTGATGCACATGGGAAGAAAGAACATGGGGTTTGAATATGGAATGGGAGACAGGAAATTAAGAACAACAGAGGAGGAAAAAGATCTTGGAGTCATAATACACAAAAGTGCAAAACCATCAAGACAATGCAGAGAAGCAGCGAACAAAGCAAACAAAGTTCTGGGACACATAAAAAGAACAGTGGTCAGCAGAGAAAAAAACATCATCCTGAAGTTATTCAAAACTCTAGTCAGACCTCACCTAGAGTACTGTGTTCAGGCATGGAGTCCATACACACAGGAAGACAAGCAGGTGCTCGAAAAGGTGCAACGTCGAGCAACTAAGATGATAAGAGGTTATGGAACTTTAACATACGAAGAAAGATTGATAAACTGTGGATTGACAACACTGGAAAAGCGAAGATGCAGAGGAGATTTGATTGAGACTTACAAGCTGATGACACACAAAGAAATAACACCATACTCAAGATTTTTCCAATTGGCTGACAATAGAGGTTTAAGAGGACACCAATATAAAATATTCAGAAAATCCGAGGGTGCCATCAAGCAAAGATTTTTTAGCAGCAGAACAGTGAAGGCCTGGAACGAGCTGAGCGAAGAGACAGTGTCGGTGGAGACACTTATAAACTTCAAGGCCAAGCTAGGGCAAATAGGTTTTTAAAACATTGTAAAAGTGGTGGTTCTCACACAGATCAAGAGTCTCCTGAACCACCGTAAACCCTGTTTATTATATTATATTATATTATATTATATTATATTATATTATATTATATTATATAACCCATGCATCACCATCGTCAGCACCACCAATTTCTTCAGTCCATCCTTTCTATCCCTTCCTCCATATAAAAGTATCCTTCCATCGCCCCAGATCCACTCCCATTCCTGCACTCCTTGCTTCCATCTCAAATTCGTTGGACTGATTTAAAAACAACGCCTTGCATTATTTCGTCGCAGGCAAAAGTCAACTCGGCCATACTATTAATAGCCCGAGAGTACACGTGCACCAAAACGCAGGCATATAATATAGGGCATACGTTGCACACGCACGCACGCATACACGCACACACGCATATATATATATATATATATATATGTGTGCTATTAATAGACATCAAGCAGACTAGCATTGTGTTTTGATTCAGTCCTTGAAAAGAGCTGGAGGCCCTATATTAAAACCATTGGAGTCGGGGTGGACGAAGAGGCACGATACCCTGCAGCCTGTATATATATATATATATATATATATATATATATATATATATATATATATATATATATATATATATATATATATATATATATATATATGCGTAGACCGGCGGTTCCCAACCCGTGGCCCGCGGGCCAAAAGTGGCCCGCCTGGCCTATAAGAATGGCCCGCAGCATCTCAATGAATTAAGAAAAATTAATGTAAAAATTGAAAATTTTGACATGACAGAATAAACAATTATTTGCTGTTACAAATAATTTTTATTTGGATGTTAATAACTCGCATCGAGCATTCTATTTCGATTCAATTGTAACAATTTTATACGCCTTTTGTTAATTAAATTTTAGCCTTGTGGCCCCTAATGTCCTTCAACGAAGAAATAGTGGCCCTCGTGTCCTCCAACTTAGAAAAAGTGGCCCGACAGTCAAAAAAGGTTGGGAACCACTGGCGTAGACTATGGACAAGCCAATCAACCGTCGTCATGGCTTCGACACTCAGCCACTGTTCACTCTCTGACAGTGCCAGTCCCAAGCCTAGATAACGAAGGAGGGCGTCGTTGATGTGTATGTTTGTTATCACACAGTGACGTTTTAACTTAAATTTACGAAACCTTTATCGTCACAATTCAATTCCATGCACAGTACAGTGCCGCTGTCACGAAATAGAGTATCCCCCGTATTAATCGTATCCCCCAAATGAAAAAAGTCGAACAAGCCACTTCCGCGTGTATTTATTTTTGCAAATTAATTTCATCTGCTTTGTTTTGAACAAAGACACTAACAGGTATGTTTATTCCAACTAGATATTTTGTTTTGCTTTGGTTTTGGAGCACTTAAAACATTTAAAACACTTAAGAACACTCAGAGTCACTAAATAAATTCGAGTTGCCTTTCACTGTACATTGCTTAGGACACTTAAAACAATAACAGTCACTTAAAATTTTGATTAGAGCATAAAATTTTAATTATACGCATTTTTCAAAAAAAGTATAGACCGGTTAATTCCATCCGGGGGGATAGATTAATTCCATTCGGGGGGTAGATTAATTCATCCCCCCGGATAGCTTTCAGGGGGGATACTCCGTTTCGTGTCACCGCCGAAGATAGCAGAGGGAGAAGAGCGTGTTGGGGTGGGTGGGTCTGGTTACATCTATAGGGCAAGATCAAAAAAGGCCTATTATAAAAGAACGCCTATTCATGTTCGAGATATTGTCCATATTGTTCGCAGGTTGGCTAGCTGTTTCAGGCGTTGCTAACGATTGGCCAAGTTTGAGTGAGGGCAGTTCAAGTAAATGGGTCGGGTCAGGTTCGGTGTGGTTAGGTTGACTTGGTTGACGTGCACTTCTGATTTTTTAAAACGTCTTTTTCAGGTTGCGCCATTTTTATGCACGAACTAAGATTTTTATGTTCATTTGATGCTTTTTATGCGTGTGTCTGTAGTACGCTGTGTCGCACGCACATTCATACACACCAACACGCACACACAAAGTGACACAATACACCAACACGCACGCACAATTAGGCCCACGTAGGCCTATGTGCTTGCTGGTGTGTATACGAATGTGCATGCGACACAGCCTGTGCATATGTAGAATATGCACATAGGCCCTATGCATTGCACGCATGTATGTAGAATTATATATATATAATTATATATATATATATATAACATTATATATACATGTACACATTCGTACTACAGATATGCATGCCATGGAGGTGTGATGTAACAAAGACATTGCAGTTTGTAACATCCATCATTACACCTGTTCGCATGCATGCAGAGGGTGGTGAAAGAGTTGATCATTCAGCCCTCCAATACATATAGTTTCAGCCACGAGAGACTCTATTTCGGGGAGACTTTTGTATGGGGGGGGGTTACTTTATATCGAGACACCGGCCCGTCATGCTAAACCATCTGTTCTCTGTGTAGCTTCCCGTCGGGTCATATCGGCTGTTTCAATCTCAGTCCAGGGGACAAACTGCAGCCTGGCTGGCAAGCTTACACCTAGAACGACTTTGACCTAAGTTTATATATATATATATATATATATATATATATATATATAGCCTATTTATACGGCCTACATATGGGGCATATATATATATATATATATGGAACTGTACATAACTTTTTTGAATTTTTAGATATCCTCCCAGTTTTTTGTAGCTCGAGTTGTAAAAAATATTCAGTTGAAAATACGTCAGTCACACTAAAAAGTATAAGGATTAAGGAATTTATTGCTAGGTCTTGGCGGCCAGGCGTACTCTTATTTCAGGTAGGCTAATTAGCAATTCGTATCCTTATTCTTGAAAGAAAAGCCTTGCAAACAGAGCATAAAGTATGAGATGAATGTAGTTGGAATATAGTAATAATGATAATAAACCTTTACGAATCTAATTGCGACTATATAGAGTATAAAAAGCGTGGACTGTCCGGCAATTTGTGAGGCATTCATGCCGCCCACATTACACAATGCATTGCATAGCATATGGTTGCACGACCTCGACCTTCATTCAGTCATGGTCATTGGTCGGCACTCTAAAGATAACCGAAAACGGTAAAAAAAAGTGTGTGACCTTATAGGACATCAGATTATGAGAAGGATCCCATATATAGGAATTTACATCCCACCACACGCATAGTGATCGGATATTAGGCCTAATCTCAGTGCGATCTCTGATAATCACGACCTGTGAGTCTCTGTTAATCACCACGACTCCTATAGTCTCCTAGAGCCAGAAGGCAAAAATACTTCAGCTCCTCCACTGGGATTTTCATTTCAGCTATACCATGCTTTATGGAACTTGCTTCTTTCCCAGAATTCATAATATTATATATATAGACACAGCGGCGCCCGCAGGATTTTTTTTTTGTACGCACAGAAATTTTTTTTAGTCATCAACCTAGAATTTCCCAAAAACATACCTTTTGGGTCATCGCGCTGTACGCACTTACCTATGTGCGTACGTCTGCGGGCGCCGCTGCTGTAGGCCTACGCACTTGCGTAAGTGCGTACGCCTGCGGGCGCCGCTGTATAGACATGACAGACAAGCTATCCAGAATGCCCTCGCCCGTGCAGTGACGAAAACCCCCAAACGTCACCACATCACTCCTGTCCTGAAATCACTTCACTGGCTCAAAATACCTGAACGCATCGAATACAAAGTCCTCTCACTCACTTACAATACACTTCAATCATCCCAGCCGTTCTACCTTCGTCAGTTGTTCACCATCCAGCCACCTCGTTCAACACGCTCCTCATCCTCCATTACACTGCTTCGCCCTCCCATCACTTCATCACTGAAATTCGCAAACCGCTCCATAGCCATTGCCGTTCCACCTCTCTGGAACAAACTTCCGCCAGCACTTCGGCAAACTTCCGACCCATCATACGAACTCACCAAAACTCCACCTCTCGCTATCTCCCCACAGGTCTTTCACTCAAAACTGAAAACATTGCTCTTTCAAAAATCCTATCCTGATTCTTCTTCTCCTTACATCCCCCGCCACTTCAACTCTAAACATCACCCACCTTAGCCGTCCATCTATCTGCCTGCCTGACTCTCCGGACTTGACCCGCTGCCTATCGATTTTGTTTTGATTGAGCGCCTGTGAATAAGCTGGTTCCCGCGACTTGGCTTTTGTGGGCGCTGTAGAAGTTTCGAGATTACGATTACGATTACGATTACATTAGACACATCGAGGGACGGACCGACATATATACCGACTGAGAAATTGACAAAGGAGACTCGATGATTGATGGATTAACTAAAATACGCCTTCGTGCAGACACCCAGACACATATACACACACCAGCTGCAAAAGTGTAGTTAATCATCCTTAAGCTTTTGTCCAGAAAGCAGTGAAATCTTCTCACACAACCAACTGTCATTGTAATACTTTTAGATCACGGTTCGGAAAGTTCATACGACTGAGCTATAAGCTTAGACAGTGTGCGTGCTGTGCCGCACTGTTTGGTAGCTGCAGGCCTGGCTGCTGGTTAGGCCTATATGTAAAGTCGAGCATTTTTATACGCCGACTAGAAAAACTGCGTATACTCACTATACTGCAGAAGGTGGTCATCCGAGAAGTATTCTATGAGATGACTGATCATGACTCAACATGCAGAGTCTCGCATACGTGATGACTGATGAAGAGAGTGAACCCTGCAGGACGGGGCCTTGACTCCTTTCAGGGACATCTCAAGAGTGTGGAAGGGGTTATAGAGACGCCAAACTGGATAGTGAGTATACGCAGTTTTTCGGCTCTTCCAAGTCATCACCATGCACCCACCATCACCTTCCTCAGGTTCCTCTATCTCCATCACCCCCTCGGAAAGCCCATCACTGGACACAAAATTCTCCCATCCTCAAGAACTATTATCCCCCACCCCGTCGCATCTGATCCTCCATCTTCCATGCAGTCGTGACCTAAAGGTCATCCATGTACCTTGCATCTACTCTTACTGGATAAACTGTATAGTCGATGAATTATAGACGTGGTGTATAATGCGGTGGATAGATTAAGAAAACAAAGGCAGTAGATTTATTTATGGCTGACGGTATAAGCTATATAGGCCTATATAGTTTGATTATACAAAGAGGCAAGTAGAGGCTTTGTGGAGTGATATCCAGTGAAGTCAGATTGCTGGGTTGAATAGTGTTAACGGAGAAGAGAGCTATATATATATATATATATATATATATATAGTCGTTGAGTCTGATTAGAACATTTTGTTCAATTAACTTAGATAGGAGAGATAGATCGCAGACGGAACTATAATAGGTCTCCATCATTTGGTAATGGGTGGATGTCGAGGTGGCTGGAACTTCCTGGAAGCATCGAATTGCAGGCTACATAAATTTTGCATATATATTTGCGAGTGAAGAATGTCTTTGAAGAAGGCAAGGCCTGACTTGACAGTGACATTCAATGGACTCCATGAGACAAAATAAACGAATGAATGAACGGAAGGAGGAAAAGTCTTAATTTCAATGTCGACCTTGGCTATATTATATGTAATGTTTTGCTCAGTAATGTGAGCTAGGTTAGTGGGTTACGCATATATAAATCGCATTGGAAATAAACTTTTTACCTTATCAGCTTTCGTAAAACTCCAAACTGTAGAGTGTAAAAAGACAGCCTGCAACAGTGTATATATATATATATATATATGTGTGTGTGTGTGTGTGTGTGTGTGTGAGTGTGTGTTTGTGTGTGTGTGTGTGTGTGTGCGTGTGCGTGTGTAGTTTGTACGTTTGTATGTGGCTTAATATGTGTGTTGAATGAAGAGGTCGTTGTATACGTGAGTCTCAATAATGGAAATAAGTTCAAAGTCTTTCCACGGTTTTTCGCTTAAAATAATTATTCTTTAGCAGCAGAATAAATATTATGTTTAGGACCTGCCCCAATATATCAGGTATCTCCTCCTGTCAGCATGATTGTATTGGTTTGTATGCGTTACATTCTCACACACGTAAGCACACACTCACAAACACACCCGCGCACACGAACGCACATCCTCACACCTGCACACTCTCACACCTACTCTCGCCCCCCCACACACACAAATTTGTACACGTATACAGTCACTATAGCCCTACATTAATATAATATATAGTGTCTTAAACATCTTTGTGTATTTAACCTGCCTAGTTAGCGAATGATGTCCGGAAATGATTGTCATGGCCGGAGCTGTTCATAAAACAAATTCATATGTTAAATACCACGAATGTGAAATTCTAACATTTGGCTTAAACTCACAATTTATCTGACTGAGCTGACCGACGCGCAGATTATATGATGCGGGATCATGATTGACTAACTGACTGTCTCCATAATTGGCTGACCGACTGATTGACTAACTGACTGACTGACTGATTTGCTGACTGATTGACTGACTGACTGATTGACTGACTGACTGACTGACTGAATGATCGAGCTAAAGTTGGGTTATTACTTAACTATAGGCCTACTGCCTCAGAGTAGGGCCGGATTAAGGTATTTTAACATAGGCTTACTCAGCCGAACAGGTGCCCCATGCACAAATGCTCAAGAACTTTTTCAATACTTGTGATTATTATTATTTTTTTTACCCGAGGTATCTCAGATCCCTCGGGATTTCAAAAAATTATCCCGAGACATAAAAAATTGTATTCTTGAACGGCTTATTATTATTATTATTATTATTATTATTATTATTATTATTATTATTATTATTATTATTATTATTATTATATGTTGCGTCTTATACTAATTATTCCTAATAGAAAAATGAACACTAAATTGAAATGAGACAAACAAAAATTGCTCGAAACTGTTCATTTTAATTCTCATAACTTTGCACATAATTATGTGGGTCCCTATTGAGATTTCCATTATCATGTCAAAATTTTACCCCAACTGCTTATGTAAGACCTATTTTTGGCTTATTTAAACACTGCATCACCTGACCGGAAATCCAGTGCTAAGTGACGCATAGAAAAATGTCGTCATTTTATTGCGTGTACTGTATATAGGCCTATAGTATATAATTATAGGCCTGCACGCTCGTTTCTTTTACGAATTGCTGCTGGTGTCGCCGAGAAGGTATACTACATATATATATATATATATATATATATATATATATATATATATATATATATATATATATATATATATATAGGCCTATAGCCTACGTTACTTTATAAAGCTGGACGTTTTGGTGAATTTGCAGTTAGGTCTCGGCCTATACAATATTATTTATCCATCGGACCACCGTCATTAGGCCATCATTATTTTATGAAAGTTTATTTGTAAAAGCTATTTATTTACAAAATTGATTAGGCTATTGTTCCAATTTTAAAACCTGAAACATCAGATCTTATGTTGTTCTCGAGCTGCGTAGGGTAATACAATTTTTGCAGCCTAGTTAGAAAACATGTTGCAATCTTTTTTGCAATGAAAGGCGCTTATTTCATGACATCTCTTGTATGGGTGACGTGCAAGACACTACATTTATTAATTCATTTGCAATCTGTTGGCATTGGATAAAATTCCGTCATTGAAAATCACACATTTATACGTCCTTTTTGTTGGGATTCAGAATGTTAGGGTCCCGCAGTTTTACCGAACAGGGCCACTATAATTATTATTTTGTTAATCTGGCCCTGCATGCCTCGGAGGCTGACTAATTCGCCAGCACGCCTGTCAGGCTGGACGCCGACAGGATGCTTTCGAAAGTAGGTTAATATACTGAAAGGAACAGTCCGAACAGTCGCCAATATCCTCTCTAGCGTGAAGCTTAGCAGTAATAGACTAGACACCAATGTAACTAGACACTAGACAACAGAACATCTGTCACGCTTTTGGCTGACCGCGCCAACTATATAGGTCTAGCTCAGTGGTTCCCAACCTTTTTTGACTTGAGGGCCACTTTTTCTAGGTTGGAGGACACCAGGGCCACTTTTTCTTAGTTGAAGGACATTAGGGGGCCACAAGGTTAAAATCGTATTAATTAACTAAAAGCATATAAAATTGTTATAATTGATTCAAAATATAATGTTTGATGTTATTTATCGACATTTACATAAAATAATTTGTATTAGAAAATAGTAGTGTGTTCTATCATGTCCAAATTGTTAACTTTTTCATATATTTTTGATAATTCTTTGAGAGATGAGGGCCATTTTCTGAGGTTGCGGGCCATTTTCTGAGGCCTGGCGGGCCACTTTTGGCCCGCGGGCCACTTTTGGCCCGCGGGCCACGGGTTGGGAACCGCTGGTCTAGCTCATAACCGAACAGCACGCAATGTGCATGGCTGATAGGCGTTCGAATTCGTCTTACTGCCCCTTATGGATAGGATCACACCCACAATCGCGTGCATTAGTGTCCGATGTTGCCAGACACTATACTTCAATGATCGCACTTAAATTATGGGATACGGCAGCTACATGTACACCAGTTTTAAGGCATTGGTATCGTGAGTGAGCAGACCGAGTCAGATTCTTTTGTATACATAGCCTACGTAGGCCCTATAGATCTAAGGGATCCGATTGGTCGGGTGGGGCCATACTATATAGTGGCGTGGTCGACTTGGCTTAGCCCCCCGTCGGCCTGCAGACTGCTGCGGCAGATGGTGTCTGACTCTCAGCCTCCAGATTAGCCTCCTCCCGCCTCCCCCTCTTCATTGCGTTTCTTTCTTATCAGCACAGATATATTCTGCGCTTTCTTTACAGTCGAAACCTCATCGGCAAACGAGGATAGAGAGATCGCTGTGGTGCGCATCGAAAGAGACCGAACGCCCGTCGTCAGGTATTTGATTGTCTATATATACATCTATGTTATTGTTGTCTAACGAACTCATTGTCCGTTTCTGATTAATTACTATCGTTCAGCGTCTATGGATGAGCTGGCTGTTCATTGAATCGGGATACGAAAAATGAGGAAATTCAGCAGGGAATGGGAAGGACATGGAGATGAAGGAATGTGGATAAGGGAAGGAATCGTGAAGGAGCGATAGGCTACATGCTGGAAAGATGGATGCAGCGATGAACGGTTGAACGGATGTTCTCACGCTAAACAGCATGACACCACGCTATGGGTGTTATGAATCTTATGATGTTATGTGCAAGGCGGGATTACACTTGGCTTATAAGAAGGCTAAGTAGGCTGAGAAAAAGGCAGGCTGTGAAGAATACCGGCGTATTTGGTTCAGACAGTATAGACCTAGGTTATATGGACAATATAATCGATTTGAGGAACTAAACTTTGCCATGAGTTTTGTTCAGTTCATGTACTAGAGAGGTTCTACGACTGACTTTGAATTAATAATGATTTGAATATGGTGTGTGGACGTATTCCTCTGCAGCCGGTATCTATGGGCGGGCATCAGCTGGATCTCATTAGAATGATTAGAACCACGTGGCCCTGCACGGGTCGCAAATATGAGTTCCGCATGCACTGTGCAGAGTGCGAATTGCCAGGAGATTGTGGGGGTTTCAACTATCCAGTCTGACTTACATGTGTGGGACGCGGTGGTGTAGTGGTATGTTCGTTGCCTTGCAGCCGGAGGGTTGCAGGTTCGAATCGACCTCTAGCTGCCGCATAGAGACCTTGGGCAAGTCAATCACTCGCAATTGATCAGCGTAAAACTCCGATTCAGTGTCCGCGCTGTTGTCGGGAGCGCCTCTGAGTAGCAAGCTTGAAAGGGCGCTATAACAAGTGCACATACAAACAAACTTAGTACTCCATAGTTAAGTCTTCTTTGCATACCTGAACTCCACATGGATCACAGTCTCACACCAAGTTATTGTTCTATATACAGTGCTCATATAGGCCTACTGCTAAGATGACATCTGTATGTGCATGGGCATTCTGATGGACTGAGAGGTCCACTAAGTTTGATTCATGAATTCTCGTTTGTCAAATTATCGGGAATTCATTTAAGTCATATTATAAATTCATTTCGGGAATTTATGTATAGCGGCCCTTCAAGGCGCTCCAGATCTCAGCGCGCCCAATATGAAGTTGAAAGTTTGGCAATGAAGAATCGGATAGAAGCCTGCAGGGTGTTTAATTGGACATGCATGGCGTCCGCGTTCCAGGTCACCGGGTCCAACACCGAAAGGCTCGATTCTAAATAGCTGCATTGCGAGCAGATGGGACCTGGAGAAGCCTCTTCCACAGGGTGTAGAGGATGACGTCCTTGGATATCAGAGGTACGTTGGAACTTAGAAATCGAGACTCGATGTAAAGTTGGGTCAGCAAAAATGACCGCAATTCCAGAGTCGAATGCCTCGTACAGTCCATCGGCTGTCCTCATTTCATGGTCACGTCCGGCCTTATAGGGCAAGGCAAACGAGGCAGCCACCTTGAGCCCTGCACTTTCAGGGGCCTCGCGTTGATACCCATAATTGTTTAAATGTCAGATTTACAACTCGTAATCGTTCGTCGCATAGCAACAATGCTGGCAATCAATTTACCGCGTGAATGTGATAGGGTGATTCGGGAAAGAGCATGCCTGCAGATAAGTGAATCACAGCTACTGTAGCCTATATAGATCTACCATCATGCAAACATCAATTTGTGTGTAATGGGGCCTACAGTAAATAATTAGGCCTATTGCTGAACTTAAATGAGTCATAGGGTAGTTAGTTTTTTTCTGCAGGATGTCTCTTCCTTATTTTGGATAAAACTTCCTGGTTTGATGTGGCCCGCGATCTAGGCCTAAGGGTTTTCTGGTAACTTGACTTTAAAACTGAGAAATCTTAAAAGCCCATGCCTCTGTTCTTTAGTGAAAAAACCCGTTGAAAGCGAAAAGTAGACCTAATGGTTAAAAACAGGTATACAATTATCAGACCGAGGGCAAATGCCCCCCCTCTTGCCCTATATATACCGGTAACCATGTGGACCCATCACAATGCCGTATAGGTATATATGCACAGTGGCGGCGCCAGGATTTCAGTTTCGGGGGGGCTGAAGCTTCGACCAAAATCTCATGAAAATTTTCCATTTTCGCCGCCAAAATTTCTGAGAACCTTTTTTTTTTTTTTTTTTAGTCGTCAGCCCAAAATTGTGAACTATTTCACTGTAAAAAATTTCGGATGCCCCTTTTTTACGGGGGGGCTGAGCTGAATCCGACAGAGCAGAGACTAAATGCCAGTATGCAGATTAGATCCGGTATAGACGTGTAGTTTAGCGTCGTAAATTATTCGCCATTGCGTGGGTTTAAGCATTGTTCATTGGATTGGACAAGCAAGCAAGTGGAGCCGTTGGACAGATAGACGGAGATAATGGACAATAAATTGCTAAATGGAGATCGGATTTATTGAAATAATTTATACTCAAATAGACTTGAAATTGATGAGAGGAATAAATCAATTGGACAATCATTAAATCGGTTAGAATGTAATAACTCAACCGCCACATAGATTTTGACTGCATGAAGTTAGTTATATATTTGCCGTGTTCCCTTCTATTTTTTTGAAGTTGTTGGAGTTTAATGTCGCTTCAAGTCTTTCACCTTCTCTGAGCACTGCACGTGTAAACTCGCACTTTATTGTTCTTATCTCTGTGATAATCTCCGTCTTTCTAAAGCCATAAAGACCTATTGCAATAAGTTCAAGAACTGATTTTTAATAGGCCTATTTCTTCAATAAGCTTAGAGGTCATTGTATAACTTTTGTGTCGTTTATCTCCTCCATCTGTCCACCTGCTCCGCTTTCTTGTCAGTCTGTTTGCTTGCATATATACTCATGCATCGTGGTTGGGTTGTGAGCTCTTCTGAGTAGTTTCTTGAAGAGGCGCTATATAAATGCTCTGAATGAACGAATGAATGAATTTTTACATACGCTTCGTTGCTACATTTTTTAGGTGTAGCTGAACCATGAATCGAAAAACTACAATGGTTGCTAATGGTAGCTCTAGTCTACCAACGCCTCAAACGAACAACCACAGTCCTTCGTCTACATCACATGGCAACGGGGTCTCTAATGGCGATCACCATAGCAACAACAATGATTCTGAAGGCAACAATAACAACAGAGGTTTTTTAAGCACCTTTAGTCATCACTTCCACTATACCCTCTTTCCGTCTTTCCTGCTCGTCTTCACGCCGAATTTTGGTATGGTCATGTGGTACACTTGTGCCCACTGCAACGGAAGTCTCCTCGAGTTCGTCGGTCGAGTCTTCGATGAAGGTCCATTCCAGTTCTTCGTCCATCTCTGGACAACCGTCGGCATCTTTAGTCCTCTGGCGACGCTCGTCATTCTTGGCTTCTTCGTCTGGACATTGGTCCTGATGGTCATCGTTCCAGGACCAAGGACTGAGGGTCCGATCACTCAGAAGGGACATGTCCCAGTCTACAAAGACAATGGATTCACCTGCTACGTCATCACGATGACCTCCTTCGTCCTGCTGACCACTGTCCTTAAACTGACCGGATGTCCATCACCGACCGTCATCTACGACCACTTCGGAGAGTTTCTGAGCACGATGACCGCCATCAGCTTCGTCTTCTGCCTTCTGCTCTACGTCAAGGGTCGACTGAGTCCCTCGTCAACGGATTCTGGGTCTTCGGGTAATCTCATCTTCGACTACTTCTGGGGTCTGGAGCTGTACCCTCGCATCTTCGGTGTAGACATCAAGGTCTTCACTAACTGTCGCTTCGGCATGACGGTCTGGCCCCTGCTCGTCTGTCTCTACACCGTCAAGAGCTATGAGCTTCACGGTCATCTGGTCGACAGTGCGTGCGTCTCTGCAGCCCTTCAACTCATATACATCACGAAGTTCTTCTGGTGGGAGGCGGGCTACATGCGCACGATCGACATCAAACTCGACCGGGCTGGTTACTACATCTGCTGGGGCTGTCTGGTCTGGGTTCCCGGTGTCTACGCCTCCGTCAGTATGTACCTCGTCGAACGACCGATCGAGCTCGGTTCAGTCATAAGCGCCGTCATCCTCTTGCTAGGATTGGTCAGCTGCGCCGTGAACTATGATGCCGATCGACAGAAACAGGTCGTCCGAAGCACTGACGGAAATTGCGTCATCTGGGGCAGCAGACCGGAAGTGATCCGCGCCACCTACCGGTTGGAGGACGGTAAGAAGCGCCAGAGTCTGCTGTTGGTGAGTGGATTCTGGGGAATCGCTCGTCACTTCCACTACGTTCCGGAACTGGTTCTGGCATTCATCTGGACTGTTCCAACGCTGTTCGAGAACTTGCTTCCATATTCATATTTCATCGTTCTTTTCATTCTTCTCGTTCATCGAAGTTATCGGGACGATTTGATTTGTAGGAAGAAGTATGCAGAGTACTGGGATGACTACGTGCGTCAAGTGCCATATAAAATGATCCCCTATGTATTCTAGGTAATCCGTTGTCAGTCAGTGCATTTTCTTCCGCTTGTATTTATAGAGTCTATGTGATTGCCATGATATAGCTATTATAGCCTAGGCTAAATAACTAATTAGATAGGCCAATGTTTATTAGCAGTCTTTGGATTTCCTGTGGCATCAGTTGATCACGTGACACATGGACTCAGAACTCCGTAAATCACGGCTAATAATAGGCTATCGTGAACTTGCGAAATTATTATAATTCTTATAATAGATCTATACTATGTAGGCTATTCGCGTCCTCCCATTTTGAGCTTGGGGTAAAGGCACTGACAGATCCAAAGGTTCTGGAGGTAGACCTATACAACGAGAGTCATATAAGCTAAAGTTGCTAAACGCTTAACTAGGTCAAGGTTCACGTTAACCAGATTCTCCTATACCTCTTTTTAGTCAGGGTCACTTGCACCCCACTTTGATGTCCCCCATCCACAACGCATAAGGCTATACCCTAAAAGATTTTTCTTTACAAAAATACAGATGAGCAATCAGCGGGTTCAATCAATATCGACCTATATGGTGGCCGTGGAGCTATATGTGTGTGAGTGATCGATTTTGCACTTGGATATAGGTATATATACTGACGAATATTAAGAAACACGGGTTATTTCATTTTATAGGCTACTGGGCTGGTATGCACAGGACACAGCATAAGGTAATCACATATAGTGCCTAAACGCTGCTTTGCAATTCCCTATATAGTCATTGGAATGTATCCATATGCACGAGAAAAAATAGCGAAGAGAATAACTAATCTACACATTCCTTGCACCCGACGATGCATGACGCTTGCTCTTCCCCCCAATTCAATGGGTTATAGCTGAGCGCGCATGCGTGAAAGATATTTATATGCGGTCGGTGCAGCGTGGGGTAAACAGATTCAGACCTAAAGACGGGCCCCAGGGAAATGTCGACGGCTGCCTATTGTTCGCGCTGTCCAGCTAACGTCGGCCGTCTATTGTTCACAATGGGAGTAGCCGGCGTACTCCTTCCTCGGAATTGGAATAACGTTATACCTAGTTTTATTCGCTAATCTCAAGCCGTGCATACGGAAATAACCCAGTATTCCTGTATAGGCCAGATTTAAGCCAAATATACGAGTTATACCCTCATGTGCATACGGGCCCAGGTGTATCATGGCCTAGGCCTATTAGTGTTTAGGCCTAAGGCGTGTGGACTACTTGCCAAAACAAGCGCAGGAACCCGTCTACCGCATAACAGGCCTATCAAAGGCCTATCACCCATACGTTACTTATAGGATTAATACGGTAACAAACGACATTCCATGAATATATTTTCAGCATTTGTCTAATCCAACCAGACCAGACAACTACAGCACAGTCATGACTCATCGTATGAAAAAGTGTCTGCCTCTTGCAAGCGTGGTCACAATGACCTTCAGTGTCTCATACATTCTGGCTTTGCTATTTCTGGCTATAATATTATCGCTTTCAAATGTCGCATTCAATAGATTAAGCTTATACCTCATGCTATCTGCCAGTTTAACCAAAGACCTTAAAGTCTTTGGTTTAACGAGCTGGTCATCGTAAGCCTGCTTTCTAACATTTCTCATCTTATGTGGCGTATGACAATCGTGGAGAATAGCCTAATGTTTACCGTAAGGTATTAAATTCTCCGAACTGATAGCCGCCTTCTCAGACTAACCGGCATATTTGTATGGATGCGGCGGATTTGGGTCATAATATTATGATTTTAAGAATAAACAGATCCTGAAGATTTATGTGTGTGCATGTTCTCTCAACGAATGACCAGATAGGCCAGATAGTTGTTATAGTTTCTATGTTTTACAAGTAGGAACCAATTCTATTTTAGCCCCGACACCTTCAATGAGTTCCGGCACCTGTTTCTAAATTTAATGCACTTTGCATATGCATTATAATTATACTTAGGCCTAGGCCTATATAGATATAGGCCTATAATAGGCCTACATATATAATATATAGGCATATTCATATAATTATGATATAAGAAGTGAAGTCAAGACATTGGGAAATGCAGACCTAGGTCTATGCCTAAATGTCTTCTCACAAATCCTTTCCTGATTCTTCCTCTTAGCCTTCCTCACCATTTAAACCCTAAAATACCATCTCAAAATTTCGAGTTTACGACCATGGCCATGATAAATGTCAAAATTTTTTGTCGTCCTTTCACATCAACTCGCGACGTCTATCGAATTATTAATCAACAGCGAATGAGTTGAACTACCGGTATTTATTTCTCAAGTGAAACCAGGGCAGAAAGTGGTTTTGGATAAGTTGCCGGGTCTGACTTTTGACGGACGAGCCTACGCCTTTGACCCGAATATTTTTCTAGGTAGGCTACTAGGCCCTACTTTTTATTATTAAAAAATTTCTTTACACTAAATCATTAAATACTATTACTGATAGCAGTGATAGGGACCAAGGGCGGATACAGAAATTTTCGAAGGGGGGGGGCAAAAATTGTGGGTCTTGTTGGTGGGACAGGGGGAAAAGTTCGTTGTGCCGCCGAAAAAACTGATGACCTTTTTTTTTAGTCATCGACCAATTTTCCAATTTTCCGGGAAAAAGATACCATTTCATCCGCCGCAAAATCGACGGAGGGGGCCACGCCCCGTACGATTTTTAAATTTTTAAATAGGGGCCTGATGTCCTATTTTTCTCTCCCGCTACATTTATTTAATGGCCTGTTGAAACCAAATTGGGGGGCCACGTCCCATGCAATTTTTAAATGGGGGCATGGCCGGATTGGCCCCATGGATCCGCTCTTGATAGGGATTACACAAAATGAAACTGAGAATTTTACACTTAGAAATTTGAAACCTCTATGCAAAACACCAATGTTCTTAATTGCCTGCTTTGCTTTGTTCAAGCTCATGTTAAACATAATCATTCGTGACCATTGCGTTTTGCCCCCCCCCCCCATCCCCCAGCAAAAATAATCTGTGGGTGCCCAATGCCACTGCAGCCAAAACCCAACTTATCCCATTTCTGCGATTGTTCTCAATCCGCCCATCCTGTCCATCTAGCAGACGACACTCTCCTCTAAAATTACACGATTGATTTGAATAGCCTATTATTATTTGGCTATGGCTCGCTCCCTGCTTTACATTGAATAGGCTAATACGGTGCGGCGAATCGTATTGCAAACATTTCCATTCCTCTTCTCTTTTTTTGAGTCGACCTAGCCAACGTCTACCAAGCCTGTAAAGTCTATCAAGCCTACATCTATCAAGACAGCAAAGCCGCCACACACACCCATGCCTACCTATATACGGTAGCCTAAGTCTGGCTAACCTGCATTTAGGCTACCTATAGGCTACATCTACCTAGTCCAAATTCATTAATTCATTCTGGAAATTTATATAGCGCCTCTGCAAGGAAAATGGTACGGTTTTTCTGGGAAATGGTAGCTTTTTGCCCGAGCGGATGACTTAAAAAGATCAAGTTTTCGGCGGATAAAATGGTATATTTTTCTATTTTTCCTGGGAATTCGACAAATGACTAAAAAAGTCATCAGATTTTTCGGTGACCAAAGACGAAATTTTATCCCTGTCGGAAGAGCGAAAATTTTGCCCCCCCCTTCGAAAATTTTTGTATCGGCCACTGGAGTGGTGTATTAACAATGAACATGAACTCCTCTTAAATCCCGAGGCATGATAAATAAAGCAACCTTATCAAAATTTCTATATGACTTGACCGCCTACTGTAGCCTACTTTACTGGCAGAAAAATAGACAAAAAGCAGCCTGGCTATTGTGGAATTGATTTTACATAGCCATAAATTCCTCCATAATTATAACGCCGGGTGAATATATAAGCAGATCTCCCTGACGCAATTTCAAAAGCTTACACTGGTATAATTTGCTGCTAATTTGTGCGGTTGTGAAAGACTAGGACTACATTACAGCGAAGCTCCAATCAAGCAAGCATAATAATTAGGCCTAATACTATTTGCATGGGCGCCCGCAGGAGGGGTAAAAAGCAGCACTTTTAAAAGGAGTTTTTTGAACTGCACAACCTCTTCTTTCCCATCATATTCTTAATGAATTACTCCAAATTGAAATCGGATAACAATTACGTATTTTACTATTTCTAGCTGCACAGAGTAGGCTAACAGAGTAACAGTGGTGTTTCTGCAACTGCACAGATCCATTTAGAACCATATTGCACATTCTGTCAAAGCCCTGGTAAAAAGGGCATGGTTATATTTTTAGCCAGAGCCTGAAAAACTGCGAGGCAAAAAATTAACAAAATATGCATTTTTCATAAAGATTACTACAAACGTAGATTCCTCAGTTTCACTTTGTGCATCAACAATAAGCCTAATATTAGTGCTTTATTGCGATGAAATTCGTTATAACCCAAAAGCAGCAGTTAGAAAATTGGTGTCAATTTTCCAGCAGGCAGGTGTCCCCTCTTTTTCCCCTCACCCGGCACCGCAGTTAACTCAAATAGCTCAAAGTGGACGCCGGAGATAGGGCCTACTAGTATCAGGGGCGGATCCAGGGGCCAATCCGGCCATGGCCCCCCATTTAAAAATTGTATGGGACGTGGCCCCCCATTTGGTTTAAAAAAAACCATTAAATAAATGCAGTGGGAGAGAAAAGCAGGACATCATCAGGCCCCCCCATTACAAAATCGCATGGGAAGTGGCCCAGATCTACCGTTACTCTCGACTACGGATGACGACTAAAAACAAAAGTTCGTCAACTTTTTGGCGGTTGAAATGGTATCTTTTCCCGGAAAATTGGACGAACGACTAAAAAAAAGTCGTCAACTTTTTTTGGCGACGCAACAAAATTTTGTCCCCGTCCCACCATGACCCAAAATTTTGGCCCCCTCTTCGAAAATTTCTGTATCCGCCCTTGACTAGTATGTATATTCGGTCAAACAGTATTGGCAAACTACTAACAAACTAGCAACCTGCAACTGTCAACAATTCACATGCAAACAAAATGTTAGCCTACTTGAGAAAACAACTTTTATTTTATTCAGTAGCCTACTACATAACAATCAAGAGCACATATTAAGCAACAGCAGCAGAAGATGGTCAGGATTACATCAGTTTAAATAGGTCCTATAGCCTATTAATTCTTAAAAAACTAGATGAGTGATAAGAAAATCGTTCTATAATGGAGTTTTAAAGTATGAAACCATGTATTTAGAATACGACATAGCAAGAAGAAGACACTACTATCGCTATGGAAAAATGAATCGATGGTCTTAGTTTATGAAAACGTCCAATTTATATTCAAGCACAAACAGAGATTAAATTAAATCCATCACAAACAGGTTCAACGCTGTTAAAGAACAGAATAATTAACTACGCTGCCTTTGTCGTGACAGATCCATGAGAACACTGTCTTTGAATGTCTGAAGGAATTGTGCAATGGCCGTCAGTGATAGGATCTTTGACAAGTCGAACATAATCAACAGCGGTTGCATTGTACATTGACATCGCTCCACCCAGTTCAACCATCACGATGACGTTTGGTTTTGGTGCAGCATGGACGATGCCAGCAAGAACATACAAAGTCACCTGTGAACAAGTAACACCCAAGGTTAAAGTCACTGATAAAAGTTTGGCCCTGCAAACAAATCATCAGTGGATTAATCATTAATATCTGCACATTAAACAGCATGGTACCGGTACCGTATACAAAATTGAATGTCATTGTCTAACGGTCTAACCAACTACTGCCACCAATTATAGCGCATTATTTAGCAACAAATAGTGCATTATTTACACTGTTCATTATTGAAAGCCATCAAGAATAACCATGAGAGTGAGGTGACCCTGGTACTGCACGGAATATTTACGCATGTTGATTCTATAGTCTTATTCGCTAAAGTGATCAGTTGGTCGTAAGAAGAATTAGATCGGTCAGAATGCGTTAGAGTAATCTTCAAATAAGATATAACGACAGACAGACACACAGAATCTTCTCTTTATTTATATAGATTTCAATAAACTTACAATTTCTTGCACACGCAGCGCATATTTGGGCCGTGAATTCCAGTTGGACACTTCATGAAGTACTCTCTGTCCGATATGCGTGAAAGCGCCGGTTTCTGGTTTAGACGCTTTTCCACGCATTGCCCCAATAAGAATCCACTCAGCACTCCGACAATAAATGCCACAAATACGAATCCAGCGGAACAAAATACGACGTCGTCCACCTGAAGAAAGAAATACCAAAACGGAACAATTCGAGGGTCCGCCATAATAACGGAAACGAATTATTCTGCGCTTTTGGTAACCATGGTTGCCAGAAATTTGAGTTTATTTGTCGCGGTAAAATGGAAGTTTAAAAGTCACGACCATCGACGTATATTGAATATTCAATATACGTCGATGGCCACGACCATAGAGGTGTATTATATAATGAATATATCACTAGAGGGAGTATCAAGTCTCTATATTGAAGTCATAGAGGTGTATTATATAATGAATATATCACTAGAGAGAGTATCAAGTCTTTATATTGAAGTCGACGTCTAAAGTCGTGCCGACCAATCACATCATATTTGTCTAAAGTTATGCCGACCAATGATAAGCGATTTCTCATACCGACCAATCACAGTCTTACAACATCGATCAGGAAAATAACTAAAATAATATCAACATTTTTATAATGATTCGAACATGTCGATGTTTTCTTGTGAATATTGCAGTTTCTTGCAATATTCACAAGTTAACATCGACATGTCCGAATTATACAAATGTTGATATTATTTTCGTTGTTTTTCTAGATCGAAGCTGTAAGACTGTGATTGGTCGGTACGAGAAATCGCATATGATTGGTCGTTTTGAATTGATCGACGTTAATTTATGACTTCACATCTGACTGCAGGGCAGATACCTGGCAGATACGGCATACTCTCTCTAGCGTTATGTTATACATGTAATACATCTCAATGATTGAAGTCGACGAAAGTCATGCCGACCAATCACATCATATCTGTCGAAAGTTCTGCCGACCAATCATAGGCAATTTCTCGTACCGACCAATCACAGTCGTACAGCATCGATGTGGGGAAAATAAATAAAATAATATCAGCATTTTTATAATAAGACGAACTTGTCGATGTTTACTTGTCAATATGTCAAGAAACTGCAAAATTAACAAACAGGCATCGATATGTTCGTTTTATTATAAAAATGCTGATGTTGTTTAATTTATTTTTCAAATCGATGCTGTAAGACTGTGTGTGATTGGTCGGTATAAGAAATCGCCTATGATTGGTCGGAACGATACGAGCGTTGTAGGCTAAATTTTTGACTTCAAATCTTATTGCAGGGCAGATACGTCATACTCTCTCTAGCGTGTATATTATATATATCATGCATCTCAATGGCCACGACTCACAAGATGAGCATCTATCAGTAAGCAAGTAAGTATACGTAAGTAGGTATATGCTTTATTTGTCCAACTGCATAACCGCACTTTGGTTTACATGAAATTGCGCATTATAGGCCTATATGAAGCGTTCTTGTTAATAATTTGTCCGCCTGTGGGACATTTCGGTCAGGTGGTCTGGGACGCATAGAATGGGTAGTGTCCCTTTAGGAGGGGCGGATTTAGAACATATGGCACGGTTTTGTCAAGGCAGAAGTGTTTAATATAGTACCCTTCCGCTGGAGGTTTCTGGAGGGGGAGACAAGCGATCGTCCGGCGTAGCACCGAGAGGGGAGGAGGATGTGCCCCGATTAGAATTTGTTGAAATGGAATGTTAGCATATTAAGCTGTCGTCATAACAAAAATACGTACTGGTGTAACCGTGTAACTTACTTTTTCAGTGCTGTTAAGAGTGATCTAAGACTTCAATAAACATTTGATTATAGGCCTACTTACAACAATAATTTCTTTTTGAGTGTCCGCATTGCAGCCTAAGGGTAGCCTACCGTTTACGATGTCGTTTTAGAAAAATTACTCTATTAGGACTAATTGCAGATAAAATTGGTTTAAGATTTCAATAAATATAATTATAATAATAATAATTTCTTTACGTATCAAGTTCAACTAAGTTCTGTTACTGCTGGACTAGCTATTATAATGAATAACTGCAAATGCGAGTAAGCCTAGTGATTATAAGCTTACCGGTAGGCCTACTATATGTAGCACGGATATCAGCTTATCCCTGTTGCCCATGGTGTGCTGTTGCCCAAGATGGTGCTGATTTTATATATATATATATATATACACACACATGTATATATATAAACAATTTTATATACCGTATATATATATGAACTATTATTATATTCGTTTAATGACAAAATCAAGTGACACAAAAAGTAATGAAAATGGCATCTTTAGTAACGGCCACTCAGTTATGTACTAAGCCTATAAAGATGAGGAATTTTTTTCTTCGCGTCAGTATAATATATAACGCACGTGGGATAAAACTTTGGCAAAGCAGTCGCGCCATTGTACAAACTATTGTGAACCGAGTTGGTAAAGGTGGACGTTTGCCTTCTTTGAGTAGCCTTGTTTTGTGGTTAGTCTTCAGCCAACAACGGTCTTACCTAGGCTGGCAGATTCCCAAGAGGTAAATCTTATGCACGAGCTGGTAGTGGTTGTCCTGGTAGTTGCCCATACCACAATAATTATTACAATAGCTTACTTAGATGCTCAGGGTAGTCTCTACACTTTCAGTAAACTATTTATTTAGATGGATTGTCACTTAGCAGACTACTGCATGAATTAATAATTATTAGTGTTTTTCTAATCTGTAGTAAAACTGAAAGCCTCTGCTGTGATTCTATTCAAAGTCAACTCTATCTGAAGTGTCAAAACCTCCATCCACGTACATACATCATGAACTCGATCCCTGTTTGTTCGTTTACAGAAGTTTCTGAATAAGCGAGTTCACCATCTCAGTGACCTTTCGTGTGCGCGTGCGCAGTGGTCAAGGTCAATGCTACAATAGATGGTGTATATACCAAAAGTTCGGAAAATTAATGACTTGCGCATTGCGAATTTGTAATCTTTATGCTACAATTATAATTCAACATCTATTGTAGCATTGACCTTGAATACTGCGCAAGCGAAAGGTCACTGAGATGGTGAACCCGCTTATAGTCCGGTTCAGTGCATACATCTCCCCATGTCTATGGATTGTTTAAGGGTTCACTGAAAAATGCAGTCGTTAATACACTAAAACTTCTTCACCAACACCAAAATTTACTCTTTTGCATACAGTGTCAATCGTTTGTCACTTAGTGGTCAACTTTTTTTTCTAATAAAATTCAACACCTCCACTTGTTTTCACATGTTATACAGGAATGAACCCAACTAAATTAGTGAATGGCTCCAAAGGAACTGATTAATTTTATGAGTGCATCAACTGTTTAAAAATTGTGCTGTTGCAGAACTTTGCAATTTATGAGTCTCAAAATGTGTGCAAGTTACTTCAGAGTTCCAAATTAGGTTAAAACAAGATGCTAAATGTAAGTTACCCTACCCTCTTCAGCTTTGCTAAGTCATGCTCTCTTCTGTTTTTTTCTTTCTATCCATTTGGCTTCCACTCCTCCCCTTTCATAATAGAAAAAGATGTATACGAAATATAAGCTGGAAGGGAATCTGGTGCATTTCTTTTGTAAACATCGTCTGAACTTAGAAAAGCCGAAAAACCGACACACACATAATGTTGATATCACACTTTCAAAACAAAATATTAACACAATTACTCTGTATTCTAGTTCAGCAGCAAAACGTCCTCAACAGTTGAGAAAACAAGATTGTTGAACCTTCAACACACTGCCAGAGATATTCTCTCGTCTCTATCTCTCAATGGCAGGACAGCAGCAGTCTTTTTACATAATACAAATCATTTTACCTGTATGCATCAATAGAACCACCTTATAACACACTCAACTATAACATATTTGGAAATGACATTTACCAAGCATATACACGAATCACGAAATCATTCAGCTTTAAAACAAAATCTGCTCGTAGCTCAACAACCTCGCTGCAACACGACAATACTTCTTTTCCTCGCTGCAGTAGCCGCATAACTAAGCATTATAAGGTTGTTCCAGTGTAAGCACAGTTACATGAATATATATATATATACAATAGCATTTCATGACAATAGGTCTCAGCTTTAGGCTATTTTGAATAAGAACGTCTGACGCATAATAAACTGGCATGCCACTCGAATAAATATTTCTCATTATATCCAACACCAGTTTACAACTTTCCAGTGTTTGCTAGATCTAATTTTAGACTGAATGGTGAGTAATTTATGGAAGGCTAGGACATTTCACATCACTCGGGAAGCACACGACGACCAATTAGCTAACACACCAAATATAAATCAAGAAAAATTAGGATAAGTACTTCTAACTATTCTGAAGATATCCTAGTGTCCGCCGTCACCAGACACCACACCACCGTCAGACGTGAATCCCCGAAGCAGGTGGCTGGATTGCCAGGAGCCCCCTGCCAAATCACCAATTTATGAATGCAATAGCCTAAAACTGCTACCAGGTCTTGTAACAATAGAGATAATCATTCGCATCACATCTGACAGAATCTCTGACGAGAAACCGGCAGCAAGCAGTTGCTATGACGACGACGACACAAGCGACAGCGCCGTTGACTCCAGTGGCTGAAGCCTGTCGAGATATCGGCAGTGTGCCGGTCGATGGATTCCCAGATGTTTCCTTGCCTCCGCAACCGTAAACCATTTCCTCTGACGACCTGCAAAGCAGAACATTTTCGACGTTAACAACACAACATGGCACAATGTTACTGCATTAGTACGTTGTCGGATGTTGATGAAATCTGTTGCATGAAACAGGTTTAACAACAGGGGTCATTGCATAATTACGTAACGCCGAAAATGACCGTTTTCGACCCACCCACCCACCCTGTAACGCTTCGTAACGTTTTCATTGACCCACCCACCCACCCTCCCCAGCGTTACGTAACGATTGTTACAAAAATCAGTTGAGATTTAGGTACATTATTGGCTTATGCGAGAGCGTCATTATAATTCATATTTTCCCAGGGAATTTAATATAGCCTAGTAATTCTACGTGAATTAAGCTTAATTAGATCTAAAGGTTAATTTGACAGTAGGCTAAGCTATAATATACGGAATGTTCTATTTATATAAATGACAATCATGTTTGAAATGCATCAAGAGTAAAATTTTACACACTGCTGAAAAGTTTCACGGACTAAATTGCTCATTAATAATTAATCAAATTAGGGTAAACTAATTATTTGCTTAGTCTGGGCACTTCAATAATTATTAATAGAAATATTGCCAATAACATCAAGTTTAAATGTTTGAGATTCGTGTCCACTAAGTGAAACATGCTTCAAAGTGGATCTTAGATGTCAGGAATGCAAAGGCCCACCATGCACAGGCGCGTTAATAATTGTTCCGTTGGCAAAACTATCACAGATCCAAACAATTCGAACAGCTGCTTCCAGTTTGGACAAACGGGAGAACAGATAATGTTGACCTGGCATGTATAACTGGTGTCTATTGCCGGGTCTTCTTTAGATATATAGGCTAGACATAGTCTATTCTTCCGTTAAGTTTTAAATCAATGTCACGGAGTTTAAACTTCGATCAGATCATGTCTGAAGTGTCATTCGACGGTAATTTAATATCCATTAATATTTTTTCAAAGCGTTACGTAACGTTCAGCTTCCCCCACCCACCCACCCACGTAACGCGTCGTAACATTTTCAATGACCCCACCCACCCACCCTCCAGCGTTAGGTAATTATGCAATGACCCCACATATCCTGTTCAAGTAATGTTGCTGTGCAAATGTATTTGTTGACATTCGTTCCAATGCAAGGCTTTGTTCCTACGAACTATCCATGAACATCTTAAATGCACAATATTCTAAGAGGTCTAGCCAGGGCTTTTTTTAACGTGCAGTTCTACACAAAATGTGCAGTTGTAAATGGATTTGTGCAGTTGTAGAAGCACTTCTGTGCAGCTAAAACTAGTGAAAAAGATCATTGTCCTCCAATTGAACGTAATTTGCCATGGAGGATGGGAAGAGAAAGAAGAGGTTGTGCAGTTCTAAAAATTCCTTAAAAACAGCCCTGGGTCTAGCATAGCATAAGCGGCTGGAGACCAAGTGCTAAATAAAGGTCCTGCATTTCAAGAGTCCAAGCCAGTGGGAGTCCCCAACGCACCCAGAGACTGAGACAAACAAAAGAGACGCAGGCACAGAGACGGAGACAAAAGAGACAGAGACAAAAGAGACGGGCAGTAACAATGACAGACACAGAGACTGGCTGTTTGAGCGCCGCACGTGTTCTGACATTTATGGCTTTCACCTTCTTTGAGAAAACATCGTCTGATCGACAGAGACTCGAAGCGGCGTTATCAACGAATCGACCCATCAACAAAAGTGCCATGTTATCTTGCGATCAACTGAACCACCTAGCGATAAGAATCAACAACCTGACGATATCAGAATACGGTCTGGCAAAAGTTCAAGAATCTACCCACGTAAGCAGTCAAACAAACCACTCGTTCGTCAAACGTCACTAGAAGAGCTGAGCAAACTGAAGATAGCAAAATCCTGATTTCCCATAGAATTTTTTAGCTCAGGTAAAATACCTACTTCTACCATTTACAGCGTAAGCGTCCCTTACTCACTTCCCTACTGTCTTCTTTGCTGAAAGGTCTCTTTGCTCTGCAGTGATAGGTTATCTGGTAAATACCCTGACCTGTACCACAGCACTTCAATAATGCAACTGATAGCTTTGCAGAGCTCAGTTCCTGATTCAGGAAAAATCCCTCAGACAACCTAAACCATGACTTCCCTGTCCTTTCTGTGCCTCTATTGTCATTTGTTAAATTCTGGCTGCAGGTTAAAGTCCACCGTGGGTGTGCAAAATTTGAGTGCTTAGCGTGGTGAACTGGCAAAAGAAAAGTCAGGTATGCCAATTTTTTCCAATTTCTGCTCAACCTGCATCGGTCCCTTAGTCAACTCCGCAATGAGAACATACTGAGCACTGGCCATTGACATTCAGTGGGAAGATCAGATGGTAAGGGAAAGGACTGGCCACCCGCTATTATAATCATTCGGAAGCAAAAAAAGCGAAATTGACAACGCTTCACTTCAATGGTTGCCGCTCAAGCCAACTTCAGGCACTCTTCTTCTTGCTTTCTTCCAAAGATCATTCCATTTGATTCATTTATGCTTTGTTTTATCAGGTTTGGGTGCTCATGAAGAGGTTCCGTAAAGCAGTGCAATAATTTACAGCTTCGTACACTTAAGTGCGGCATTCACCATCATCAGGGTTCGTTGGTGACCTGTCCGTTCAGCACTGCAAATGACGATAAAATTCTGATGCATATAGTGAAAAAATTCACATCATACAAATGCCTGGTCACAAGTTAGGAGAAATGCTACTCCACATTACAGAATTGATGATGATGTAGTGCATGTATTCCAGCAACACTGGTCACAGTTGTCGCACGATACGGCATTAAAAAAGTAATTTCATGCAAGGATATCTGTATAGTGTACAATGTTTATGTTTTAGCCGCACGCGAAGTCGGCCCTTATCAGCACAAGATGCAGTCATCAACAGTTATAAGAAAGTACGCCTACTATGGAAATTCATTCTACTTATTAGTAGTTCAGTTATACACACAACGCAATGAATATAATCACCACCAGGGGACCTGTGAGTAAATTCTGAGCACTATGTGGGCCTCTTATCACAGCTCTCCAGCTATCACTCAGATCTCTTATCCACAGACCGTATCGATCGTGCCAAGCACAAGATGTATTGATTCGCTTCATCTACCTGCGGGGTAGGGGGGTTCAAAAGACTTCAATGCATCGGAAACCGATGAAACCCATTCAAAGAATCGCACACCTGGGCCACGAATCCAACACTCAAAAACTGATGGATGAAGCAGATCAATTCACGTGGATTGCTTAGTCGGCGACCTCCACAGGTTAATAATAATAATAATGAATAGGCAGTTGTTGTTTCTCGCTGGTAAAGTCGAGGCCGTTGTTACTTAGGTTCAAGTGCATAGGATAACTCATATTATACCGCTACTTGGGTGACTGGTAAGTGTTTATTTTCCACTCTAAAATCACCGACTTGACTTCCATCTTGTGTCACCAGTCACCATGCAGTGAAGAGCATTCTCCGTGGTGGGTCCTGCTCTCTGGAATGGCCTCCCAGCGGCTCTCCATTCAGCTTCCCCGTGATTCTGCTGGCTCTTTCTATCATCGTCTCCAGACCTTTATTTATGACCAGGCCTGGGTTGGGACCACCGCAGAGTAGTGATCTTGAAATGGCACTATATAAATTGATGTGATTGATTGATTGTTAGATTGATTGATAGATCTCGTTCATCATCAAGAATCATGGGCTTATCGCCCATGGGTGTCGGACGCCATATTCACAGAGCTTTTCCACTGTTGTCGGTCCAGAGTGATGTGGCTCAGCTCCTGGATTTATGTTCTGCACTACTCAACTATATCATCCATTGTGGGGCACGTCCTCACTTTTTTTAATCATCCATTCTTCCGAACACTAAAGTCTTGATCTTCCGATCATTACTATTTTTCTCGTTGGCTACTGCCATGAAGTGGCCAACTGACACACAATGGGATACCTACTCAAAATAGACTCAGGTACCAAAGCCCTATGCTTGCAAATTTGCAATAACTTTTTTGCCTCAATGTCGATCATCTGAAATTGACTATTGAGGATGACATGATTAATTAATTCAACCACGACACAATTTAAAACTCGGCAGAATTGTCGCAAAAACAGTTTGACCACAAAGGCCAATCAGGTTTCATATTAAATGCCGACTCACAAGTTCTATTGTTTCTCATAGAGTTATACAGCACCATCAAGATGGTACACAATCAGTTAAGTAAATTGTGTAAACCCACTATACCTATATACCACTGACGTCCACCATTATAAATAGCATGCATGTACGTATGTGTATACCTGAACATTCATTATGCAAAATGTAAGAACCCACAATTGGCCAAAAACTTCATAAAACAAAAGAGGGTCTCGTAAAAAGTCGTAAACGTGTCCAAACAAGAAACGTGTTTTAATGGAAGTCAAACAGTCATTGTTGGTGGTGCTCTTCAAGTCTATATATAACCCTGTCAAGGACACACTTAAAAATCATCGATTTACATTCAGCACTGGCTGTACTGCACTCTCCATGAGATGGTGGATTATTGGTATATAAATTGATGTCCATTAGTACGTGGTCTCTCTCTGTATTTTTGCATGTATGTTTAGATATTAAACGTCGTGCTTAATAATTCGCACCAGTTGACAAAGGAGAATTTAACATGTTCATCGAGTGGCCTAAAGAGCAGATACATGTATATCTTGTGCTCACAGACACAGAGTAACGCAAAGACGCTCACTGAATAGAAAACAACTCCATCCAATACAAACATACATTACGCAACGTGGTCTGGCTCCCAAGTATCTTCATCATCTAATTTTGCAGCCCTTTCTGCCATTTCGTAGTGTCGTCTTCAATCCTCTGACCATCTTCACCTCTCTGTTTCCCATGTCACGACTGCCATGGCTCAATCCATATCCTTTGTCTGCTGAGGTTCCTCTCCATGGAATGGACTTCTCTCACCACACCACCATAGTCACTGACAGTATTTTTCATAAATCATTCTCTCACCTCCACTCCTCCTGCCTTTTCCTTTGTCTCTAACACTGGCAGCACCTCTGACTGGGCAATGTTGGGGAAGTGCTAAAGAACTTGTTAAATACATTGCAATACAATACGTTGATGAATTATTTCTAGATGTTAATAAATGGTCAGCAATCAACGATGGACCAACCCATGCTCTTCGCTTCATCCCAGTCGTCAAGTAGTTCGCCGACAACCAGCACAAAGACACATGTTCTCGTCTTACAGTCGACACTCTGGTGACAAAAAGAAAATTTAACATTAAAATCACATCAATGTTACATTGAATTTTGCACACAAAATCAACTCGATACTCCCAAGTGCTGTATCAGCTGGCATGACATTAAACTGCATAATGCAACAATACTTGAAAAAGAACCGCAATTTGACATTATACAACCTTACATTGCCATTCAAAATGTGGCTCACAATATTATTACATCCCAAAAAGTAGATCAAGCTCAATGTGGAATGCAGATGGAAATTCTCCAACATGTATCCTGAATGGACAACTTCTTGCCACAAGGAGTTTACCTTTGCTGCACTTGTATTTGTTCAGTTTCGTATGCAAGGCCAACAGATGCTCTCCTAACACATTTCCTCCTTTAAATATCTCTTTGCTAATGCGCTTCGAGGACGAGAACAAAGATGTTGCAAATGGGTTCAGCCACAAAAAGTACCAGCAATGGCGGCTCAGCACAGCAAGTCAGCAACCCAAACATAAAATGCTAAGAAACGTTGTGTTAATCAAATTTATGGCTATGGTGTCTACAGGTTGCAGATACTACTGTTATCAGTAGGACAAAAAAAGATAGGAACAACTTATATTTGCCAAAACTTTGAGACTGCCAGTCATTTAAAGCTATTAGACAACACTGTTCAGCTCTTTACAAAATTAATGTGCTCTGATACCAGAGAGTGCCTGGTTATGCGTTCATAAGCATCCTCACCACATTAATGCATGCAGCTGCTAGACACTACAAGATTTGTCAGATTTTCAAAAGATGCCATATACGGTAAATGTTCTGCATCCATCAGCAATAGTTATTATAAACAGACTAGACATTAGGATTGTCATCTTGCTATGGCAATCCTAATGTCGGTTTGCTTACAAAATTCGTAAACGTGCAAAGAAAATGTCCGATCAAACTTTACATAGGGCTAGAGTTGCTAGATAGCATGGATTTTGTGTAAAGTACTACAACTCATCTAATCTGATGGCTTACACACTAAGCAGTGCAAGCATTCTAATTAACAAACAATGCATCAATTAGTCACTTCAAGCAAACCATATTAGCGCCTCTGATTGGTGTGCACTGTGAGAGGCGCTTTATAAATTTATAAATACAATACAATTAAAAACTTCAAATCCGCCAGAGAAGCTTGTCAAAATCTTATGTCAAGAAATCTAGAAGTTAAGTACGAGTCACAATGAAATCTGCAACCAAACACTTGTGTAGCTGCTCAGGCCACATTAGTGCTGACAGCTCTGTGCCACCTGAGAACAGGTGCTCTATTGGGAAGAGCAGGTAATAACAGATGTACCAACAATCATCCTATGGCCTTTACACCATCTGCTGGGATTTATTAGGACGACGGCCTCTAAGCCTTCTGAGCAACCACCATTCGCCTGTGTTCATGGCAGTGTTCGTCTAGTGTAGGTTGTTGGGCAGACGGCCAGGATATCTATTTGCCGAAACTAGAACTGACGCTGGGATCATAAATTGGTGACACATATCTTCAGCTCAGGTCTTCCACCAGCACTTCTAGCATAGACAGCACCACAAGCACAATTACCATCATCTGACACCATTAACATCATCACTCATCAACCGTTGCTACTATACCATATCATAACCACCTGCGCTATAAATAATTACCATCCCACCAGCAGTTTAATTTCCACATCACAATCACCACAAACACCAACACCAAATTACTACTACTAAATTACAACCAAAACCACACCACATCAAAGACCATGTACATCTGACACCAATCCCAAATCAGGTTCACCAGCACCATAGCCACTCGGACACTTCTTGCACCAACCAGCCAGACAATAATGATTTGTTTTACAAGGCTTTTTGGATCAAATCATGTAGGTCGATCCACTCACTTCATGATAATTAAGCGAACACTGCAACATGGGAGACTGAGATAACAACAAAACCCATCCCCATCCGTCATGGATGCTCTATTGGGAAGAGCAGGTAATAACAGATGTACCAACAATCATCCTATGGCCTTTACACCATCTGCTGGGATTTATTAGGACGACGGCCTCTAAGCCTTCTGAGCAACCACCATTCGCCTGTGTTCATGGCAGTGTTCGTCTAGTGTAGGTTGTTGGGCAGACGGCCAGGATATCTATTTGCCGAAACTCTGGCTTGTGGTGCTGTCTATGCTAGAAGTGCTGGTGGAAGACCTGAGCTGAAGATATGTGTCACCAATTTATGATCCCAGCGTCAGTTCTAGTTTCGGCAAATAGATATCCTGGCCGTCTGCCCAACAACCTACACTAGACGAACACTGCCATGAACACAGGCGAATGGTGGTTGCTCAGAAGGCTTAGAGGCCGTCGTCCTAATAAATCCCAGCAGATGGTGTAAAGGCCATAGGATGATTGTTGGTACATCTGTTATTACCTGCTCTTCCCAATAGAGCATCCATGACTCCTCCTCATCATCAACATCATCATCATATCAAACAGCATCTGCTAGCAGCATGTCAAGCACAACGCCACATTAACATAAAAAGTACAGCGTAGGAAAGCACTTATTTATTAAAGCATACTCATCTTTCAGCAGCAGAAGCACCATCCATCCTTCTTATTCTAAAGGGCCTCTAGGCTGAACTACGGTATATACACAACATTACATTACATTACATTAACAGCAATCCAACAACTACATCAGCCCCCGCTATGGGTTGTAAGCAGGGCTGACAGTGAACTAACAGATGCATTGGGATCTGAACCCTGGCTGGCAAATCACACACGGAATGCATTGCTGGATTTAAACTTTAACCAGAGAGACAGAGCTGGAAAGTGGGGCATATGAGAGAGTCGGTCAGTGGACGTTGTCTTGGTCAATGGACGTTGTCTTGGTCAATGGACGTTGTCTTGGTCAATGGACGTTGTCTTGGTCAATGGACGTTGTCTTGGTCAATGGACGTTGTCTCCGTTGTCTACTCACATCGAAGACACCAAGACACCGGTCGAGTTGTCCCTTGACCCCGGCCTCCTCAAGAACCTCACGGATGGCTGCCATCGAAGTCTCTTCCGTCGGTTCGATCCCTCCACCTGGAACAATCCAGACGCCAGGGTTCCGACTTCCGGAGACCAGCAGAACCTGAGAAGAAATAAGCAACCGGTCAGTTACTCCAGTTTGTGTACAATATACAATGCTATAATCCTATGCACAAAGGCATCAGTTGTCTACACTATGCAGTTTGGTATTAAGGGATAGACAGAGTGAGGGAGGACTGAGGGTTGTAGGTAGTGAGAGAGGGAAGGACGAAGGGAGGCAGTGAAGGAGGGATGGATTGCTCAAATCCCACACACAGTGATCATTACAAATGCCTTACAAATGCCCTCCGAAAGCTGACAGCTCAGTTACCATGTCTGCCTGCAGGTCTGCAAAATGTCTATAATTATATGTGTCTGCTTGTCTGTTTACATTTGGCTGGCTCTGTCTATATATGTGTCTGTCTGTCTCTCTGTCTTACTCCATCCTCAGATAATCCTCCCCTCTATTCTTCTCTACTTCTTTCTCTGACTGACTCAGTCTTATTACGAGTTCATGTTAATCTATCTGTAGATCTTGATGGGTAACTCACTGCCAACAGTTTACTCACCACTATATGTTTGTCTGTCATTGTCTCCCCATATATCTGTATGTCCCTCTTTACGTCTGTCTCTACTCTTTCTCTCTTCGTCACTCTGCACTTGCCAGTCTTTCCTTCTCTCTCTATTTCTTCATGATAAAAAACTCCAACTCTTAGCTTCCATCTATTAATCAATCACATGACTCAATGTGCTATTAATTGAAAGCCAGTCACCTGCTCCTAGGTTAGTCATCTCTCTAATCGCATCCCATCAGGTCTAACCTTATTTAGTCTGCATGACATCTGTCTCCACAGCTGCATGCCCGTCTGTCTAGTTTATCTTTACCTGAATAACAGCTTTTGTGAGGACATTCATAAAGACCTCTCAAACTTCTTTTGGGGCATTCAACCATAAATAGCAAAGATGACAGGACGACAACAACAACGATGATGACGACAATGATAATGATGATAATATTCTCTGGAACACTTGGTCAGATGTTTGGAACACCCACAGTGTCCCACACTGGAAAGCGACCCACAAAATTATCAACTCTACAGCTGAGGAGGACATTTATATGCAACCTCTGAGGTTCTATGTATCCTCTTCAACAGTCAACTTATTGTCCGAAGCCGACCCAGTTACAGCCCACTTTGTTCATGTTGACAATTATTGCCTTTATACCATGATTTTTTCGAACTCAACTCAAAGGCAAGGTCCCAAGTACTGATCCAGGCCAAAGCTAACCAGGACCATGGTACAAGCCCAGACTATCCGAGAAGAGATTGAGCACAAAACAACATTTAGACATCAATACAAGATATGACAAACATTTAATTCCAATAACAACATCATTTATATATGTAAAAGCACAAAGAGACACACACATAATATGACATACCGAGGACAGGAACACACACAGACAAACAGAGACACACACAGACAAACAGAGTTACACAGATCAACAGAAACACATTTATGTATCAACAGAGACACACAGACAAACAGAGACACATAGACCAATATAATAAACACAAAACTCATAAAATCAGGATTCACAAACACTCAGACAAACATACGGATACAGTCAGAGACAGCAACAAAATTACAGGCAAGCATACAATCAGATAAAACAAGAGACAATCAAATAGGACATACAAAACACAGTGAGAGACAGACAGATAGACAGACAAAGTCAAAAAGACAGACAAACAGATTGGAATCTAATCATTTTATAGCCGGACAGTCAACGACAACCGCCCAACCAACATCCAACGATCTGCTGTCTCATTCTGTGCTGCAACACAGTCTCCGTGGTGCTGCAACACAGTCTCCGTGGTGCTGCAACAGTCTCCGTGGTGCCGCAACACAGTCTCCGTGGTGCCGCAACACAGTCTCTGTGGTGCGGCACAGAATGACAATTATATAGCGCCTGACTGGGTTGCAAACACAGAACGACTACGGCGACAACGACGACGACGGGCAAGGAGGGCGCTGTTTGTTATTGATCGAAGAGCATCTCTCTAAATATAGTAATACGAAGAATTGCAGCAACATTCGATCGATCAACCAGGCCCCAAAGATCTTTGGACTGGTGCACTCCAAAATGATGGCCATGACTCACAAAGTCTACCATATCTAGAATACATACAGGGCCGGATTTACATGTAAGCCAACTAAGCACCGGCTTAGGGCCTCCGGAATCTGGGGGGCCTCCAAAATTGAACTAAATAAAAAAAACCTCAGTGGCTTATAAATTAGGCTATATGCCACTGATTTTTTAATATTTTTAATTCACGATTGATTATATATAATCAATCATTTTATTTTTATCTTACTTTTTAGTAGGAATTGATGTGGCTAATGCGTAGGATCGAACACACTTGCTCTTAGTCTCATTCTTTAATATTAAGTAGGCCTATTTTATTTCGTCTGGCAAGAACCTGCGACAAGTTCCGACAACCGATACATTATTGTTTAATGCGTAAAGTGAGGAAGAACACGTTTTTTCAATGTTTGATCGATGGTAAAAGTGCATTTTAGCGTATTTAATTATTCGCCTTTGCATGGGTTTCACGGTTTTCACCGTTTCAGTGTTTATCAGATACAAGTCGCAAAATATAGAAGTCGGATTCATAATTTTTTTACTGAAATAGAAATGGAATTAATTAAAACAATCTCGCTGAAATCGAAGTTGGATTCATAAATAATAATTTCTAATTAAACAGATATGATATTGATGAAAAATAATTCCTGCTTAACAAAAGCTTCCAATCCAACTGGAAAATAGTGAATATAAGGAAATACAATCATCAAGATTTGTATGACATCATTGTCAGGGACGGCATCAAAAGCGCTATTCCTAACCTTGAAGTGGTGCTTCGTATGTCTCTGAGTCTAATGGTAGGCCTAACAAATTGCACTGGCGAGCGATCGTTCTCGCAAAAAAGCGAACTTCGCTCCACGATGCATCATGCACCAGAATAAACTAGATCTGCTCATTGAGCTTGCTTTTCATCGAATGCAAACAACTACGCAAAATTCCTTTTGATGACATTATCGCAGATCATGCGATGCAGAAATGCAAGAAAGTTGATGTAAAACTTCATTGTTATTTTTAGTATGTAGGCCTATAGGCCTTCCATAACAAAAACTGGAATAAAACGAGTGTATCAATTACAATTCGACTCGTTATAAAGACTAGCAGTAGTTGATCAAACATGGATCACTGGCGCAATAGGCTATGCATTAGGAATATACTTAGATCTAGCAATAAGCTTATGCATTTTGTCTGTTTTTGTCCTTAAGTGGGGCCTCATAATTGAAATTGCTTAGGGCCTCACTCTGTTCAAATCCGGCCCTGAATACATATATGGAAAGGATGCGGTCAGGTTAGGTAACAACGGTAGCTAAGGTATAGATGAGATAGTATGGTGGTATATTACGGTCAGCAAGGCAATATATAGGTAGTGTAAGGTACAATATGGTGGGTCAGGAAAGCTTTAGGCAGTGCAATGCAAGTAGATAAGGATAGGAAAGTATGGCAAAATATGGCAGTTAGACACAATAGAGTATATTATACATGGTGCCCATATACTAGCATTAACATATATATCTTAAGCATACATCCCATACAACACATGCCTCCTCCACACACACACACGCATGTGCGAACACACACACACACATATAATATTATAATGCCAACATCATTATGTATTAAATATTACAACATATCTCTATATCAGCACATATGTACAGGCAATATATATGTACAGATCAATATATATATTATATACATATATGCCAACATAATATGTATATAATATATATTATATAAGCAGACGTGTACTTCTGCAGCCAATAAAAATAAATGTTAATTGTGGCAGAAATGATGTCATTCATAAACATCAGCCAGGAAACAGGTGGCAACCAACACCAGGCTCCTTCGGCAGTTAAAGTCTCAAGGCCGCTCTCTCTCATCCATCACTCCGTCAGACATGTCTGACTTTGCTGCTGAAGGAGATTCCTGAACCCACTTCTGATCACCTCCTCAACTTCTGCGCTTTACTCCGGTCATGCTGCTGCGTTGACTAACATACATATATGCTCAACAATATATATATTGTTGAGCACATCTGTAGGATAAAGTGCCAAAAAACAGTCAGCTGCCACACAGCAGCAGAAAGCCAGTGCAATGTTCACCTTGCAATGACCTTAGACTGGATAGCAATCTTCAGGTGACTTTGCTACCTTCGTCTCAGATGACTGAACGGAGACATCAAGCATGAAAACTGCCACCCCCATCTGTCCTTCTGACCTCCACACAGATGTAGGAGGTCACATTTTGTACTATAATCGTATGTCAAATATGTTTGCCTTTACAACTTAAACGGACAAGACTTTGGATGGGTAATTGACATCCATAAAAATCATATACCATACATGTATCGAATAACAGATATATTTATCTATGGTTCAAACTGAAGCCATTTATTTTGGCTTCTTCAAATTTTCATTCATTCATTCATTCATTCATTCATTCATTCATTCATTCATTCATAGTATTTAAAAATTTATATAGTATTCATAATATTCATTCATTCATTCAAAGTATTTAACAATTTATATAGTGCACATGAACTCAGACATATTCCTAGCCCAACAGAATAAGCCGATACAGCAAGAGGTCATTCCTAGCAAATGGTCCAACTGATCAGAGAGACCTACATACATCATCAACTACAGTAAAATTTATACAACATAATCTATATATACATATATATATATATATATATAATGTATTACATATACAACAGAGGAAATTTAACATTACTTCAGTCTAGACTATCATCACAGACCAGTTTGAAATAGGCAGCAACTACCATTTAAGAAGACAAGACTTGTCTACTTAAGTCCTAACTGCAAGTGTTTAAGAGAACACAGTGGAGAAACTCAGAGGCCTTGAAATTGGCAGCTGATGATGTTGCCCTCTAAAATCCACATCACAAAAATTCCACCACACAATGAGCAAATAAAATGAGCATTTAAGCAGCATCAGTTGTCTTCTAACTGGGACACAGATAACACCAACACAGGTTCAGTGATCACATCAATCACCAAATGGCCTTTCAATAGGGCAATTATTACCAAAAGGCAATTATCAGTCTCTTGATGCATGTCTGGTTCCGACTTGTTACTTGAATATATGTACACATGCATATATATATATATATATATATATATATATATATATATATATATATATATATATATATATATATATATATATATATATATATACACACACATATATATGCATTATATACACATATATTCGCGTGTGTATGAATAATTGGTATTATTTATTACCTCTCTATATATTTCATTTATTTCTGATAGGCTGGTAGATACCATTCAAAACAGAGAAAAAGAGTTGTAACATAGTTAGAAAAACAGTCCCTATCAGATGGGTGTGACTCGGGACAAGTCTTTGTAAAGTACACGTGGGATTAAGTCTACATCTACAGTTTGTCAATCCAGTTTTCGGAGAAACTGAACCACTGGTGGCCAACAAAACCTGTGCCGCAGCCAGTAAGGAAAAGGCTTTCCTACTGTAGTAGCATATGGCTGTAGCTGTGTAGCATCATGCATATCCATCAAGATGTCTTTGATGACTATCCCTCAACAGAGACTGTAACCTATGCATACATAACCTATGCATACTTAGAACATTTGGTATTATTGTGCTGCAAATGAAACTGTGAATCATCTAGTTTCCAAGACATGGTGGCTTGGCTCAACAAAGACTCACGAACACAACTTAGGTCATATCCTGCATAGATGACTCTCATGAAGATCATGATGCATATACGTGTATGACTATCTTGTTCACTAACAACTGCAGAATATCAACGTTGCCAAAACTGAGTCAGCAGACAAGTGATCGTGTAATTGATTGACTGAACGACTGACAGAGTTAGCAATTGGAATAAGTTCGGTAACCCGTTGTTTATCACAAATTCAAATATGCATAAAATTACCGAATGCAAACCAATGGCATAATATTATATGAGATAGAACTAAATAGTTCTTATGCCACTATGAACAATTTGCTTCAAAATCTGATCAGTAAATCTTTTGAAATGTGTGATCTAGAAACACTTATCAAGGGCGCAATGTAACAATGCAAACTTGACATAATTTATATAACAACAATACATGTATGAAAACTCCTTTCTGACGTAATTCCCAACCTAACGAGATACCAAAGTTTGCAGGTTTTCATTGTAACTGCAAACACATTTGAAATACATCATGAAAATGTGCCAAATAAATCCCAAAGTACATTCTATCACTTCTATTTGTCATATAGCAATGACCAAGGGTATTATGTTGTACACGTCACGGAGTGCTGTGTGCCATTAAACACCTATCTCTTATACCGTACATCCCTCCGTGTTTCCAGATACACTTTGACTGTTTTTACTTCAAGAGGCCATTCATCCCTGGAAGAAATTTCTGGAAGTTGCCTAGAAGTGAATAACATTCTTCTTCCGTGTCTCATATGTCTGCAGTGCAGAGTCGTAATCAGTTCCAGATCCTGTCTCGGATCGATCGATTTATGCACTTAGCAGGCAGCAGCAGCAGCAGCAGCAGCAGCAGCAGCAGCAGGATCCACAGATGCTTGGCTGGTGCATAGTCCAAGAAGCACCATGCACTCTCCGCCAAATCCAGGAACACACCTTTCTTCAGTCGCAACAACTATGTTGCAGCTTAATGTCTGGAAAGTGCTTGTACCATTGTTGCTAGCATTCTATCATTCTATGAGAATATTCTATCTGCCAATTGACCATGTTCTACACTCTACAGGCAGACACATACATGCACCTACCGCAGAAGTGTTAACAGCATATACATTTCTAACGAAATAAGCTTCAATTGTCTTGTAAAAATTCACACCACTGTAGCCTACAGCCAGATATGATTCTGGCATTTTCACTTCTAAATTAAAGGTAGTACTTAAACTAAACTTCCAATAGACAAGACTGAATGTGCTTTCAGGCCAGACACATCATTCTAGCATTCTAAGTACACAAGAATCTGCCCAGATACTACGAGTATTATTTGAAACATGCAAGACTGGCAGGATCACCCTACCATCAATTGTCTTGTAACATATCACAAAATTTTAACATGATTTACAATGAGATGCATTCAACCATTCAGATCCACCAAACTCCATACTCTGTGTATGCCCACAGGTTGCGACATACGCACCACAGTTTCTGTCTGCAGATCTCCTGGCCACTTTAAAGTCTTCTGTTGACACACAATCTACTTAAAAATGCTAGTGAGAAGCCTGAGGATAGAAATGACCCTATATATTTCATGGTTCAAGATTCTATCAAAGACACTTAAGTCAATGTCTTGGCAACTAAGAACCTTGCAAGAAAAGAGCCAAATTTTACCTAACTGCTGACACACAGTCACTCATTTTCATTCACTCATTTCAGGGACTTATATATACCAGGATGGAGCAAGAAAATACAGTTGTCGCATATTAATAACATGCAACATTAAGAATCATTAACCATATTATCCTCTGAAAAAGCTGCAGCAGTCATCTTCAGGTCAATGTTTTATCTGAAGGATCTTTTGGCCTTTGATCTTTTTAGTCAATAGCCATATATTTGTTAGAGTCATTATAAAGTCAACAGACAATATATTAATCTGATCAATGTTTTACAGTTACCTAATTCAATTTGATTTATTAATATCAGCAGAGCATTACTGCCCTACATCCCTAATGAACAGTGAAATCAACACAACTCCTTGGGATTTATCCCAAGATCTTTGGATTTGGGTGATCAACTTCACACTTGGGGATTTCCCACAGCAATCAGGAGATTTCTTTACCAAGGTTCACAGGATGTCTGTCATCATCTAGGGAAGATGACATTCATGATGCATTGGGCAAAAAAAAAAGGAGTGGAAATCATAAACAATCAATGCTCTTATTGTACATTCCAACAGCAAGAGCTCATAGGGAAAAGTTTATTAAAATAGTAAATTGTAAACATTGTAAATTATTAATTCAAAGTTATGCTTCAGTTTCTCTTTGCCACTTTGTACTCATCATTTCTGTGAATTGCAGTTGTGAAAACACATTTCATATTTCATCAATCACAACTGTTTCCTTTCCAGTTACTTGGATTTATTTTAGTACACTCTTGGCATTTTAGTGCCGAGATCTTGGGATTTCAGAAGTGGAGAGTGGAAGCAATGTACATGATCAGTCTTGGGACTTAATGTCTAATCCAAGCAGACACTTACAGACACATAAGTATCCAGAGCTCCCACAGACTTCATAGCTGTCTGATGATTGGCCCAGCACACAAATATGTTTTGCAGCTAAAAAAAACTATTGCCATCTGTAACCAGATACAATTGTATGGCAGTAGACTAAATTAAATGAGATCATGTACTTCATATTAATGAGCATTCCTTCGACACCAGAGACTGGTATCCTTAGAATTAAGAAGAGCCTTGGGTGTTTATTAATACTGTCAATGCTTGACCTACGTTAGTGTATTTCCTTTAACTTAAACAATTTAATATAGGTAATTTAAAGCTTGTTTTTGTTTCTCAAAGCATCTAATTAATGTTCTCGCGTGTGCATGGTCATTCTGTGATTCTGCAGCTCAATTAAGTCATCGAAACCAATGAATTCTGACATTTGACCTTAGAGTTTCTATCCCAGACATAGTCTGATATTCAGTTACATCCACATATCAATCACCAGTTTGGACCAGGAATTTTCCACTGCTGCAACCATCACTTTCTACCTAATTTCAATACAGAACACCAGCAATATTCCACTTATTCAACCTGCTGCAAATTCAAAGTCACCCAACATACCAGTTGCCATAGGAGCGACATACCTGGACAGTTCAATAAACCTACTACCAACTCTCTGAAACATCATACGACCATTTTAGCATTGTGACTGAGTCACTGAACACTAAAAGATACAAAACCAAGTCCTGATCTTTATTAGTCTTTCAAGTTTTCTGGACATTTACCCCTCCTCTTTGCTTCTCACCATTTTAGCTTCATTTCTTCAATTTCTTGTGTCTTTTTTTCACCATCATGCTCTTGTTTCACCCTCATGCTCATGTTTCACAACCATCTCCTTTTAGTTTTCAAGCTTTACAGCCTTATTTGATTGGCTAGGTACCTTTAGATTTGCCTACTCTCAACTGTTTAACGTATAGATGATCCCTAAAATGTGCCGTGGTCTGTAGCCTGACCTTTTAAGCAGTTGCATAAAATTGCCAAGCTTTGTTCGCCCAAATGAAAATCATGCAGACAACCATGACAAATATATCAAGTCTAATTACACCAGTCTACATGTGGTAAGCAAATGCCCCCGGGGATAAGGTATGCGCTTAAAATCTGTCAAGGTCTTGAAACATTTTACGTCAGTGCCTGTATTATGTAAATAAGGTTCTTAATCTTAAACAGTAGAGAAAATTTAACAGCATGCACTCACATGGGCCAGGGTTTATATCTGTAAAACAATATTGACAGGGAAAGATTTTCGCAAGCGTTTACAGTTTTAACATTCGATAAAACGTGGTGCTAAAAATTTAAGCAGTTTTCTGTAAGCTAAACATCATCATAGGATCTATTTCAGTTTGACATTGCTAAATGTCAATAAGTATATAACCACATCTCTGAAAGATCAACATTTTCAGTTTTCAAACTTCACATTTCAATATTATGAAAGATAACACAAGCGCAACTTTCATTTATATTGGAAATTTTAATCAATATGGTCCACTCTGCGCCAATTAAGGATATTATTTTACGGTTCTGATGTTTTAAAGATTTGGCTTTAAAAAATGCAGTATGTAATTCTACACCAATAAAAAAGAGATATAAATGCACACTCACTTTGTCTTTGAGGCAAAACTCTAAAGATTTTATATTTTAACCTTGTTACTAGATAGCAAATTTCGAACATAGATCTTCAGTTTTTTTTACATTTTTTACGGGAAGAAAGAGCCAATATTATTTAGAATAACACTGTACAGCATACAATCAGATAGATCTCATATGGAAAAGCGTATGCTGCAGTTTGGAGGCAAAAGTTTCAGGATAGATTTCAACATGGCTTATATTCTTAATGTAAATTAAAGGAAATGTGATGGGATTCAGATGATGCAATAGACTTTTCATCTATAATACATATATAATAATAATAATAATAATAACAATGACAATTTCTATGGCGCCATAACGCAGCCATGCCGCTACAAGGGTGCCTCACGTACTATACAACAGCAGGATAAGTCTTGAGAAATAAATAAGTCTTGAGTCTAGATTTGAAGGAGCCAGCCACTCGCAGGGTGGGACGAAGACTTCCAGCATATGGGGCCTGCAACTGAGAAAGTGCGGTCTCCGAATCGGGTTTTCATCCGCCATACGCGAAGATCGCTTTTGTTGAGCGATCTAAGTCACAACCCAGAAGCGGAGGAGTGCGTCCCGATGCAGTAATCACGCAGATACTCAGGCGCAGTTCCGTGGAGACACTTGTAAACAAGTAGAGTAGACAGATCTTAAATTCAACCCTCTGAGGAACAGGCAGCTATGTAAACGGTCACATCGCTGTCTTGTTTTAGACCACAGTGATTGGTTACTTGTTAGAGTCTTTACTATGAGCACCCTGAGCACATAGTGTCTGTTTTTAATGGATGTTACTTTAGGAGTACATAGATGTTCAATATTGCCCCAGAAGGCAAGATCTTGTGGGGGGTGGGTGGGGGAAGAGAAAGGAAAAACCATGCACTGAATTGAAAGCAATTAGTCACTCATGTGCCTCTTCAAATCACTTCATGATATCTGATTGTCTTTGGCAATATACTCAGGTTTACTTCCTGCAGGATGAGTAACAAATTTGCTTGCAACAGTTTGATTAATGAATTATACATGTAACACTCGGGTAGGTGATGTATGTGTATTGAATTCTGGAGCTGTGCTGACTTGTAACATAGTATAAGTTTAAATTATTAGTTTTAACCAGTTATAACTAGTTTTATAGCGTAAAGCAGTTATACTTTCACAGTTGATGGCAGGCCACATCATGCCATGTGACGTTATCTCATGTTGCCGTATCAACCAACATCATCTTATTAATTATCATGCCATGTCCTGTCATAGTCTTATCAAATGATGTCGCATCATGTCATGTCAAGTCCCGTAATGTTGCATCATGCCATGTGCCATGATGTGATGCGACACGAAGTGACATGGCATGAAAACTCTATATGGTGTGAAGTGATGTCAGTTAACACAACAGGCATGACATAAATTGACTTCGATGCACTTGTGACTGAATTCCCCTCTTACACTTTCTCAAATACGATCCGTGACCTTGGTGTCCTGTTGGACCAAGAGCTCACATTTGCTCCTCACATTCACCGACTTACTCGAGACTGCTACTATCAATTGCGTCAGCTTCGCACAATTGCTCGTTCACTGACATCTAGTGCTGTCACCACTCTGGTCCATTCCTTCATTACTTCCCGTCTTGACTATTGCTCGTCACTCTACTCTGGCCTCCCATCCAATCGAATAATGTGCTTAAACAGAGTCTTACGCTCTGCAGCACGTGTAATTGGACATATCCCTAAATTTGATCATGTGTCCAGCTATATGCTGGAGACATTACACTGGCTTCCTACTCGGCAGCGCATTGAATTTAGGATCGCTGCCCTAGTTAGGCAATGCCAGCTTGGAATCGCCCCACAGTACTTGCAAGAGCTTTGTTGCTCCACTAGTATCCTAGACCACCGCCCCCTCCGTTCTGCACAGAAGGGATTGCTATTGGTCCCTTTTGCACGAACTGCAACGATGCAGCATAGAGCCTTTTCTGTGATCGGCCCTGTTGTCTGGAATGAGCTTCCACAGGAACTACGTCTACTTGCTGGGGTTATTACTGGAACATTTTTTACTAAACTCAAAACTGTCCTTTTTTGCCGTGCTAGAGTCGGGAGCGCTTCTGAGTAGTCGCTTTGAAGAAGCGCTATATAAATTCTTGAATGAATGAATGAATAAATGACATGAAATAACGTTATGTGTTAAGTCACATGACGAGATTACAAAACGTGACCTGAAGTGATGACTTGGAATGATGAAATGACATGACGATGTGGCAGGAGTATTTCATCACATAATGTCATGACATAACATGATGTGATATGACGACATGACATGGCAGCATGACTTAGAAATTATGACACCATGATAAGGTTATGACGTCGCATGACATGAAGTGACGTGATGTGCTGACATGCATCGAACATACACGGACCTATAAGCTGTAATGGGCCACTACCACGCTTCGTCAAATAGGCTACCTATTGATCACTGCATGTCGTTTTTCACTTACCTTAAGAATGCACTGTTTGGCCAGGATAGGCGGTAAGCTAACATGAAAGTAAATGACATAACATTGCCTTGCCTTCTGTGGTGCGGCATGACATGATGTAACATCACAAATAAGTTATTTATTTGTTCTTCAAAAGTCACATGGGCAATAAAACAATCAATTGATAAGACGTTCCTGCGTAATAAATATATATCGAGCTGAGCGTACTCTGGAAGAGTGTTCTAAAGCATCATGGCAATAATATTTTGCGAAAACACGGCGAGACCAACCACTGTATTTTGAGTTTATAAAGAGCTTCAAATATTCGTAGAAAATTGTCGTATTGTTAGCACGAGATAGGAATGAATATTTACAACGTTAGGTGTCATTTGGTAAAGTTTGGTAACATTTGGTCGCACTAATCTACACCCTACTATTTCAAAAACACTGGTAGTTCAGTCTAATGACAATGAGTGATAACAAGGCTCATTAGCATCACCCACCTCCTCTATCCAGGCTTGGGACTGGCACTGCCAGAGTTCTAAAGCACTGGAATAAGGATCTGCATTTAATGGGCAGCAGATATCTAATTGGAACGACCGCACAAGCATACTACATTAACCCGCGAGGCGGATATATTTTCACAGCGTCCCATTTTCCACTACACGCCGGACGAAATAAATGGCAGCCAGCCAGCAGTGATGTGGTGCGGTGAATCACGAATGACACGCCGCCTGCTCGGATGAAGACGGCGGCGGGAACGGCGGCGTCGGCAGTGGCGCACATGCACACACATACTGTAACGACGACCGTCACTTGTGATCGAAAGCGCAAAACACGGCGTGATAATCGGGCCGAAACAAACAGTCACTGGTGATCCGAGAGCGCTGGCTAGCCGACGTCTACAGGTCGGTTATAACCACAGCCCGTCGTCGTCAGGCCCCGTCCGTCCGTCCGTCCGTCTGTCTGTCTTGTCTGTCTCCCGCGCGGCGGTCTCATCGAGTGCGGCGGCGATTAGGGGCAGATCTAGTCGTACGAACGACGACACTAAGCCAGACGGACAAAGGGTTGCAATTGAAAAATGCAAACACATCTCATACCCGAAGGACGCAACCGAAATAGGACAGGCGTATTTAAAGATTATGATAACAATATGATGTCAACTCTCAAGACTGTTGACTGGCCGAAGGGTCATTACGGCTGCTATTTTAAAAATCTTCAATGCAGGCCTGTGTACAGCTGTGCAATAAAAAAAACCACAGGAAAATGGTTTCTCGTGGTTTCAAAAAAGGGAAGAAAAAGAGCAGTAGGAGAATGAGTGCAAGACAGATTTGGTTGAGTAGCTGGAACAGATAGCAAAATGTTGGGTATTTCAGGAAATTCTTTCGCAATTAATTGAAGATGAGGTGAGCAACAGTATTTAAGCTGGGCAATAAAGTGTAGTTAGTAATCAGTGATGGGGTGGTGTAGGATTGACTCACCTCCAATTACAAATGCATATCAATGACCTCACCCAAAGGTGGATGGTTATCACCTCCAATTACAAATGAATATTAATGACCTCACCCAAAGGTGGATGGCTATCTCCTTCAATTACAAATGAATATTAATGACCTCACCCAAAGGTGGATGGCTATCTCCTTCAATTACAAATGCATCTCAATGACTTCCCCACCCCCTCCCCCACCCCGGTGGATGGCTATCTCTCCAATCAGCAGCTAGATTATAATCACACTGCATCAATCACTTGGATAAAGGCGGCGGCACACACATACTGTAAGAACGAGCTTCACTTGTGATCGAAAGCCTGAAAACACGGTCAGTCATGATAATCGGGCCAAAACAGAGGTTTCAGTGGTTATTAAAACCAAATGCATTTTCCACTAAAATCTTACTTACATCTTGCTTCAATTTTCAATGAGTGAGGAGAAAGAGATGTTCTAACTGTCTTTGTGTAATAAGTAACAATGAAATTTAATATTTATTCACATTGATTTGTATTGCCAGAGATGCAATGCAGTCCACATTTCCGGTATTACAGTTTATATTCCAGAGCATAATGAAAATTACTTGATCTTCATGAAATCACTGCTCAAAGTTTGGTATTGAGTTTTCAAATATTTCAAAAAATAAGTTTTTAAATATGCTCAATTTGGAAACGAAAAGGCAGAGAAGACTACAAGTTTGCTGAAGAGGACTGTAAGAGATAGCAACACGGCTATACACAATTAAGTGTCATAAAATTATGTGAAATCCTATTTTGACATGTTTAGAAACTTGTGGAGTTCATTTCAAATAGTAAGCAAGTATGAAGCTTAAAATTTAAAATGTTCACTGCTGTATTTATCTATTTAATACAATAAAAGAAAACTTGAAACCAACTGCCAAAGTTATTCAAATCAATGCTGGATAATGCTATCTTACTTGTGTGGTGAAAGTCTGGACAATGTAAATTAAAATATTTTCATTGCATGATTGATATGGTGTGGCTCGCTTCCCTCATATATGTTAGCAACACATCTTAGTCAATGTCTGAAAGTCTGAAACTGTTTAGTGTTTACTATGTCTCTCTTTTTTATCTGAGCACTGTCAATACAAAAATCTCAATTATGTTATGAGAAATGACATATTAATAAAAAAAACTTTTATTAGGATTTGAGGCTGGTCTAAATTACATGCTGACATAGAGACAGCAGACAAGTATCCTGGGCAGTACCATTCAGCAAGGACTTCTATTTAATCCCTTCTTTAATAATTTTTATTATATGTAGGAGCCCTTGACTTCAGCTATCTCTAGAGAGGGAAAGACGTAGATGTCCTTATGGTGGTAGTTGCAGTTTAACGTCACTGTGTGGTAACAAAGACCATTAGCGATGCCCTCCTCCTTTATCCCGACTTGGGACTGGCACTGGCAGAGTGCGACCAGTGGTGGAGTTAGATGTCCTTATACATATCTGGATGTGTATATATATATATATATATGCGAAGATGTGTGTGTGTGTGTGTGTGTGCGTGCAATTGTGTGGGTGTGCGTTTAGATTATATACTGCATGGATAATGCATGCATTAACTTTGCAAACACCTACTTCTCAGGACAGGATATCATCGAGTATAATGAACTTTAATAATGGTCTTTATAGTAACAATTAACATAATTAGCCTGTAGGTGACCTTGGCCTACGTGCACACTACAGCTATATATCGTGAATAATGTTGTAAGGGTTGACTTTAATGAGAAAATCATACATAAATTACTCCCAGCATAAAAACTAAGTAAATGAGTTAGGTAGATTGCACAGCAAGGACTGAGAATGCACAAAACAATAAAAACATTCAAAAATAACCAATCAACTAATTGATCAGCAATCCACTCGGCCAATAATGATATCAAACAATAGAAAATTAACACAGAAATGGACATAATTACTCAATTTTATGTGGTAAGGCCTTGAAAATGAAGTCATAAACATAGTATGCTCACTTTTACCACCTACTTACTTACTTGCACACACACACACACACACACACACACACTACTTTACCATTTACCTTACTGCTTTACCCATCTTATCTTGCCCTACTTTATCAGCCACTCAGCTCACTTCAACTGGTCTATAAATTTTTCAGTTCTTCTCATAGGCAGATAAAGATGGGCACTAACTTGAACTACACCACTGGAAACTGACACTAATAACAATATTGCATCTTAAAACTTTAATCTGCTAGCCGGGAGCATTTCCAGTTTCCACAACTGTTGCATAACATCTTTATGTAAGTAACTCACCAACTTAACTTAATACTACGCATTTATTTTTTGTACGAACACATTTAATCGAGATACCCTCGGCCATACGCATCCGTACACAAAATCGCCTAAATCCCATCACCCCTCCCCTCACTGTGTAGGGCGTGAGTAATTTATGAACAGTCCCTAAAGTGGGTTATAATTCAGTCACACTGGTCTACTCAGCTGACAATGAAAAGTCTGCACCATGTTCCTTCTCAGGGTTTATAACAAATAGAATGGCCGAATGTCATCTTGGAGTCAAAGGTTTCTGAGTCTAGAGTTTGTCTTCATGCAACATAATAAGCAAGGCACAAGTACAGTGTTGGATAGTTTTAAAATCAATCTGGAAGTAAATAGATTAAAGTGTTAATTCGCAGTCAATTGTCAATAATTCAGTCTATTGTCAAAAATTCACAGTCAATTGTCAATAATTCACAGTCAATTGTCAATAATTCACAGTCAATTGTCAATAATTCAGTCTATTGTCAATAATTCACAATCAATTGTCAATAATTCACAGTCAATTGTCAACAATTCACAGTCAATTCTCAATAATTCACAGTCAATTCTCAATAATTCAGTCAATTGTCAATAATTCACAGTCAATTGTCAATAAGACTGGCAACAAGAAAATGACTAAATATTATGTAACTCAAGCTGCACAACTCCCATTTTCAGCACCAGTCTGCTACAACACAGAGACTAAAATATGATGAATGCAGTAACCCCATGTAGGTCCCAGTGCTGCTACCTGAGAAACAACTCTCACGGCCCTGCAGGAGACTTTCCTAAACCGGCAATTTACTTGCTGGTTTGGTACATGCTTTCCAGATGGAACTGCATAATGTTTGGTCAGTCAGCACAGGTATACAAAGACTAACAAGACATTTATTTTACCATAGGAAATTAATTATTTTTGTAATACAGCATAGTTGCTAGTTAAATTTATTAACTGTCATGGCTTACTGTTGCTTGACGAATAACTGACTTGAGCCCTGTAAGTTGCATTAGATGCTATTCTGCCAGACAGCATTTTCTGCTGTTATCTATAATTAGTTTTTTTAAATGTAATCGTTTGTGCAATGTAATGCAAACTTGAGCAGTTGTCAGATGCAAATAAAGGCTACTTACTTGCTTACTCACTCACTTACTTACTTGCGTAAATATAATTCCATTATCATCTGGCATTATCAGATGCTAAATTCAGAACCTATAGACAATTACTTAATCCTACTTTTGCGCTACTGTCTCTGGCACTGCATTACGGTAATTATTATCTGCAATGGACACTACATAGTATTACAGTATATCTTCACCAAATGAATACAGAAAAAATAAAGAACAAGGAAATTGATTTCATAACATGGAGTAATAGGCCTACACAAAACACATGTATACGCAATAATATTATGACATTCAGTTTCTGCCGCTGTATTTATTCTAAGTCGCACATGTATGCTAAAACTAGGCTACAGCTATAACAGGCATAGGACAGAAACTAAATACAAATATGCAAAGTCTGCATAACTATGCAAACTCTGCATAACTAATAAAACTACAGCACCACAATTGCTATTACTGCAACTGCTAACACTGACCCTCAACCACTAACTCAGACTGCACTCCTGGACCTTCCTTAACTGACAATGGTCAATTTTAAACTTTTAACTCTAACCGAGCGCTATATAAAGAACAACTTTCCCCCTATTTCCACTGTGAAGGGCACCGGCATTTCAACTCCCAGCGGTGCATAACAATCTGCAGAATTCTACCACGAGCAACTAACACTTAACACGTCAATGACACCAAAACTCAAACAGCCGGAATCTCGAAACGTACCTCCTGTTCCCTCGTATCCTTGACGCAAACGCACGCGGCCCGTCGCCTGAACCCATCCAGATCGTAGGTCCTTGTCGAGTTATGTTTTTCTTTCACCATATTTGTCGCAAAACCGTTCCTCGCGCGCCGGTGACTGCAACCGTTCTCGGTACAAAGGCAAACGCTTTGAGAACCTGAATGTTTCCCGTCCGTTTCTACTTGGTTCTCCATCCGATTCTAACCTCAACTTGGAACATCTTTCGAAGCGCCTCCGCTAATAATAAATACAAAGTGAGACCTAGCCGCCTAGCGATATGATGCATACGTCTTCAATAGCACGGTGGCGAATCGAACAACCGTCTGCCTTTAACCACAGTAGGCTATCAGCGGCAAATCATTGACACAGATCTATTAAAATATACTTTTAGAACACTGTCTAACAGCTAGGCAAGTTTGGAAAGAATACCGGATTGCTAGGTTAGGCCTACTTATGGCAAGCTCTGAGACTTTTGAGGGACCAGCAGAGGTGGCTGCCAAAGCAATAGACCTATGAGTCTAATTATGTGCACTAGGCCTACGATAATGAGGTTATTGATAGGCCTAGGCCTAAGCTAGGCCAATATACCCAATGGAAAATATGAACCCCCTATGCTTGTTACGTGTTTAACGATACTGCCATAGGCCTATAGGTCTATCAAAGATGATCAGGCCTAGTGTCGCCCTCCTCCTTTATCCATGCTTGGGACTGGCACTGGCAGAGAACAACCAGTGGGGGAGTTGGCTATCGAATCACTGAGGCGGAACAATGGAGACTATTGTGGAAATAGGCCTATAACTATACAGTATAACGGTTACCGAGGTTCAAAAAATTGAGGTAATTGACTTTTTTAACATAGTAGGCCTAGGATAGGCCTTGGCTTGTGTTTCAACTGCTCACCACGCATAGAACCCTGAAAGCACGTGCGTTCCAATAGGCTTAGACTTTTCTTCGGCGTTCCCACTGCTCAACGCTCAGCGTTCCCACTGCAAAACTTTCAGCGTTCCCACTGCTCATCCGCGTAACTTTAACCATTAGTCCTATGCTACATAAATTAGTTAGGCCTATCACAATTTGATAGGTCCACACAACGGCATCGTTTTCTATTGCGAAAGAAAAGGCCTAACCGATTGCCACCGTATACGTCGACCTCCCTACCCACACTCGAAGCCCGAGCGCCCGTCTGGCCGCACGAGGCCACTCATGAGCCCAAGTTCTCGGAACCATAAGCTCATCACTTATTCATGATAATTTGACCTAGAAAGTGACGTGACCCAGATTCAGGCTAATCCTAGCACTTTCTCTGGTCAACGATTTATTTCTAATGTTATGTGGCGACAACATCGGAAATGTAGGCGATTCTAGGCTACGCTACGGTTTGGAAATAAAATGATATTTTAAACAGACACAGCATTAATAAATGAATTTCAGAAATAGGCTAGATTTGTTGTGAAGGTAGGATCCCTTTCTGCCTTAGCCTACATGGACCTATTTTAAAATGTGGGATGTTACAAGCAGTTATCCTAAATAGGCCTAATGGACTTTGAAGCTCTAAAGCTTAACTTGTAGCTGAAAGTGACCTAAAGTTAAGGCTCCGGGCTAGCATAAATAAGAGCATAACTATAAGGCCTACGCCCTACAGGGTTCTATAGTTGCCTTAAAAGAGTTCGAGGGTAATTGATTCTTTCGATATAGCAAATATAGGCCTACACTGTAGTGTAGCCTGTAGGCCTAGTACACATCCGGTTTTGGCCTACGAAAAATTGCAGATCGGTAGGCCTATACGAACAATCAACAATATAAAAGTTTAAACAATGACAGCACTCATTCATGACAACTCTCATCAACAATCACCTGCTTTAGGCTGTCGTCCGTCCGTCCGTCCGTGTGTGTGTGTGTGTGTGTGTGTGTCTGCCGATCAGTCTGCGTGTCGTTTATGTCACCGTGTAGGGTAGCACAGTGCTTCTCAGATCGATGGTCTCTTCTACGAACTAGGCCTACCAGGAGCGGGTTAGCGGTATGCTTGGTTAACCATAGGCCTACTTGTCTTTTTTAATTCTTTTATATTATGAAATAGGTCGCCGAAACAATTCGAGGACTGATCTAAATCAGTCTGTCGACGTAAGCTCATAGTTCAGTCTACATAGTTCAAACTGCAGGTCGAGGCCACACGGTGAATATTGGAAAACAGGCAGAATTATGTATTTGCTGTTAGTTAGACTGCATATGACTCTGTTGTGCTTCCTGCCAGAGTCAATGGCGTAGGCCTATTAGTTTTGCTGCCGATCATGTCCAACAACAAAAATGAACTATTATTTTTGTCAAATAGGCTTGCACACTTTATCAAAAGATTTATCTAACTAAAATATTATATATAATTATACATAATTTTATATATATATATTTATAGGCTAGTTATCATCCGCAGTGGTTAAAATGGTTTGGGTGAGCACTGAGCAGTGGGAACGGTTATGAAGAGTTTTATTAGAATGCATGTGTTTCCAGCGTTCCAATCAGGTGAGCAGTGGGAACGCAAGCCCATGCATAATTTCGAGAGCAGTGGGAACGCCGTTCACACGCGTTCCCACCCACTTTAAAGCCTGATCATCCGGAAAGTAAGGTAAGTAAGAAAACGAGTTGGGAAGATTGTCAACACAGTTAGCCTACACAGAGTATAGGAAAGCAATTTAAAGGACCAAGATTGCAAGGGGACTCTGCTCAACGATCATAATCGTAACGAGCCTCGAATCCTGCAGGCGACTGTCTGGCTCCGGCCTAATAGCCTACGGCGCCCTACGCCGTGTAGTCCTAATTTATCACGACGACAGCGGAAATAAATTTTATGAACTAAAAATAAAATGGATTTACACACGAACGCAGTAGTCGAATAAATTAATGTCAGATTTCAGAGACAATTAAGTCTTTTATGATTTCCATCGAGCATTTGAATGTCGAAATGAAAGTCCAAATCCCAATGACGATTGCAACAAAAACTCAACGACCTCCGACTCAATTGGTCTAGCCTACTGCATGTAGAGAACCGGGTTAATCAATATTATGCCACCCTTAATTATTCCAGCACGAGACCTATTAAACACAAGAATTCAATTGAGACTATCAAACATTCATGATCGAACAGGCTACATGGTGAGGATATATATATATATATATATATATATATATATATATATATATATATATATATATATATAATATATAATATATATATATATGATATATATAATATATATATGCCTATATATGCCTATATATGATATATCTGTATAGGGCCAATCAAATTTCAACTCTGCAGTTAATCCCCCTTTCTGTCTGTCTGTCCGTCCGTCCATCTGTCCATCTGTCTGTCTCTCTCTGTCTCTCTCACCGTCTCACGCAGTATATATATATATAATATTATATAAGCTTATATAACTATATATAAAACTGTATTTTATATACATATTGTTGATCACGGATATATATATTTTTCTATAGTATATTTCTATAGTATATTTTTATATACGGTACATAAATTACAGGCCTTGTAAAATTTTATTTGGTCTGTAATAGGTGCATTCGGCCCAATGTTCAAGCAGCTTCTCGTTAATTTGTGTTTATATCAAACCGTTCGCTGGGAGGTGAATGACCAATGGACAGTAAATCCATTATGTAACATTTATGTTAGGCCTAAAGTTTCACTATGGTAGGAAATAACCTTGATAGGCTATGAGTGACATTCGATGTAGGCCGGGCCTATATCTCTGCCAGCGTTTTACTCTTCTTATATAGTTCTTTTACATGCAGGCATGAACATTGGCTCACACTGGACTCAATTGCTTTGCCAAATGGGACTCGTGGGGCACGTGGTACCAGGTATAGGACATGCTGCCAGCGAACACACCCTTCGATCGGTATATAGATATCATGATCATTATGACATGATATATCATCATCATTATCATGATCATCATCTAGCCACCAACACCACCACCACCACCACTACCACCACCACCCCCACCAGCACTACCACCACCACCACCACCAGCAGTATGCTCGTAGGTGTCCCGTGTATATATAGGCCCATACTTTATCTTAATTAAGTAGGCTGCCGTAGCCTACTTGTTTTCTCTGCTTTGTGGGCTAAGGGCGAGAGTGTTTAGGTGAGACCATGGGCGTCCGCAGGAATTTTTTTAGGGGGGCGCAGACTTTAAAAATTGTCATAGTGGCTAAATATGAGTACAAAATAGGTCCAACTTGTAGAACGCACCGATAATCATGTTGAAAATCGCGTTGTAATAATCATAACAAAATAATCTAAACTTATCTGCAAGTACATGTATGCGTAAAATCCAGGGGGCGCACATGCGCCCCCTTGCGTCCCGCTCGGACGCCCATGGATGAGACGAGGATGGCGGGAGACACGAGTCGTGATATTTTCTCACACGCGACCAATTCCAACTTCCAATTTTATAAGGGACCAAGAGTTCATCTCTGTTCAACGACTCGAGCGGATAGCAGCCTGCCGCGTGATACTGAGAGTCCGTGCATATAAATGTATCGACCTTACGCTTTGACAAATATTTTGAGCATTTCCCTAGTAGCCTATGGTTCAGATGTGTCACATGGGACCATGGTCTAACCGCGTGCCAAATACATGGACGCGGGTAGCAGAGAGTCGGTGTTATGTTGAATAGGTAATTTTCATTTGCGCGGCCAGTCCTCAGTGTAGCCACGTCTTGGAATGGGATGACCCAGCTTAGACTTCGAAATGTTGACAAGGCTATAGTAGACCCCCGTACGGCGGCAGGTTGACCTGTGCCATAATTATACAACACAGACAACCAAGTTCATTGGGCCAATACGACCCCCCTACTCTGCCACTGGTGATCCCACACGGGACGAACCGCACGAGCAGTTACAATAGCATAGCAATTAAGAGTAGAACGATGAGGGTAACACAGGATGAGGGGGGGGGGCGACGATGAGGTGGAGGTCGAGTAGAAGGAGGAAAAGTTAAAGAAGAAGAAGAAGAAGAATACGAGGAGTCCTTTAAGCTATAGCCTGAAGGCAGTCATGGATATTATGAAGTGTTATCGACTTGATTTCTCTAGCTTTCGTCATGCGAGGACAGGTCACATGCTGTTTGTTTCCTCCCACTGACAATGTAGGCCTACGGCCATTGTAGGCCTACGGTCATTGTAGGCCTACGTATGTTACTCATCCAAGCTCGGCAGGTTATGCAAATAATGCAACAGTGGAACAAAATGACAATGATTAAACAATGGAGTCACTCCGAGTCAGGACAATGATGCAACAGTATAGTAGAAGAGCATGCAGCAATACAGACTTGCCGTTATATGTGTAACTCTATTTTTAGCTCAACCAATCACACCTCATGAAAGATCCACCAATGACAGAGGTGAAACTATATTGATCCAGTGTTCTTCAATGTTATTATCTAAGAATGGTTATTATTCTGAATAGAAGTTAAAACATTTTTAAGAAAGCGATAAATCGAGGTATGACGGCGCGTGAAAGGTTGCGTAGTATGTTGGTGGACAAAATGCACCAGGAAGTTGTTGCATCTCAGGTTAGAGTTTTATTTGTTTTTTCCTAAAATGTGAAGTCCTGATTCAGAGGCAGATTTCAGTCCAATTTCCAATCGTTTGTAAATTGTTATAGCGCCGCTTAAAGCTCTCTACTCAGATACGTTCCCGACTACAGCGCGGACACTGCATCCGAGTTTCTGCCGTGTGATTGCAAAGCTGTTTGTTCTGCTAGTAGTTAAGATTAAATAAGATTACTGCATAACTTCTAAATGTAAAGCGCAGTGCGTTTGCAGGCATTGAATTAAAGGAAAAATATTATTATTTATTAATTACGAGTGAAGGACTTACTCAAGGTCCCTACGTTGCGAATTGAGGTGCATTCGAACCTGCCACCCTCTGGCTGCAAGGCAACGAATACACCCAGTACACTGGTCACCGCGACCCATTACGCCTGTGCTATGTAAAACTTATGTGGAAATTTGTTGTGCATTATTATTGCTATCCAATTCTGACTAATCATGATGAAAACTGCTTATATTCAGACCAATGTGCCTTTAGACCATCCAGGTTGACTGCTGTTGAACTGATAGCTTAAAATCACCATTTACTCGAATCAGTTAGGGTTTTCTGCACACATTGGTAGCATTGCAAATGACGTTTGTCCACCAGTATTAGAAAGCTTATAAGATTTTTGCCAATTACTACTCCTACTTTTGATATACGGTATTGTATTATTTTCTTCTAATAACAGCCTACAAATTTTATTCTACTTATGATTGCATTTGTACGTTTTATTATCAGTTATTACTTTGATGTATTATAATGATGTCCTATGTCCCATTGTGCATTTCCAAGTGGAGTAATAAATCACTTGTTAGGGCCAAGTAGTTGACTCACTGTATGCTCCTGCCTTTGCATGACTTCATCTTAGCACATAGCAAATCTTTGTGTGTGCCTCCGCATTCAGATATGCTGTTTGTCATTTTTCAGGCGAGTGCATCATCTGCAGCGTCTGATAAGACAACTGGGGCTGTGCAGCCAAGTGACAGAGATTTGCCCGAGTGTCTTGAGGCTCCCACTACTTCCAAAAAGCGAAAACTGAAGACACTTAAATGTTCGATCATCAGCTGCTATGAAAGTTTCTCTAAGATGCAAGAGTTAATTGAGCACCTAAACAAAATGCATCATCAGAACCTGGGAGTGCAACATTTGAAATTTCCATCCGAAGCTGAATTCAATGACTGGATCCATGATGTAGAGAAAAGTACATTGTGCAATTTTATGCGGGGCATTGTTAAAAGGTCTTCATCTGCAGTAAACTCGTATCACTACTGTAGCAGAAGTGGCAGCAGCCGCATAATTACAGAACCACGTAAGCGGCACTTGAAGGTGCAAGGTTACAATAAGATCAACAGGACGTGCCCAGCACACATAATCAAACATGTCACAGACGATGGAATATCTGTTGATTATTATGCGAAACATTTGTGCTACACAGATACGTTTGAGCAGTTGGGACATGTAAGACTGTCTGTTGCGGATCGGGAGTGGCTTGCTGGGAAGCTGTCGCTGAAGATCCCTCTTGAAGCCATCTTGAGAGACGTGCGCAACACACTTGATGGGCAGCTTGCACGTTTGCACATAGTGACCAGACAAGATCTGTTGAACATTGAAAAATCATTTCATCTGAACAAGCCGGAAAGGCGCCATGTAGACGATGCAACGAGTGTCTCTGCATTCGTGAGGAGCTTCGATGGCAAAGACAACTCGCCGATCCTCGCTTACAAACCTCAGGGTGCAGAGCACTTTGACGTTTTGCCAGAGGGTGTCGAAGCTTCGTTCGCAACTGAAGATTTCTTCTTTGCAATGATGGACACTTCTCAATGTCAAATGCTCCAGATCCACGGGAACGGTCCGATGAGCGTCGTGTGCATTGATTCAACACATGGAACCAACAGCTACGACTTCCAGCTGACAACCGTAATGGTGCTGGACAGTAACCGTCAAGGCTTTCCAGTTGCCTTCCTGTACTCAAACAAGGTGACCGAAGATGTCTTTAAGATTTTTTTCCAGGCTTTAAAGGCACATTGTGGAGTTATCGAGTGCACGACATTCATGTCCGACATGGCTCCGCAATTTTTCAATGCGTGGCAGGTCGTTATGGGTGACTGTCAGCACAGGTTATACTGTGCTTGGCATGTGGATAAAGCGTTTCGGGAGAACTGTCGGCGACTCGTTAAAGACAGCGAAAAGGTTGTCTTTGTGTATAAGAACCTCCGGACTCTGATGGATGAGCCAGATGCTGTAACATTCAACTCGTTACTGCCACATTTCATTAATCAGCTTCGAAATGATGAAGACTTGGCTGTGTTTCTGCATTTCTTTGAATCTCACTATGCCAATTGTGTTCAGAGATGGGCGTACAGTTATCGTGCGAGGTGCGGCATAAACACAAACATGCACCTCGAACGAATGCATGGCATGCTCAAACACATATATCTGAATGGAAAGAAAAATAAACGCCTGGACAGCGCGATTGCATCACTGTCAAACCTTGTATCTGACAAACAGTTCGACCGGCTAACCAGCATCTGTAAAGGTAAATACACGAAGAAACTGTCTGAGCTGCGAAAGAGACATTCGGCTAGTGTCACTATGAAGACCATCAGCTGCGAAATGATCCCTGGCAAGGAATGGTGCGTTCGATCAGAGTCTGAAGAAACCAACTACTACACAGTACGCTTGGCTAATACTGAGTGTGACTGTCGGATAAAGTGCAATGACTGTGCAGCATGCATTCACAGATATTCGTGTAACTGCCCAGACAATCAGACATTCTTCAACATGTGCAAACATATCCATTACATAGGGATGTTAAATGTGCACATGGAGACAAGATCAGCAGCAGTTCTGCAGAATTCTGGAGACTCCGACAGTAGTGACATCGACCGACTCCACATTGACTCCACTGACGGTGTACATATCCATGAGGAGTGTGAAGCAACAGCCCACATTCAGCGACTTTCTCGTCCAACGACAAAGATTGAGGAAAAACAGAAACAATTTGAGAAGCATCTTCTGGAGACGTCACTTTTTGTCAGGTCAATGACGAGTCTTGAAGAAATTGAAATTGCTGATGCTACCTTGTGTAGTATAAAACCAAAGGTGACGGCAGTTCGTGAGGCGAGAGCAATGATGACATCAACCAGCTTAGTACCAACTGCTGACAGCTGCAAGGAACCAAATAACAAGAACATTGAAAAACAAAGGCGGTTCTTTTCGACGAAGCGTCGAGCGCCAGCTGCCTCCAGCAGCACGTTATCCAAACCGTCAAATGAGGAGCGCAAAGAAATCCAATTGGAGCTTCTGAGAGCAAACCTTATCCAGAACCCAATTGCAGAGCATTTTCCAATGCAAACATAGACATCCTTAAGACAATTCGCTGATCGATCTTCCCACCCCAGCCCAACAACAGACAGTGCAGTGATCTGATGAAAAAGTAGTAGTTGCATTTGAACAAAGACATTGTGTTAATGGAAGCTAAACCTGGACTTTTTTAAGTATTTTAAGTGAGATCAGTCACTGTTCAGGGTGTAAATATTTTAAGTGAGGTCGGTCACTGGGCTACATTTTTGTAATGTCTTTTCAGACAATGATTCCTCTATATTTTGTGGAGTCTTTCAACCGTGTTTGGTTATGTCTTTGTCCATAAAAACTCTCGTCTTAACCAAGTCAGGATTTCTTTAGACAAAGAAGTGTTCCCTTTACAGTTATCACATTGAGTGTGGCATTCAGTTTAGAATTAGTTCAGGCGTTTTTTATTTTCCACTTACCGTTTTATTAATCCCTCAACTGCAATATTCTTCATAATGAAGCCTTAAACTAGATCTGGTTTTTATAACAACTCTGGATCAATTTCGGAGAGCTTGTGACTAATTCTGAAAGCATCCTGGAAAGTCCTTTATGGATGGTGTGACCACTTTCATGGCCAAAGAGATGCAGTTGCAATGTCCAAATGCCTGTAAAAGTTTATTATGATATTTCTGATGTCTCTAGTGCTTTGTAGTTTGTGATGATTGTTATTTTCTATATTTCTTATGTCTTCATCAGAGTTCTTTCGATTGTGACTCGTTGTTGTTGTTGTTTTTGTCTGCTTTATTACTCTCAGATGACTTTGTTTGCTGTAGCGACTGTTAACATCATAGGCCGTGCGCTTTTGTTGTAGACGTGTCTTGTTAAAGCGTGTTAAATTGTATTGTATTATTCAGTTTGTGATAATTTACTGCTGCAATAGTGTTTTGTTGCTATTATTATTACCAGGGCCTAGGACAGGGGGGCACAGGGACCATTTGGCCCCAGGCCTCACTTGATAAAGGACCTCCAAATCCTCTCCTAGGCCCTGATGATTACTATAATATTAATAATAATAATACTATTATTATTATTATAAATAATAATTATTATTCTCTTAGTATTATTACTTACTTATTATTATTATTATTATTTAGTATTATAATTATTATTATTATTTCTATTATTGCTTTGTATGTTTATCACTATTACTTTCAATAAACAAATAAATAAAACATAAAACTCGTAATAAAATGCATTATTATACAATACTTAGTATTATTTGGTGGACATTTTATTGTTTGTGCAAATGTCTCTATTGCAAACGGAAAGAATTTAAAGAAAGTGTTATTGTTGTTTATAGTAGCTAATAGCTATATGATATGAATCAGGAAATAGAAATGATAATGGTCAATCTGTCTACGTGTTTGACATTGCATGGTATAATTATCTCTTACAAAGTTTATCAAGCCGGCAAGAGTTTGGTTAATTGCAGTCGATAGCAGGCTGTAGGCCTAAGTGTACTCCTGTACCTTAACAATCTTGACATGGTATACATCCAAGTACTGTCTGATGTACAATCATGCTGATTGTCTGATGGTGCCAATCGTTAGAATGTACGAGGAGATGCAACCCACCATCGCTTGAAAAATGTGGTCCACACCTTTATCTTGGTTGCCACAAGTACTATCACATGCAAAAATGCTCGTGAATAAACTGGGACCCTGCACTTAGCATTACATAAATTTGGATAATTAGCTCATGCATTAAATGAATGTTGAAAATCATCAAAAACATTCTCCAAACATTCTCCAAACATTTTATGAAATAGCCTGTCGGCTTGGTTCTGCAATGGCAACCTACATGTAAGGCCAGAAGAAACCTGGTTTTAGCTGGGTCATGAAGAACTTAATAAAATGCATGTACTGTTACTGGATTGTTACTGAATGGCCACAGCTGCGAGCGCCGCCATTCATTCATTCGGACATTTATATAGCGCTCCTTCAAGTAAAAACTACTCAGAGGTGCTCCCGACTCCAGCACGTCCAAAAACAACAGTTTGGGGTCATTGTATAATTATGTAACGCCAAAACTGAAGACGCTCCTTTTCACGAACTCTTACCATGTGTTACGATGTGTAATCTGATCCTCCACTCTCCAATTCCCGGCCCAGACGACACCCGCCTTAGCAGCTGTTTCGTCTCTCTTATCCTATGGGGCCGTCCATAAAGTACGTCACCATAGGCGCAATCACGTCCTAAAAGTTGGAGGGGATCAAATGAAACACGTCCTAAAAGTTGGGGGGGACCTGACTGATAAAGTCAATGGGACCACTTAAAAGTTGGGGGGACGCGTCCCGTGGGTCCCATAGGGTGGTTGCGCCTATGTACGTCACGCTCCAGGGGGGGAGGGGGTGTAAGAAAGTGTGACAGTTTGTGACAGGGGGGAGTTTTTATCCGCTGCTCTCTGTACCGTTATACCGACCGGTTATTTTATACTAAGATAGTCTGTTCCCAATCGATGTTCCAGAGGGCTCTGCCCAGCAGTGCGTTTGCATGGAGTTCAATGAAGTACTAACTTACTTGCGTATTTACTTATAATACATAATATCTATTCTGTCATTGGTGGATCTTTCATGAGGTGTGATTGGTTGAGCTAAAAATAGAGTTACACATATAACGGCAAGAGCAATACAGTGACGCAACAATAGAATCGCGTAATGACGAAATAATAAACCAACAGAACAGTGACTTAGCACTATTCAAAAACAGAAAATGACGTAACAATATTAAGGAAAACTCTAGCGATAGGCTATTATAGGCGATGTTTAAGGCCCATAGTAACGCATTAACGGAATTTAACGCACAGTTATGGCGACTAAGCTTACACCTGCAACTGAAAAATAGCTGCGTACAAATTATGAAATACTTGCGCTTGCAGTTGTGTTTCGTTGAGCGTGAGTGCTAATTAGACTATAATTATGTAAGGTTGTAAGCTGCAGTACGTGACTTTCAAAATTTAACATAAGTAGTAGGCCTATCGACGTGTCGGTTATAGGTTCAGGTTAATTAGGTGTCGTGAACAGGGCTGTACACGAGGGTATACGCGGGTAGATCTATACAGCGTATACTCACCTCCGGGGGAAAACGGCATCGTATACTCACCTCCCGAAAAGTAGGGTATACGCGGGTAAAAAGCAGGGTACACCGTACACGCTAGTAAATCAGGCGCACGCGGTTGTTTTGGGGGTCGAATGACTAAAAAAATAGGTCGTCAGATTATTTTTCGGACGGGAAAATGGATGAAATTTTCCCGAGATTAGGCTATAGGTCGTCGGAAAATTTTCTCCCGGTCAGCGTGTACTCACCTCAAAATTTACCAGTACAGCCCTGGTCGTGAAGGTAGGTTAGGGTTAGAATTAGGGCTATATTCTATAGTGTCGTCATTCCGTCTCCGATAGTCATATGAGCGGAGACTTAGAGGCGACCGTCCACGGTCATGCCCCCCCCTACGCACCCCAATAGGCTACTTAAGAGAAGAAATATTCCTAAATAGGATCGTATATTTTGACAGTGATAAATTGGTTGATATTTTGGCCAAATTACAAAAAGTAAAGACCACAAAGACTAAAATAGGCCTATTTGGTATTTTGACAGGGGAATAATGTTATCACTAAAAAGGTCATCAGCTTTTTTGACAAGCAAAAAGTGGTATGTTTTCTGGAGATTTCGACCAAATGACTTTAAAAAGGTCGTCAGAAATTTGTTATTCGACGAAAATGGAAATGTTTTCGGTGACTCAGCCGTCCGCCTGCTCAAAATGAAATGTCGCTTCGCGCCTCCGTGAGCGTCCTTTGTCCCCTCCAACTTCTAGACCAAGTCTCCGCCCATGCCGATAGACCTATATATACAGGGTGCGCCAAAAAAGTAATTCCCTACCGATTTTTTCAATATCTTGGCCAAAAATAGAAATTTTTCAAATCCAGTTTTACGGGTTTGAAGGTAATTCATATCTACGTACAATAGCCAAATTTCATCGCCATATGTGAAACAGAACAAAAGTTATATCACTTCTAGTGATGCCATCCACCGCTTTTTGACGATTCAAAAAACGTCACGCAACAAAAAGCAACATAAAACGAATTTTATTATTCTGGCCAATATCTTGGCCAGAAGTAAGAATATCGAAATTAAATTTTAGAGGCTTAAAGACAATTCATATCTGCATATGACCTCCAGATTTCATCGAAATATTTCAAACAGAACAAAAGTTATACTACTTTTAGTGAGGCCACCGATTTTGTTAAGTATCATCTGAAATAATTGTTATCAAATAGGCTTTGATAATGATAGATGATCATTATTATTACTGTTTAAAAAAGGAACAGGGTACCAGCGTAGCTGCACGTCACTGAGAAGTCACTTAGCAAGATGACAATCAAATTGGCAAATAAGGAATCTGTCAGATTAATCAACAGGTCCATCAAGAACTTTGCAAAGACACTCAAAAGAAGTTTGGCACTGGCGGTGGGGGACATTGAACACAAGTTGTGAATCACTATCAAGTTCAGTTCCAAACAGTTATTTGAGAAATGACTTGAAAAATCACGTTTTTGTTACTTTTTGCTGCGTTACGCTTTTTAATCGTCAAAAACTTTGGGTGGCCTCACTAAAAGTGGTATAACTTTTGTTGTGTTTGCAATATTTTGATGAAATCTGGCCACCATGTGTAGATATGATTATTGTCTTTAAGCCTGTAAAATTTCATTTCGATATTCTTACTTTTGGCCAAGATATTGACAAAAAACCTAATTTTTGTTGCTTTTCGTTTTTGAAACGTCAAAAAACGGTGGGTGGCCTCACTAAAAGTGATATAACTTTTGTTCTGTTGGAATTATTATTTCATAATTTGACCATTGTACGTAAATATGAATTGTCTTTAAGACTGTAAAGTTTCATTTAAAAATTCTTATGTTTGGCCAAGATATGGGCTGAAAACCGTAGGGGATTACTTTTTTGGCGCACCCTGTATAGTTTCCCCAACATATTTTGCGGCTCCACGTGTAACATTTAATTTAGCATTTAATACAGCGTATATAATTATAGCCTATCTTCGACTTCAGCCCTGAAGCCAGCGGGTTGCTATTAATTTTGCGAACCCGTTTCTTCTGCTCATCGAGTGTCAGCGATCACCCCACCCGCCGGTAATGCATGTGCACAGAGTAATTTGAGTAAAATGCCCGTGACAGCCCAGGCTGTAATGGCAGAAAACTGGAATTCCATGGCACATAGGTTAAACCAGTTGGTAAAATAATATTTGACCTCGTGAAAATATATTGGGAAAACTATACACCAGTTGGTGTTCGTTGTCTGTATAATTAGGCCTATTAGAACAGAGTCAACAGACCCGGTCGGCCTTGCAGATCGAGCCGAACTTTCCTCCTTGGACTTAGGCCTAGATCTGGGCCAGGACCTAGTTTCCCGTTGCTGTTTTCCTGAGAAGCCAAAGTGTAGATCCTACTATCAGACCTTGGACATAAGTACAGGATGTAGGCCTATAGGCTAAAAACACATGAAAAATGTATTCGACATATATGTGGACCAGAGCTGTCGGGTAATTACAATTAGGTCTAGCGTAGGCCTATGCGGATGTTTCTTGGAGTAGCGAATCCAATTTCATTTACCTAATTATTTCTCTTGACGGCTTTTTCCACATCCTAGATTTCTCGAGTTTTTCCGTTTATGCTCACTGCATGCAGTCATTTTAAGTTTCGAGTGTCCATATGCATGCAGTTGTGACTTCTCCATAGTTGAGCATTTCGATCGTCACCACAGATGAGCTTTTGCTCCTACTTAACTTTACACCAATTAGGCCTAGAATGAATACCCTAGACATCACTGGTGTAGGCCTACTTTTATGCGATACCATAGGCCCACTAAATGACTCCGGTTAAATTCGTAGAACGTACATCCACGATTCCACGTATCACTGTAGGGCGTAGGCCTATGCTTTTTACTTAGGCTAAAACCGAACTCATCAAGCAATCCTATATTGATTATACTCATGCACCACCACACCATCGTTACCGACTATCTGCGTATAGCGCACCACGTATCTTCGGCTTTATGCAGCCCCGGATTTTCATCTGGCACCGGAACGAACAATTAAGGCAGTTTGTCCATTTCTGACTCGATTTAGTAGGCTATAGCACCGGTCAATAAGGTATAGTCTCCCTGAAGAGGATTTTGAGGACGATGAGAAAGTTTCGAAGATGTACGTTACACGCATAGCCCTACAGGGCCGGATTAAGGCATGTTCAAAATATGTTCGGCCGAACAGGGGCCCCCACTTTAGGGGACCCACACATGCGGGGAAAAAATTTCAGGTAAAATTTGTATATTTTGAGCAAATTTCGACCAAACGATTAAAAAAGTCATCAGAATTTTCGGCGGAAGATCTGCAAAAAATTCCCAAACAGGGCCACTACATTTCTTAATCCGGCCCTGGACGCATAGGCCCTATAGTTTTTCTGACAGCTCTGTAAGCTTATTCCAATTTCAAACGCCTCGATGGGAAGAAAGTCATAATTACTGTTTAGCTTGTTGGACTGTCAGACGAAAGGTCGGGGGTTCAACTTCCCACAGGGCAAAAATTTATGCCAATACGTATGCTCCCCCAAATCCGGGACCAAGTTTCCGCGCCTATGGAGAGAAGATTCTGCTGCAAGATCAATCCACACCATGCATTCCAAGCAGTGACGTAGACAAGGGGGAGTTTCGGGGGTTAAAACTCCATTGGCCTAGGAAAACAGTTTTTTAAAGGTTATTTATCCACTTACATAAGAAAAACCAAAACAATTGCTTGTAGTAACTAGTAAGTAAGTTGTTTTTCTTACTTTATTCCCTTTTTATTTACTGTAGTGCTGTTTGTTGGGTTGGTGTCAGAAAGGGCATCCGGCCAGGCCATAAAACCCTCAAACACCCCACCCCATCATAAATTCCTGGCTATGTCACTGATTAAAAAAACCTTGGTTCTGCTGGGTCTTCCTTTTGACTCTGGCTATGGGCCTCAGTAGCGGCGCTCCCTATAGCCAATTCAGTTGTGACGAGTAGGCCTATACCCACCGAGCTCCACTGTTCGTGGGAAGACTGGGCAGCGAGGGAGAGGACTGACCAACAGACCTCGATCGTCACCTCGATCTTATGCTGAGGCAATCATTCTTCTGCCGCTCGTTCATTCCCCCTCCCAATCTGGGACCAAGTCTCCGCCTATAGAAGGAGGGTGCATGTTGCGTCTTGGTTTTGCCTGTGGCTATGGGTCTCAGTAGCCAACATAAATAGACGAAATTTTAGCATAGGTCTATATAGTGTAGGCTACTGAATTAATGTAGCCGTTTGAATTGTGGCTTGCGAACGTCAACGTGTTTAACTATAGCACTATACCGTATCATTCACCAGAGGGCGAGCGCTACAGACAACAAACCTATACGAAGTAGCCTAGGATTGTATTGTATAAGAAGAAACATTAATTTTATAAAGCACCAGTTACAGACTAGCTATTCAGAGGCGCTCTCAGCGTGACAGCCCCCGAGGAAATAAGAAAGACTTCAAGCAGAAAAGGGTCGAACAATGAAGATGACACCCCCAATAATATCTTACTACGGATATGGCAAGGAGCATAGGCGCAACCACCCTATGGGACCCACGGGACGCGTCCCCCCAACTTTTGAGTGGTCCCCTAACTTTATTATTATGGTCCCCCCAACTTTTAGGACGTGATTCATTATGGTCCCCCCAACTTTTAGGACGTGATTGCACCTATGGCAAGGTCATTCATGTAGAAAGGCCCACAATGGCAAAGGCGCGGTGTTGGGCCATTAGAGTCCTTGTCCCTGGAACCAAAAGATCAAGGCGATCAGCAGACCGGAGAGGGCGGGAAGAGACTGCAGAGAGGGATTTGTGCATCGAGTCACAAAGGTATTTAGGAGTTTGTCCAGTATGAGTTTTGGAAACTAAGGGCAGGACCTTGAACTGGATATGAGAGGCAACAGAAGTCAGTGAAGAACATCAGTCATGAAGGTAGAAATGTAGGGGTAGTAAGGTTGACAAGTGTTTAAGGTAGGCAGCGTTTAATCTAGCCATCTCCCTGGGGGGAAGGAGTTCCCCAGGAATGACAATTTGAAAGGTTATTTATCCACTTAAATAAGAAAAAACAAAACAATTGTTTGTAGTAAAATTATTGTTTTTCTTACTTTATTCCCATTGTTACTTTATTTCCTTTCTATTTACTGTAATACTGTTGGGTTGGTGTCAGAAAGGGCATACGGCCAGGCCATAAACCACCCATAATAAATTCCTGGCTACACAACTGCTTCCAAACCCTCCCAGCCTAGTCCAGACAACACTTCTATAGCCTTATGTAGACAATAAAAGCGAGAAGGCAAAGTAACTGCTCAAATGCTCATGAATCACTGCCTCCCTCAACATCAAAAATTCCCAAAGACATGGTTCTGAGGCTGAAGGACTTTTTGGCTGAAGCGCAACCAAAATCAAAAGTAATCTTCATAACAACTTTACTTCGATTGCTTTACCGCAAAATGCCAATTCCATTTCAAGAGCAAGATCTGAATCTAGAAAGAGAGGCTCATAATTTGATGAGTTTGTACTAAACATGACCGAGATACCAATATAGCTTGTTGTTAAGTGTTATACTTCATCAATAGTATGTCACTAACGTTTGAAACGTTACACGGTTACACCACATTTCAGTACAACTCTAAACTCTTATTTAATAGCATCATCAAACATGACACATTGTACAGCACAGCAGAAAATCTAAAACATTCAGATCTATCTACTTACAAAGTCTTTAGAACCCTTGTTTCTACGATTACTTACAACAAATACATTGATCCCACAGTGTACACACTCCCACCATTTTGTATTATGCCTATTCAGGCACAGTGTTTACTATATTTCTTCATTACGCAGCATCACTAAGCAATGACTGCGCATCAATTACTGAAGTGAATTGATTGTTCATTAAGAAGTTGCTATAGTTCCCTACAGTAGGAGCCATCGAAGGTGTGGTGCCCACAATTACCTGGTGCTGACTCAGTACATAGTCAATGAGGGGCCACAGCACACAACCATTATCTTGTTTATACTTTGGATTGAAAACTCACAGTAGTTGTAGTCAATCCAATAACTCTATTCAGTGTGAACAATAGTAGAAAGTTATTAATCAAGTCTGCCGGGTCACAAAAGTTAAGCAAGTTTATTAACTTATTTAACTTCATTTGTGAATTCTAGCTTAACTAAGCCAATGAATACATGACGTTAAAAGACCTAATCAAAGTTACGAATGCAGTTACAAAAAGTCAATATGCAACTCATAAATCAAAGTTTTATCTGGCTGTTTACAAATGCATATGAGACATAATGAAATATTAAAGCAAGTTTCAATTCCCCCATTTTCCTGTATCAGCAATGCCAATTCATCTCCATGACAGATTCAAACAATCAGACAGATCTATCATATTTGCAACATCTCAGGCAACAAAATTAACTGATCCCCTAAAATGAAGACTCAACTTTAGTCTCATTGCATCTTTGCATCAGGTTATTCAACCACCTATCATGTTGCAATGAAATCCATATCAAGAACTTCAACTCTTCGAACATTACATGAAACAATATGACCCCAAAATTCTGATACAACCTGTGAAACTGCTAGATCTTACTTACTCAAGAAACATAAATGTAGAATAATCGCTATCTAAGAGGGTGATATTCAAGTAAACCTACGGATAAAAGATCACAATTTTGCATCAACAGAAATTATCAAGCAGTGACATTCATTCTGCAACCATCTCAATTATTGATAATTGAATGCACCATAGAGGGCGGAGGGTTGAACTCTGTTCAAAAGAATTGCACAAAACCGTTGCTGTAGCTATATTTGCTAACAAATGCCTGGACATTTCTTACAATATCTGTGGTACTTCATTTTATTTAGGATTGAATTCTGACGAACAAAGTCAGCTCAAAGTATTCGCCACATTTTGCTCAGAGTTGGCATTAAACTAGAAATCAATTTACAGCGTCTCTTTCTGTTGGCCACAGAGCCGAGCAGATCAACTGGAATGTCTACGGTTTGTCACCCATACGAGCATGTGTCACCTGTCAACAGAATCACATGGAACCAGTGCATTGCAATTGTAAACACTGAAAATTTCAAAAATCATGCCTACGCACTCCCAGAATCCCAGTGTCACCGTCCATTGAAATCTAGGTTTTTAAAACTAGTTTTAATAGGGAACTTTATGCTCAGAGGCCATTGGGTGATCAATATTAGAATGTGCTAGGACCTAAAACAAATGTAGCTGAGATTCGTTTAAAGATTATATTATAATAAAACAATATCAAACAGTAAAATACAATCAATAATCCTATCTACTTATTGTGGCGTATTATCTAATAATATTATAGCTTGTTTCTTATCTTCCACGTTGGACTTTTCCAGCGTAGATGTAGAAGTTCTTCAGTTCGTATGGATTGGAATGAAGGCTCGAAGAGGAAGGAAGGTCACCTTCTTCTTGTTTGCCGTCGTTTCCAATTCTCTTCCGTAGCTGCGTAGACGGAGAATGCTGTAGTTGGCACAGCACTCTGTAGTTTCGTCCACCTCGTTGTTTCTCCACAAGCAACGGTAGCTTCTCGTCGCTTGCTCGTCTTGTTGTAGTTTCGCCCCTTTCTTCTGCCGTCGAACTCCAATCGCAATTGCAGTTCCGAATTCGATCTTCTCCGATGTCGATCGCAGTGCACTCGCAAGTGTCTCACCAAACTTCGCAAAGTTTCCGTTCGACAAGCCCTGGTATCTCAATTCCCAAGGACTTATAGTCTCACCAGTGGGACAGGCCGACAGCGTGTCGCCTTCCACACCCAATTCACCGTCAGATCTTCTGAATTACCGACAAGGAACGCCACATTCGTCAATGGCCGCCCTTGCTCAGAAATCTACGTCTTCTTCCTTCGCCATCTTTTCACTGTCTCCGTTATCGTCTGCCGTTGTTGCCGTCTGCTCAAGTTTGACGCTGCTTTCTGCCCTTCGTTGTGTTTCGATAATTGATGTAGCGCGTATTCAAGAATTGTTATAGCGCTATTATTATTATCTAACTTAATGCCACAAGTAATATTAATTATAATCTACAATACGCCACATATTATCTAGCTTAATTCTTACCTATTTAATACTTATACAATGCATCATTTAATAGGTTTGTTTGATAAGAATAGCATTCTACCGCTACAAATGCCCCTCCTTCAAAAGACTGTTTACAGGCTTTAACAAACTAACCTACTTAACAAACTAACCTAGTAAACTAATTCACTTACTATACACGACATGACAATTAATACACTTTACTCACTGGCTTACACTTCTTCATTTACTTTATCTCAACTTATACTACACAATCCCTCTACTTAAATAGTCGGACATAACATTTTCGGACCCTTTAATATATCTAATGTTAAAGGAATAGTTTTGGAGTGCCAAACTCCATCTCATCACCCTTGCATTTTTCATTCGACCCTCTTTCATATATTGCAATCCGCAATGGTCTGTCTCAATTGTAAATGTCTTTCCACAAAGATATCGGTCGAACCTGCTTATACCCCACATGATTGCTAAGCACTCTCTCTCTTCCACAGAATATCTTCTCTCTCGCTCTAACAGCTTCCTGCTCGCATACGCTATGGGATGATTCGTCCCCTCGTACTGCTGCATTATCACACATCCGATTCCACTTCCACTTGCATCAGTTTGTAGGATGAAATCCTTCTCTAAATTTGGAAGTCTCAGAATTGGTTCCTTCGCCAATTCGTTCTTCAACTTTGTAAAGCTATCCTCCAGCTCTTCATTCCATTCTACTATCCCAGGTGCTATCTTCTTCGTTAAGTCACTTAACGGTGCCATGATTTCCGCACAGTGTGGTATGAATTTCCGATAATAGTTTATCGCTCCAAGAAAACTCCTGACTTGTTTCTTTGTCTTTGGACGTGGCATGTCTACTATTTTATCCACTGATTTCTCTTTTGGACTTATGTCATCCTTGTTCAACGTATGTCCCAAAAAGTCAATCTTTCCATATCCTATTGAACACTTCTTCGGCTTCAATGTCAAATTCGCTTGTCTCACTCTTTCAAAAAATATTTCCAATGTCTTCAAATGTTCTCTCCATCCTTTATTATGTGCTAGAATGTCGTCGACATAACTTTCAAGATTTTCTGTTCCTTGAAGAATCTTCCTGATTAAACGGTTGTAACTTGACGCACTATTGATTAATCCAAAAGGCATCACATTGAACTTGTATATCCCATTGGCACATACAAATGTAGTGTAGTCTTTCGATTCTGGACTCATAGGGATCTGCCAATAACCCTTGCAGAAATCGAACTTGCTGTAGATTCTACTACCACTCAACTTATTAAAAATATCCTCATTTGTCATCATAGGCTCAGGATCAAATATTGTAAGCTTGTTCAGCTGTTTATAATTGCAACACAGCCTATTACTTCCGTCTGATTTCTTGACAACCACCAGCGGTGCTGCATAAGCTGCCTCTGATCTTTCTATCACCTTATTGTCTAACATCGTCTGGATCTCCTTATCTATTTCTTTTTGCAAATGGTATGGTGTTGGATAAGCTCTTTGTCTTACGGGCTCTTCACTCGTCAAATGTATTTCATGCTTCACTAAGTCTGTTCTCCCAGGCTTGTCTGTGAAAATGTCTTCATATTTCTTCAGTAGTTTCCTCATTTCTCCTTTTTGTTCTTCATCCAAATCAGGATTTATATCTACATCTTCATAGGTCTCTGTTTGTTCACTTACATATAGATCCAATATTTCTTCTTCTTCGTCTTCACCCACTTTTCCGTCATATACCACTTCTGAAATGTACGCTACAGTCTCGGCATCTTCTCTTTCGTGATATTTCTTTAATATATTAATGTGATATGTCTTTATCTTTCCTTTCTCGATTTCAACTCTGTAATCATAATCTCCAATCTTCTCTTTCACAACATATGGCCCTTGCCACTTTACTAACATCTTGTTCTTACAACTAGGCAATAGTAACAACACCTTATCACCTATTTCCAACTTCCGGTATCTCGCTTTCCTGTCATAATACTTCTTGTTTTTAGCGTTTGCTTTGTGTATCGCTTTCTGCGCCATATCACAAGTCTCCTCAATCCTTTCTCTCAAATCCTGCATATACGTATACACGTCTTTCACTTCTTCTTCCACTGTCTCATTGGTCCATAACTCCTTCAGGATCTGCACTGGTCCTCTACACGATCTACCAAATATTAGTTCGAATGGTGTGAAACCGTGACTCTCATGTACTGTGTCTCTCAACGCAAACAGTAATGGAGCTATATAACGATCCCATTCTTTCGCTTGTTCACCAATCAACTTCCTCAACGTCGCTTTGATAGTTCCATTAAGTCTTTCTACACATCCATTGCCCATTGCATGGTATGGACTCGTCATGGTGTGTTTTATCAATAGCATCTTATTTACTTCAGCCATGAGTTCAGAAGTGAACTGGCTTCCACGATCAGTATGGATCTTCTGAGGCACTCCCATACGACAATAAAATCCGAACAAAGCTTCTGCAACTTCCTCAGTACTAATTCCTTTCAATGGAATAGCTTCCGGATATCTTGTACTCAAGTCTATGATGGTCAATATGTATCGGTAACCCCTTGCAGACATAGGGTTAACTTCTCCGATTATGTCTATGCATATGTGTTTAAATGGTACATCTAATACAGGTAGATGACCCATAGGCGCCTTGTGGTTCACCTTCTTGTCAACTGACTTTTGACAAATATCACAACTCAACACATATCTCCGTATATCTTGTCCTATTCCAGGCCAATAGAATTCGTTTAGAATTTTATCATGTGTTTTCCTCATTCCTAAATGAGCCGACAACAATGAATTATGTGCTACTGCTAACACTTTATCCCTCAATGGTTTAGGTACCATTAGTTGCCATTTCACCTCATCCTTCTGTACCTCTTTGTATCTTTTATACAACAATCCCTTCTTTTTCACATATGGTTTATCTTCTATGTTGTCTTCGTTACCATCCCATTCAATTGCTCTTTCCATTTGTTTCGACATAGTTTCATCTTGATTCTGCAACTCCTGTATTTCTTTTACTGACACATTCAAGTTCGGCATCTCCGCCACTTTTAATGGTCTATATTTTGCTACCTTTTTAGCTTCTGCCCTAGTCTCCACAACTGCTACTGTCATTAATTTTTCATCTTGATTCCTTATCACATTGTCAGAAAATCTTACTGTTTTCTTTGCACCAATAGGTCTTTCTTCATGTTCTGTTTTTCTAATCAATATTCCTTTGTTTTCCACTTCAGTACATTTCTCAATTATTTCTTTTGGCTCATGATTTGTCACACTCTCAGTTCTTTCATCCTTAACCATGTACTTCAATCCTTTGATTTTCCCAATTATTACTGGCTTGATTGGCTGTTCCATCACCATCGCTTGTACTTCACCATTAAAATGTTCACTCTCGATATACACTTTAGCCAATGGGAAACATCTTAAACTCCCATCAACTAATACACAATGTGTTTCTTCTCCAGTCAACGCTTCTTCATTTATCAAAGAACGTTTTACAATACAACAACTTGCGCCTGTGTCGTATAAGCATCCCACTGTGTTTCCATTAACTGTCACTTGGTATTCACTCTTGTCTTCAAGGCTAATACATCCATCATTGTCTTTTATCACCATTGCACTGGCTGCCATGTACATTGGTGGTATTTTATTATGTTCACCCTGTTTCATCTGTTGTTCTCCTCTTGTAATTTCAACCACTCTCTGTATTTCACTTTCTGGCTTAACCAAGTGTGTTCGACTTTCAAATATTTGTACTGCTGCTGCAGTGTGTTTAAATGTACCCCTGTTTTTCTTTGGGCATTGATATGCCTTATGGTTCTGTTCTCCACAGAAAAAACAAGTAATCTTATGTCCAGTTGCAATTTCTCTTTCCCTGCTGAATCCTCGGTTTTGATGTGTACCCTGATTTATCTTCACATCACTTCTACTCCTGTTCAGATTGTACCCAGACTGTTCTTTGGGTCTGTGTTCATACGGTCTACCGTTCAACCTGTCACTATGAAATTTCACATCTGGTTTTACAGACTGCTCGCTGTACTTGTAACCGTGTGCTTCAATGTGTGATTCCGCACAAACTAACATGTCCTTCAAACTCATTTTACCCTTCTCTTTTATAAACATACGAAGTTCAGTACTGCACGTCAGGTAAAACTGATCTTTCAACAATAGATCTTCCACTCCTTCGTAAGTTCTTTCAAATCCCGCTTGTGCTAACCACTGCTGCATATACCTCCTCAATCTATGTACAAAACTAGAAGGTGTCTCTCCTGATTCCATTTTACTGGTTTTGAACTTGTTTCGATAACCACCTTCAGTAAGTTGAAATCTCTTCAACAGCTGAGTCTTCAAACACTCATAATCTTGCACTTCATCTGCAGACAACCTTTGGTATACTTCCAGTGCTCTGCCTTCCAAATGTCTGGCTAGCGTCAACGACCAAACTTCTTTTCTAACTTCATACGCAACACAGGTTCTCTCGAATCTCAACAAGTAGGCATCCAAACAATCCTTGGACTCGTTGAATATAGGGAATTTGATATTTCTAATTCCTTTATTGTTTTCTCGGTGATCTCCCTGTTGTTGACCATCACCGATCCTCATGTAGTCACTCTCGTGCTCTCGGTTTTGTTCCCCTCTCGAATCAATTTCACGCATTCTCACTTGTGCTTCAAGTCTCTTTATCTCTAACTGGTGTTCACGCTGTCCCCTCGCTTCAGTTTCAGCTGCTTCACGATTCAATCTGGCTTCTGATTCAGCGCTCCTAATTACTTCCAACTCCAGTTCAGCCTTCTTTGCTTGCATTGCAGCCTCTGTTTTTCTTGTTTCTATTTCAGCTTTTCTCGTTTCTGCTTCTGCTTCAGCTTTCTCATTTCTGCTGCTGCTTCAGCTTTTCTCATTTCTGCTGCTGCTTCAGCTTCCACCTCTGCTTTTCTTGCTTCTATCTCAAGTCTCTTGACTTCTGCTGCTGCTTCAACTAATTTCATCTCTTTGGCGATCTCCCTCTCAGTCGCTCTATCTTGTCTCCACTCTGCCTGTCTTTCTTTGACAAAGGCACGTGTCTCGTCCCCTTCCATGTTCATCCGTTTGGCAATTTCTAACCAAGCTTCAAAATCGCTGACAGACATACTTACTGTCTTACTTGCTGACTAGCAACTTATGACAAAAATATTGGCAACAATGTGCGCTATTTAAATTTCTAACAAATAGAAATTGTTCAACTCTGCAAAGTGTCAATTCAGTTCCACAACAACAACTAATAGTTCATACACCTACTGCAGTATCTTCAATCTACAACTTCAGATTTAGTCTCTAACAATCTCCTAGCTATAATTGTTCAAAGCTTTTCTAATACTGTTCAAAAGACAGTAATCTTTACTGACTTAAATCTTTACTGAATTAAATCTTTACTGACTTTTATCCCGGCATGGGCACCCACTCTTGTCACCGTCCATTGAAATCTAGGTTTTTAAAACTAGTTTTAATAGGGAACTTTATGCTCAGAGGCCATTGGGTGATCAATATTAGAATGTGCTAGGACCTAAAACAAATGTAGCTGAGATTCGTTTAAAGATTATATTATAATAAAACAATATCAAACAGTAAAATACAATCAATAATCCTATCTACTTATTGTGGCGTATTATCTAATAATATTATAGCTTGTTTCTTATCTTCCACGTTGGACTTTTCCAGCGTAGATGTAGAAGTTCTTCAGTTCGTATGGATTGGAATGAAGGCTCGAAGAGGAAGGAAGGTCACCTTCTTCTTGTTTGCCGTCGTTTCCAATTCTCTTCCGTAGCTGCGTAGACGGAGAATGCTGTAGTTGGCACAGCACTCTGTAGTTTCGTCCACCTCGTTGTTTCTCCACAAGCAACGGTAGCTTCTCGTCGCTTGCTCGTCTTGTTGTAGTTTCGCCCCTTTCTTCTGCCGTCGAACTCCAATCGCAATTGCAGTTCCGAATTCGATCTTCTCCGATGTCGATCGCAGTGCACTCGCAAGTGTCTCACCAAACTTCGCAAAGTTTCCGTTCGACAAGCCCTGGTATCTCAATTCCCAAGGACTTATAGTCTCACCAGTGGGACAGGCCGACAGCGTGTCGCCTTCCACACCCAATTCACCGTCAGATCTTCTGAATTACCGACAAGGAACGCCACATTCGTCAATGGCCGCCCTTGCTCAGAAATCTACGTCTTCTTCCTTCGCCATCTTTTCACTGTCTCCGTTATCGTCTGCCGTTGTTGCCGTCTGCTCAAGTTTGACGCTGCTTTCTGCCCTTCGTTGTGTTTCGATAATTGATGTAGCGCGTATTCAAGAATTGTTATAGCGCTATTATTATTATCTAACTTAATGCCACAAGTAATATTAATTATAATCTACAATACGCCACATATTATCTAGCTTAATTCTTACCTATTTAATACTTATACAATGCATCATTTAATAGGTTTGTTTGATAAGAATAGCATTCTACCGCTACACCCAGGAATGGTGAAATCTTCTGTAAGAACCCAGCCGAGTTTCAAAAAATTAGTCTTAAGTAACACGCAAGCTAGTTAAGAGTAACTGGGCCTAATCAGCTAGCAAAGAGCAACTGTGGTCTATTCAGCAGCAAAACGAATGTGCAATGCAATAATTGCGGGTCTACTTCTGCTAAAAGAACTTGTACGACAATTCCTGAGAAGCTGCTTGCACAGCCACTTGCACAACAGATTTAAAGTAACTGAACTTGCATGTAAAGACTAGTAAATGCACTAAATATGTTATATATACATGTACCATCAGTTTGCTCTGCCATCCTTTCTGGTAGTGTATCCTCGTCTTTCTCTCGTCAAAAACTTGCCTTATTTCTTGGGGGTTCAACGCACTGGGAGCGCTTCTGAAAGGCTCTTGCTGCGAGAAGCGCTTTATAAATGGTCATATAAGATAAGATAAATAAATAAGTGAAATCAAAAACATCTGGTATTAATGCCGGCAGTGTAGACCAGAAGTAGTAATTGTAAATTCATATAGCACTAGTGCACCACATCAGGTTAAGCCCATCAGATGCACTCCTGACCGAACAACAAGAAACTATGATCGAATAGAATGGTCAAAAAATAAAAGATAAACTGAATTCAAAAACAGCACCGTCACGAAGTCGAATCGTCTTTTGTAGGAATGCATCACAAAGGACAAGTGAGAGTAAGAAGGTGAGGTATGGAGGAAATAATTTTTAAGAGTTTTTTAAAAGCTTTGAAAGGAAAAGAACGAGATAATATTAAAATTAATAAGCAGCAGACATAAATAGACAGCGACTTCCCAAAAAACAGTCTCCCTCCGTACCTGCAAGATGGAAATAATGACTCCAAAAAGACCGATGGCGCTACCGAAGATCTCGACTATTAGGATCTTGACAAAGAGCGAAGAATTCTGGGCATCTGCCAGTGCAGCTCCAGAACCAACAATTCCGACACAGACGCCACAAAACAGATTGGAAAATCCAACAGTCAGACCAGCACCAAACATTGAAAAGCCTTAAAACACAAACACAATGAAAGAATGCAATGATCTGATCTAACTGTTTCTCACTTGCATGTATATTGACACGAAGCTTCCTAACTTAGTGTTTATAGGCATCTGACACAACTTTCCCTCAAAAACCTACTAACCAGGTTGTGTTAAATTCTTAATACTGATCTTTCAATACACCTCGAAACTTACTGGAATGTATTCTGATGCAACACAAATGGACTGCAAGAATTTTAAACTTCGCTAAAAATAATCTTCACTGTAATATACTTTCAAAGTGAATTGAAGTCTCTTCAAGACTAGTTGTTATGTGCAGCACACTCGTTAAAAGTCAGGACTCTAATAAGCCAACTCCATCTTTCTGTCAGCATTTGGTCCCAAGTTGAAGAAGACATTGTCTGTTCAAGTCTAAATGCAACACCATCAATGCAACATCCAGATGACTAACAATCCCCTACAGACACAACAATGAAGTGAGAACTTTTTAAAAGCCAAGCCTACTGTATTAAGATGCTAGATTCACACACACGCATGCACACACACACACAAACAAAATCATATTTCACAATACTATTATTGACACAGACTGAATACAGTTCTAAGTCAAAAGGTAATTTATGCATTCTGCTGCCGCTGCCTAATTTATTTGATATAAAAATACGTGCTATGAGGCTAAGAGCATATATTTAGGACTCCAGCAGTCTAGCTACAACTAGCTCACAGCGTAGTCAATTTGCATACCAGCATGACGATTCTGGCTGTTGAGCGTGTACTCAGAGCCAGGTTCCCATTTCTCTGGATGGTAGCCCTAAAATTAAATCAAATTTCTAAAATTGTCAGATAACATATATTATACTTAATTACATTACTCTGCTCAAAAACTCATCTGAGTCAAAGAATATAATAAAAATATCCTTATTAAATAAAGTAATTTTGAAAAGAAAGGTTCAGTCTCTTAAGCGAAACATGACAATCACAACCTTGTGTTATACATTAGCAACTCTTTGTTGTCCAGTCTCTGACGTTGCAGCGCGTCATGTACTTCACTCTTCGGCTAAGGGTGAGCTTCTGGTCCCGCGGGCTCGCTTGGCTATTAAGCAGCGCCGTGCTTTCTCAGTCGTGGGGCCTACTGTCTGGAACGACCTCCCGGTTACGCTTCGCTCTCTACTTGTGGTCCATCCGGCTAGGTTTTACAAGTCTCCCAAGTCTTTTTTCTTTGTTCGTGGTTGGGCTGGGAGCGCCTCTGAGTAGTTTCTTGAAGGGGCACTATATAAATGCTCTTAATGAATGAATGAATGAACTCAATTTTCTTCATCTCGGCATGTGAGGGATGTGGTCAGTCCTGTCGCCTATTACTTGAACGTGCAATAGTTAAAAGAGCATCAAATGAACAACAGAAACATTTAAATGCGTTGTAGTTTGCGCCGAAATCCAAATAAGTCGACCAAGATGGTTAAGCAAATATTTACGATGAAATGTTCTCGAAAAGTCTCGTAAAATTTTATTGAAGTTTTAACAAATTTACACTGATTTATTTCATGTGACAACATACGAACATAAGTTAAAAGGTTTTTTGGTCAATATTCCACATTGAGTAATCATCAATGACTTTGACAATACATAACTTTGACAGTACATGATTTACGACCACATAGGTCACATAGTCTGCAAAGCCCAGGAGACACATAGTTCATGAAAGGTTTAATTTAAGCTGTCTAGAAAATTCATGACAAACCATTTCAGCATTGCTGATGACAATGGCCATGATGATTCCATAGATGGCGACTGCTTCACAGAAAATGATGCTGACGAGGTTCTTGGTACGGATGCGAGGCGCCTTCACACCACCGCCTAGAATACTTGAACCGGTCGTCAGAATGCCCCTGTAGCAAAACATTTATCGGTTTAAAGTAAACTGTTGAAGGATTTTACTATTTGATATCCATCAAACCTACACACTGGCACTACATAAAAATTATGTCTACGACTTAAAAAGTGCCAATCAATCAAGCTCCACATAGTCCACTCGTCCAATTTCTAGTGCTACAACAAATAAGACTTTGAATCAGTCACACATAATTAATTAACAAACAGTTCAATAACAACAATACTTTCAACATAGAATTCTCTACATCTATGAATCAATAATCAACAGAACTTTGTAACTAAAACCATCAACATTTCTGTGTATTCTCTTAACAATGACAAATTTGCCAAAGAGACATGCCCCCAAACCAACTGCCATGCCAGTGTAATTTTTCAAATGTTTTAAATTTGGGCAGGCATGGGTTTTAATTTTGTTCCCCATACCTGTGAACAGTGGGTATGCGGACCTTTCATCCAAGGGCGATTCGTCACGAACTGTTCGTCATGGCCTGTTCGTCAAGCGGACGATTTGTCAGAGGACGTTTCTTCCACGGACGATTCGCCATGCGGACGGTTCGTCACCGGACTGTTCGTCAACCAGTCAAAGTTGTACGAAATACGATAGCAGTTCATCCATCTTTTCATGTTGTGGCAGAGGCCATGGGATATCATTCGCTGAATGCGCTCATTGCTGCAGCCCCAAAGTCGGTTAGAATGACAGTTGGTGCTGCGGTAGGTATCAGCCTCTTGAATTCTTCAATAAGATAGGCGCGTTTTGTTTGTTAACAGGCATTGTATCGCTGCTGGGTTAAATCCGTTGACACAATGGAAGTGAATGCTGTGGAGTTGGAAAAAAGAGAGACGGCACAATCTTAAATGTAGGCTACCGTCAGCAATCCACACGTGGCCTAGGCCTAGGCCTATGTGCCGATAGTCTTTCATGTACAACTTTGACTGGTTGACGAACAGTGGTGACGAACTGTCCGCATGACGAATCGTCCGTGGACGAAACGTCCTCTGACGAATCGTCCGCTTGACGAACAGGTCATGACGAACAGTCCGTGACGAATCGTCCTTGGACGAAACGTCCGTGATTCGAACAGTGCAACATATACAACATGGCCACCTTTCATAGAAGTCTCTTCTGAAATCCACTAAAATAATGTACATAAATTCTCACACACTAACTTTTACTGAATTTATACAACACCATATCTATCAATAACTAATGACAAGGCATCATCAGGGGTTATGAGCCTCTGAACTTCTGCTCACAATCCCTACACCATAATGCGAGTAACTGGCTTAGCAGAGGATTAAACAAAAACCATTTAATTACAAGACAAGGCCTAGGCAGTTGACAGTAACAGATGTTTAACAATCATTCATTCATTCAGTCAATAATTTATTCAACTTCAAAACTTAATACCAACCAAGCAGCACCAACAACAGATAGGGAAATTCCGAGTCCAATGCCGAGGTTAGCCCACATGTAAGGGGAGGTGTCCTGCAGCAGCCTAAAAATAAACACACACAGAGACAATTGTCAGATCTGATCAATGACCAGAATGGTGCAGCTAACAAATCCTAAATACTCCATCTAACATAAGTCAAAACGGAAGCTCGTATTATATTCTGAAAGTGGTATCATATTTTTTCTACTAACACAAAGCAATCTAATCTAAATTTGATAATGCCATCCTGCGATAATCGACTATAATTCGATTTCAAGTGCAAGCTGAAGTATACTATTGGGGGGGGGCAAATAGCTTGAGAAATCGATGGCTCAAAAATAACTCGAAAGCATAACATCAAAATGAGCGATGTTCAACTGTAACAATTTTTTAATTGATACAGAAGTTCTATTAACTTCTGCACAATTCTATAAAGCAAATAATTTGTTTTGATATATGTGGACTTGATCCGTGTGCTGTTCATCAATAAATCTGAGATGATGTAATTCGGAGGACAGCATAAAGTATAGAGCTAGAATAGAGTCAATGTGCAACTTCTTTATATAGCACTATAATTCAAAAGAGTAAACCTGTAGCAACGTTCGCATCAAACCACTATGAAAGAAAATAACTATGTATTGTCTTTGCAATCGTAACAGCTCACAAAGTATGGAAATAATACAGGCAAGAATTTATTTCCTGCCTGTTATGGATGATTCCATGATATAAATTGGTGAATGAAGCACTATACATTTACCTTACATGTGGAAGATGGCACTAAAGAAGTAGGAACAGCGACAGTTTTGTGGGCGATTGGTGCGTGTAATTAATGCTGAATTTTGCAAGAATCTATTTACAAAATGTATTTGCATCAACAGTTACTTTTAATTAAAAACAATATTTAACAGCAATGACAGTATCTAGTTTTTAGTCATTTGAAGGCGACAGTCCTGGAAAAGTTTTACATTTGCCAGTAGATCCCGATCTACTACCCCGCTGGAGGACATGAAAATTTTACTGTGATCCGAGTATAAATTGACTCCCAAACACGCTTTAAAAACTGTCCAAAATATCTTGGCTTGTAGTCGAGCATATACAGTAGTTTAATAGGGTACAAACTGTTAAGAATCAACCACTAAACCACTCTGATGTTAAGTCATGACACCATAACAATACATTCCAAGGTGACAACATGAAAATCTGATCAAAGACATTAAATGAATGGTAGATTGCAAGACCTACCATCCTATGCTGTATCGATAACCCTGCGACGTCAAAGTGTAATAGAAACCTAGAAAAGCAAGCATAGATGTAAAATAAAGTACAAAATGTTCTCCCATAAGCAGTCATAGTTGTTGGGCCGCATTAAGCTCATGGCTTGCCAGCAGTTGCCAAGAGCAGGCTAGGTTGTAACTTCTGGCAGTTTTTTTCCTGCAGCCCACAGATGATACCAACTCTAAATCAAACTACACCACTGCCCTCGGTCTTCACTTTTCTTTTTACACTGGTCCAGATTCAATTGTTTGAATGGGCATTGGGCACCCTATAGCCTCTGGATACCCATTGACAACAATATACAAAATATCAAACCAACTTGACGGAGATAAGCTGGGTTTATATAGCACATTACACGAATACACAAAAGCACTTGAACATACTACGTGATACTAAAGTTAAAGAGATGGTGGACCTGCTTAGATCACTATTAATTTAATTTTGCATCATTATATGTCCTATCCCCATTAATTTAGAGAAGTCGTGTTGCTTGAGAAAACAATCCTGCTCCAAATTTTCTTCATTTAGAAAAAATTATCCTGAAATCACAGTCACATTTGGACAAAATGTATTTAAGCCAGGCAAGCATCGTCCACTGGACAGTACCAGATTACAAGTCCGGATTAAGCAGGACCGAATCGGACTCGTACAACACAACATTCATCTAAGAATACGACCAAAAACTCACTTGTTATAAGAAACGCCGTTAGTGCGAAAGAAAGCACGATGTAAACTGGAGTCAAAGCATACGCCATGGCGTCTATTTACAAAATATTAATTCATTAAGCGTTAAATAATAGTAAAATTTGGCTGAATTTCGCACCAAATGACGACCGTACAGCGGTCGATACACTACTTATGATCATTCGCCGACCAATATACAGCGATCACATGACGACACTCCTCTAATGAATTTTTATTTGACCATCGAAAACTTATCCCCATTGAAATATCTAAATTTACAATATTTATTTAAGCGCTTCGAATTTCGTCGCTACAAAAATGTAAAGGTAGGCTACATCGGTGACTAGCCAGCAAATAAATTGATAATCACAATCGTAAACTCGGAACTTCTACAGCGTCCTCAAAAGCGAGGTCGCGTGAACTAGGCTACGTACGTGTGAATACGCAGGCGCTCAGTCAAAGAAAGTCGATAGACAGAGGGTCAAAATTCTGAGAGTGAGCAAATATTTACAGGCTACTGGTGTATAAAAAGTGGTGTATGTTTCAAAGCAATTTAACTTGGACCAATTAAATGACTAAAAAGGTCATCAGTTTTTTCGAGCAAAAGATCAAAAAAAATTCCCTTTCAAACATATCTGTATAAGTCTCTGGCCATATATAATATTAAAAATATCATTCACGTCCTTTACATTAATACCGGATCTACGTAATTTTCGTTGTATGCAGTTTCTCTTTGATCTCAGAGCGAGTTAGTTTTTACGTAGGCAATATTCTTTTTTACACCCAATGTGCTGAAATAGAATCAGGACAGAACAGGATTTAGGTTGAATTCGATAATAATTATAACTTATAAGGGCTATTACGATGTAGTTATATTTTTAATGTATATAATTATATGATTATATCATCTAGTCACATTTGAACCCTAGGCTATAGCGAGTAGTGACCGCCATGGTCAATTCCTCCACGTATATAGTCCCTATAATAGCAGGGGTCTCAAACTCAAGTCAGCATGTGGGCCACATTTGGAAATTTTGAATGACTCGCGGGCCGCAACATAAAAATATAGGCTAATAGTGCGCGTGAAACTGGCATTGCAGCATACAATACTGTGTAATAACATAGCCCCGTAAAATTCACATAATATTATATTTTAAGTGTAACTATAATGGTACTTCAAACAAAATTGGAAAACCATTCTATCCAATTATCGAAAAATGCGTGGGCGCTATAATTGAAGAATTATGCTGTAATCAAAATTTAAAATGACTCTAATTTTTAAAGTATCCTAAGCAATGTTCAGACTTCAGAGTAATTCAACTCGAATTTAGTTGGGCCTTGAGACTCTGAGTGTTCTTAAGTGTTCTAAATGTTTTAAGTACTCCTAACCAAAGTCACCAAAATTATAGGAATAAACATAGGGCCTACCTGTTAGTGTCATTGTTCAAAACCAAGCAAATGGAAGTTAACTTGCAAGAATAAACACACGTGGAAGTGACATTTTACAACTTCTCATCATCTGGGGAGATAGGCCTACTATTTTTCCGGGGATAGGCCTACTACATTTTGCGACACCGGCATACAAACTTTGCTGTGCATTCTTCTGCTTCGGCGTTGCATCGCACTGAAGGTCCACTATAAGTCCATCTGCATATATGCGTAGCCTGTATCTGCTGTTGTGGACTCAATGTCCAATCAAAAGGAACAGAAAGCAGTTTAAACATTGGTTCAAATCGTAAAAGAACTGCAAAATTCTATTACACCGATTTCTAACTTTAAAAAAAGCACAAACCAGGAAGCTGTTCGCGGGCCGCATTATTCGGGTTCGCGGGCCGCATGCGGCCCGCGGGCCGCGTGTTTGAGACCCCTGCCCTATAGTATATAATTACACACACACACACACGCACACACACACGCACACACACACACACACACACACACACACACACACACACACACACACACACACACACACACACTAGGCCCTAAATACATTATAGACCTATGTATTATAAGGGTTCTGAAGTCGTTGAAAAATAATCTACATTCGCTGTTATTTTACTAACCAACTGTTAACCTGGGACTAATATCGATATTAGTCCCAAAATGAACCAAACGAGAACTGATTTTAAGAGCAGGTTTTGTTCAGACGGCAAGGTTCAGCCAGCAGCATAGCTATACATAGCCTGGCTAATAATTAGCCTATTACGACAGGAAATCATTAATTTTTAACATCACGGTTAACTTGTGTATCTTACCTCTACCTCCCACGTCGATTGGGGGGTCCGTAGCTCAGTGGAGAGAGCGTTGGCCGATAAACTGAGAGTCATTATCGCGACCCGGGTTCAAGCCTCGCTCAGGGCAAAAATTTATTGAGTTTTCTGTTAGCTGCCAGTGGCGCTTTCTGTTGCGTTGTTTGACTTGGGTCTGTTGAAAAATAAGTTAGCCCCTCCCACTCCTGGCTTGGCCGACCAGGAGCGTTCCAACACTTAGGCCATTAGTGTTAAGTTACCGAACCTGTTGTAGCCGACCTGCGTATCGTGCGAAGCTGGTCGTATTTCGTATAACCTTGTAGGCCTACCTGTAATCGTTCTGCGGTGTGTCAGATTGAATTTGAATAAACGAATATTATAAATTCAACTCTATTTAGGCTAGCCGTCGGTCTGACTCTCCGGATCTTGACTTCTACCTATCGACTTTTTTGATTAAGCGTAGCCTATACGATGAGCTATAGCTATAGCCTATAGCGGTTTTCGCGGCTTATCCTTTGCGGGCGCTGTAGAAATTCCGAGTTCACAACTACGATTAAAATAGTCGAACTGCGAACTAAAAGAAAGTTCAAAATCCCGCTTAAAAGGAATAGCTGTGTTTTGTTTCATTTCATGGCTATACCGCCGTATAAATTAATGTTAGCCTATGTACGCTGCGGCCATAGCCTATATTGCAGGCTAGGCCTACGCTGCTAAAACAAATATCTCTGTTGGCTTATATTTAATTGGAAAATGTTTAAATATGTCATTGCGTGTCACTTTAAAAACTAATCTTTAACTCAATTTGAAAAGCAAAGCAGAGTCCGGCTTTGTAAAACTTATTATAGCGCCATACAACTGTTGATACTTCTAATGAGTAGCAGGGACGCACGCTGCAGCAGACAGCAGACCGGAAACTACGTCACTTCTCCCGCAGTCTGAGTAAAGCACTCTCGTTAAATCATCAAAAATTCAGAAAATGTGTAACTTGTCTAATCTCTGTTTACAGAATTTGCGTCTACAATAGCTATCGAGTAATAAGTACAGCCGATTCGTTGCTGAATCTTCTCGTTGAGTTTTCCATTTTTTCGTGGGCGTCCGCTGTTGTCAAGATCCGGCATCACGCCTCATATGATTTTAAACAATTATTTTGAAAGCGAATTCTTAACCAGCGGTGCTTTTTGTAACGACGCAGTTTGACACAATGGCGAAGAAAACATACGATCTGCTGTTCAAGTTGCTGCTCATCGGCGATTCTGGTGTAGGGAAGACGTGTTTGCTGTTCAGATTTTCTGACGATGCTTTCAATACAACATTCATTTCAACTATAGGCGAGTTTGTTGTTTATAATATCTGACCGGCCTAATACAGAGGAAGATAATGTGCAGCAAAATAATATTGTGTTGTAAAACACAGATTTAGTTTATATTCTTCCTGTGGTTAAAAAGTATTTTAAGTTGCCAAATTATTTTAATGTCTTCAATGAGCGACAGGTTTGGTAAGTAAGCAGTCTACCAATGTTCAAATTGTCCATGTTAACTTTAATCAATCCAGCTCCCATTAAAGAGGAACCAATTTTCATCAGTCGAAATTCTATTTATGCGAGAACTTTTATTGTCGGTCCAACTTATATTTAACCATTAATTTTTTCATCGATCCAACTTCAATTTTTGCAAGAATCTTTCCCATCGATCTCATGTCTATTTAGGCAAAAAACTTGGCAAACCTGGTAATGGCGGTCCCAAATTATAGCATTAAGGAAATCGAGATTTCGTGAGGGTTATAAACTTGATGCCTGGTAATAGTGCGGAGTATTGGATTGGCGCTGTGGAGGGTTCTTGTTCTTTTTATCCGACCACCAAAATTTATAAATTCTATGAAAAATATTTCCTGGCGAAATAGAAGCGGGATTTATCGCGTGAGTGTCGGTTAGGGCTCAGGTTAGGCGCCGTGAGGGTCGGTTAGGGTTAGTTTTAGGGTTAGTGCAGTCAATCTGCTGAATTGAAGCTGGATTGATGAACAATAATTTTCAATGAAAAATTGATGAAAAATATTTCCTGACGAAATAGGAGCGGGATTTATTGAACCAATTCTTGCCTAAACAGAAGCTGGATCGATTAAAAGGATTCTCGGCAAACTAGAAGTTGGATTTATTAAAGATAACAACGTTGCAACGTTAATATTTGGTGTCTTGGTGGTCGGATAAAAAACAAAGTACCCTGTGGAGATATAGTCACAAGTTGTACGTGTTCGGAGAATATTTGAAGTTGCTCTAGTGAAAACTATGGCATATGACGTGTTACATTGTCAAATTAATGAAAACATGGTCTTCACATTCATTTTCCATGTCAACACAATACTATGTATCGATTTCCTTAATGCTATAATTTGGGACCGCCATTACCAGGTTTGCCAAAAACTTAATCAATCCATCTTCTATTTACGGAAGCAATAATTTATTATTTCCATCAGTCCAGCTGGTAGATGTTAACGGCGGCTCTGTAGCTGACATACAACAAGTAAACTCTATGGCTATTGACTATTAATTATGCCGTCACAGATCGGGGCAGAATAGAGCGCTGTGACCTATGACGATCGATAGCCCAATGTTTCCGTGAAAATAAGTCAGCCAGTCGTTGATCGGAAGACCATGAAAACGTATATTTTCAGAAATGTTAATAAGCTTAACTAACCTAAAGAAGTTAAAAGAACACAATCAAATTTTCTGATTACACTTCGTAAAGAAGCTAAAAAGGCTGTCTTGTAAAGTTAGTATAGAGTAGCTATCCACAGCTTCTAGTCGTCCAACAATTACGCCAGGGCAGTAGTTTATCATGCGATATATATTAGGCTACCTGAGTATAGTGATGGATGGGACTAAAAAAAGCGCTATATAAGCATTTTGTAATATTTCAGCTACCAGTAACAGGATATTTCTTATTAGTGACTTTTACTTATTCAGAATTATAGGACTTTTTTCTACCATTTAAATGCAGTAACATGCCATTATAGACCTATTTGGCTATAGGTAGAGCCAAGCCTGAATGCGTCTTGATTTTACTTAGACCTGAATGCTCCTAAGCTCTCTGTTCCTTGCTGAAATATTTGCGTTTGAATTGATAAACAGAGGGTAAGTGATCAATCGATTTTGTTGTATTCTTTAGCTTATTTAAGCTTATTAATATTTCTGAGAATATACGTTTTCGTGGTTTTTTCATCACTGCCTGACCAAATAAATTTTGCGGAAACATTGGACTATCGATCGTCGTAGGTCAGAGCGCTCTATTCGGCCCTGATCTGTGACGGCCATGGTGTTTACTTGCTGCATTCCGGGCCGTTGTTAACATTTGCCATCCAGCTTCTATTTAAGCAACATAGAATTAGTTTCATCAGTCCAACTTCCATTTGTGCAAACAATTGTTTTCATCAATCCAGTTTGCATTTAAAATTGCCAACATAAAATAATTTATCAGCGCGAAACACTGTCACCTTCCTGAGACCGGTTCATTGGATAGTCGCAGTTTTGAGCAATTTGTTATTGATGATATAGTTGTGTAAGTCAGTTGCTGAAAACTTAGAGTGATTAAACTGCTTTCTAAGTTGTGAATTGTAATTTAAACCAGTGACAGGAAATCCTAATGATTATTATGATTTATGATGCATGTTTACATACATCTTTTGAAACATCATCCAAGAGCTTAGTTGCAGAATTGTTAAGAGGTAAATTAAAAGGCAGATGTCAGCATAAATTTTCTATAGATAGGATTACATGTGTTTCTTGTATTTTTCTTTTTTCAGGAATAGACTTCAAAATCAAAACAGTTGAATTAGGAGGAAAGAAAATAAAACTGCAGATATGGTTAGTATTAAGTCAATTAGCACTGAAATAATATAATAATAAGCCAAAGTTATAGTTGGCGCAAATAAAGCAAAATCAGTTTTAGATCTTGGTTCTGCAATGCTGTATGCAAAGATAGTTATGCTCATAAGGGCTGTTGTTTACATGATCATGTTTATAGAGAAGAAGAAGAGCTCAGTTGAATTGATGTTTTGGTAGCCTTCAACCCCTTGACCTTTCCTTTTCTGAATTTAGTGAACAGTTAAAACTATTCAGGTCATGGTTTTGTGGAGTGGCTTTGAGGAGTTTGCGTTGTGCTATATAAATGTACTGTTTTGTTCGGGTATTTGCTTCATTAGATCAGTCTATATTAGAATTCATTTTATATGCCAGACAGGTGTTCTATCATTATTGGTAACATTTTTTAAGCACACATTACTACAAGAGTGTGACTTCGCTTGTGGGTATTTTGACTTGTTTTCTATCAATTGCTTGTCTAACTTTTGACCAGATGAATATCTAAGTGCAAGAACATGTTGTGCTGTGCAGCTAGTGTTAAATGAGTCACGTCTTTTTTAAGATCTGATTAAGAGATAACAAGAGCAGGTGACCTCAAGTGGCTAAAAAATAGTCGATAAATTACTAGCATGGACTCTTAAGATTGCCTTTTAAGCATTGATATTTCCCACTATTTCTGTATTGTCCCTTTAATACCATTCTAGATGCAAAATTTTGGATTTGCCTAATTAATGTCAGAAGCTGTGTTAAGTAAGTAGTTAGAACACCTACTTCTTTTTCAAGAATTAGGGGATTAAAAATATTTTGATGGCGTAAGTCATGAATCATAGCAATCAATGCATAATTGTGCAGACAGGCAGCAGAAGAACAAATGTTTATGTTGCGGATCCATTTTTCTATGCTGTTCCACCGGTTTCTTGCTCAGGTTGATTGGAAACAATGTTTATGATTCATCTGTATATTTGCCTTTGTTCTTTGTTTTCTGTGTGTCTACGAGTTCTTGTATTTGTAACAAGCCTTTGGTAATGAAGCATTGCAACTTTACCATTTATTTATTATATTTAATTTGTTCTCAGGACATAATGATATTACACTGAGGTGTCCTAAACATGTGGATGACAATGCATCAGAGCACCTGCTGTTTGTTTATGGTTTGTACTCAGCTCAAACTTGATTGACGCTAGGGAGGACTGTTGAATTGACGTTGTTTAATTGTTCATGCTTGGTGTTGTAGGGACACTGCTGGCCAGGAACGCTTCCATACAATAACAACGTCCTACTACCGTGGCGCCATGGGAATCATGCTTGTCTACGATGTTACCAGCGGCAAGACATTCGATAACATCTCCAAATGGCTGCGCAACATATCTGAGGTGAGCCAAAATACAACGTTGTCTGGTTTATCTGGATTTGTCTTCTAGCACCACTGCTGTTGAACTTGTCACGCATACACATGTTCTTGGTTCACCTAGTCAACCACTTAGGGCCTTCTTCAGGATTGATCTTATGATCTCTGCTTATGGTTATCAACTTGAATCATTTAGTCTTCTTCATAATTAATTCTTGAAATCTGTCCTTCAGTCATGGCATCACTTGTTTCTGACACAAACAAATCATATGGATGTGTGATGACACATCAATTTGGGCTACAAAAATAGTTACCATATTTGTATACACTATACATGTATAGACTGTGTGGGCTCCTTAATGTTAAGTCTTTCAGGGACATGCTTTATTATACAGTGTATTAACAAACGTGCATGTTAAAAGAAATGATGATGAAGAAGCTTGAACAGGGCAGGGCAAGCATCAATATTCTGTTTCCTATGCTATTCAAACTGCTGACAGAGTCCGTCATGTAAGCCAGCAGTAGTCAATAGTGAATCACTAGGCTGCCAACACTGTTTCCCACTTGTGCATTCATGTTGAATTTATATATATGTAAACAGGTCACTAATTAATGCACTCAGCTTGCAAGTTTATTATTTGTTAACAGCCAACACCTAAGTGCACTTATACTCCAGACAAGGAAGCTTGATCATTTACAAAAACATAAACTTTGGCTTTAAAATGCTATGGGGTTTTTACTGCATAGTTTACCTACGATCATCCTGGTTCTTTGGCCATCAGCCATCAATCCCAGGATAACGCATCAGGGGATTGTTTTTATTTTAGCTCTAGGCATTGATTAAATAAGTGCTTAGCCATGAACATTTCTGACATTTTCATTTAGCATGCAAATGAGGATGTGGAAAAGATGATACTTGGCAACAAATGTGACATGGAAGAAAGGCGACAAATTGCACGTGAAAGAGGAGAAGCGGTCAGTATTCTATGTGATCTTGAATTTATTTAATGCACGACAACCGTGTGGTTAGCAAGACTGTCAAACAAGAGGTGGGGAGTTTGAATCCATACTAGAGTACAAGACTTTACTGACAGTGGTAAAATCAGGTGTCGAGGGAGAGAACTGGCCATTCAACCTCCCTTAGTGAGGACCGTGAGGCCAATGAAAAGAAGTCACTAACACGTCATACCCATCGCTGCTTCTTAGGGCTTGATTGTGGTACTACTGTTTTACTTCTTAACGTATTTACTTACATGGGAAACATTGACGCTTAGTCATTTTTTTCAGTTATCATATATATGTTTAATTGAAGTTTGTTTATAGGTGATTAGATTTGCGGTTACTTACAGTATGTATTGAGCGGCAAGATACGGAAGTGAAAGCAAAAGCATTGGCAATGTGCCATGGTGCCAGCCTTGTTGCAACAATACTGATTTAGTCTAAGAGAGGGTTCTCTCCGAATATACATTGTTCTGTTGCATATTATATATATATGTATATATATTACCGGAATACGTGACCATAATGTAACTTGTGGTTAATGGCTGTTGGTTAATCTTCCTTTACAAGCATTGGATTACATTACAGATAGCCAGAGAGCACCGAATTCCTTTCCTCGAGACCAGCGCCAAGACCAACGTCAACGTTGAGAAAGCCTTCATGGAATTAACACAGGCAATTCTAGATAAGGTCTGACTACTCTGCATAGCATTTTGACAACTTGATTTCTGTACTGTTTTGTTAATAATAATAATAATAATAATTTATGAAGAGATTTAAGTGCCATGGGTTCGTAAGCAATCGATTAAAACCGTAGCAATGATTGTTCCTGGTCTGTCGCTCTAGATTTCAGTAAATATATTTTAGATTATGCGATGCTTGACTTTTTAGTTCCTCACTTTGAAATCAGGCTCAACTTTTGCCAGCTATCAAAACTGTTCATAGTGTTCAATCATTTGCATTTAGTGACATTGTGTAAACATCTGATTTATAATGATAAGACCCATGACAGCAACAACAACCTCTATTAATAATGATAATAATTAACATTAGTAATAATTAAAATTATGATTGTTTAAGTACAGTTGATAAAAGGCTTCATCTACTAGATCTATCTTTTTGAACAGTTGATAATGGAGATGGTTAGTGCTTCTTTTGCTAACATTTTAAATCATGTTGGATGGCAACATGGCAGTACATTGAGTATATAGAATCGCTGCTCTGGTTCAGCAATGCCAGCTTGGTGCTTCCCCAGACTACGTGTGAGAGTTCTGTTGCTTCACGAGTATCCAAGGCCACCGCCCTCCATTCTGCACAAAAGGGAGTGCTCTTAGTTCCATTAGGACACAGTTCTGTGCAGAAATTCATAAAAATTTTGAGCTTTTTCCGTGGTGGGCCAGTTGTATGGGCTCCTACAGCAGTGACGTATGTTTCCTGGGGCTCTTACTGAAATGTTCTTTATTCGACTCAGAACTGAAGCTTTCTGCCGTGCTAGAGTTGGGAGTGCTTCTGAGTAGCCTCCGTGAGGAAGCATTGCATAAATTCTGGAAAGAATGAATTTGCGTAGAGCCTTTTTTAGAAAAACTACTTTAAAATGTTCCCAGAATAATCGATGAACAGTGTAATAGTTTCCTGAGCAAAATGGTTGTGTGACTGGTAACTGGTTATTTACATTGTATTGCAAGGCTTAAGAATACTCGGGTTTCTGTAATCAATCAGAGTTGGTCGTGTTTACACATAAATCTTCATCTCCGTTTCAACAGTCAGCACGAAGTTACTTTTTTAGTTGGTACATGTTTCTTAAAAGAAATACACTAATACGAGACAGATTAGTTTTTTCCCACCAGTAAATGTTGTAATAAATTGCTCCATAATATTGTACAAAATAAATTGCAAAATAAAGTTAATAGTGCTCATTTTGTGCTGGATAAGCACTAAATGGAATTGACTAATTGCTCTATAAATGTTTTGCTAATTATTTAGTGAATTACCATAAAATATCCTTAAATTCTTAACCTTAAATTTTGTCCACATTTCAGACACCAGACAAGGAAACTGACAATCGACAAAAAGTGGAAATCCAACCGAACAGTTCGTCAACGTCGAAATGTTGCTAAGTAATTGGCGCTTCGATCGATGAGCCCCCCCTACCCCCGGCGGATACTGAACGGATCGGGGCTTTTGTGAGTGGGACGGACGTCCCAGCCGTGGATCCCACGTTGATCGATGATTCCTACATGTAACACAGACATTACCAGTTTATCGTTAATGTTAGTGTGGTTTACATCTAAAAATAGTGTTTATAATTATCTGAACTTCTCAGCACATGTTTTTTAAGCTGACCATATTCATGGGGACGTGTGTGTGTATTTGTGTGTTTGTTGCTGAAAGTGCAACCTTTAGGTTCTGGCTGTGAACTTTTTCATCTAAAGTGATTATGGCGGTGAGTTTCTTGGACTTTCCACTGTGCTTGAATGTTTGCCTGGATTCTGCCCATGTTTAAACCTGTGGTACTACTGGCTCTGGCCAATGATCTAGTGTTTTATTTTTATTATTAATTAATTCTTATGTTTTTTATTGCTTGGATAACCTATATCATGCACCTTATGTGTGAAATACCCATAGATTTGTACGTGATGATTGTGCAGCATGACGCGTGTTGACAAGGGTGATTCACACATTAAGCAGTTGACAAGAATAGTGAAATCTCTCCTTCTAATCAGATTCAGTTTGATATCTTGACTGCGTTTGTCTATGCTCCGACTCTGAATTAAATACAAGAACATATCCAGTTCAGACAATTTTCGATTTGTTTGATCAGGTTTATTTTCCTATGAATTTCAATTTAGAAATGGGCATAATTGTTTTCATAACTTTTCTTTTTATTTTGTCTTTGATTGTCGTTTGATGTGTCTTGCAGTGTAGTCTGTAAGGTTTAAAGTCTAATGATAAGTGACTGTGTACTGCACCATAAAATGCTGTGTTAAATTTAGTAAATTCTGCAAGAGCCGTTGCAATAAAGCACTGGTCTTCTGTCCAAACCTTAATATTTTTTTAAAGTTTGATTTAAAAATGTGTAATAGACTAAAAGCCAAGTGTCAGTGCTCTTAGAGCTAAAATAAAACATTTGCATTTTTTCAGAGCTAAACAGAGAATTTTTGAATGGAGCTTATTTGGTCTTGGTTGAATACAATACAGCAGAGTTTATATCCTTAACTGTTTGGTGAAAATTTATGATTTTTTCAGGATTGTTATTTGTCCATTCAAAATGTATCTATCTATGTATGAAATTATACAGCACCCCTTGAAGATAACTATTCAGAGGTGCTCCCAACTGAGGCACGACCAAAGAGCAAAGTCTTGAGTAGTTAATAAAAAGAGTTAGATGAGTCCCGCATATGGGAACGCAGGCCACAGAGAGCTATTCCAAGCAGTGGGACTCACAATTGAGAAATCCCTATTCTTTCTGATGGAGCCACAAAGTCTCCTCTAGTTGCCAATTGCAAGAGGCAAAGACCAGAGTAAGCTTAAGTTAAAGTAAAGGGCTCCGAAGGTAGAAGGCACACTGCCAAGGACACAGTGCTAGATGATGGAGGGAACCCTATAATGGATACACTCACTGCTGGGCAGGGAGCCAGTGGAGGACTAATATTAACATTTCTGGAATTTATATTATTATTTATCTTTAGATAGTAGCTTCATAATTACAATATCGGTTTTATTTTTTATATGATTAAGTTTTTTTTACTGGTAGATCTATGCTTTGTAGATGTCAAAATTCTTCCGTGTTGTGTCGCTATTTCAATTTCAAATGTATAGTTTGAGCCACTGCTGCTTGGTGGTGAAAAGACACAGATACCCTGCTTCAGCATGAGCAGATATCTTAAGAGTTCCTGTTTAAATTGTGTAGTACATAAACTGCCACAATTTCGTATTTGCCATGCTCCACGCATTGTCGATAAGAATTCTGGAGCCTAGTCAGTGATCCTAAACTGTAATTTCTGATCCTGCTGTGGACTTGTGGCTCTTCTTTTAACATCCTGAATTGTGCACTGTGATTTGATAGGTCAGGTTAGAATGGTCTTCACAGTTTTCTGCGTTCTCGTTTTGTTGGCCAAGTATCACTTGACAAAAGTTTACATTGACTCTGTCTCTGCTGTGTTGTGAAATCTCCAATTAATTTTCTTGGTCCTGTACTTGCTGCATTTTGTGCAGCATGTCATGGCATTTTGCACTTTTGAAATTGTTCTGAAATGGGAACTGATTACACTTTCCTGAAGTTCTGCATGATTTTTAGTGCCAAGAATCGTTTTCTGTAGTATGCCATCGCTACTTCCTTTATCAAGCTCACTTATAGAATTACTGAGGTAGTTAATATGATAGCTGTGTGTTATGAATTGCGATTCTGGTTTCTTTTGAAGTGCTTGTACAAGGTTGTGTTAATGCACTCTTATGCCCAGATACATTCTGCTTCTGGGTGTGGTATTTGAGATGTAAAAAGGTTTTGAATTACGCGTTGCATGATTGAGAAATTGCGATGGGTCTACTTCCTCTGAACTTGGTGAACTGACAATTCCTAATGACTGTGTTTTGTCTCTTATGCTTTCAAATCATGAAGCTGACTCTTATTATAGACCAACAAGTTTTTTCATGCTTAAGTAGAGTCTAGATTATAATTGCATCTATTACGTTACATTATGCTGGCATTTTGTTAGTGCCATTTCATGAGAAATTGACATTTTGTTGTCAGCTGTTTTATCTCTAAGGAAATTTTTGCCCGTTGCTGGTTGTCATTTATATGCCTCTGTCAAAATATCCTTCAGCCTCAGGATGACGGCTCTGGGATTGTTATTGAAAGTGGCAGACCAGGGTGAGAATTACCGGGGTGGGGGGTTTCAACCCCAAGTCTTTCTTAGAACCCATAGTAAAGTCAGTTTTCACACCTCAATTCCAAGTGACTCATAGTCCAACACCCTCGTTATTTTTACACAATTCTCACACTGTGGCAGACAATAAAACAATAATTCTTTTCCTTTGAAACACTTTCATTGTTTTCTTTGAATTTTAAAGATTGTTTAGATCGAAATTTATCAGCCTTTCCATTTCTAGCCATTTGTGGTTCTTTAGTGGTGATGTGCCTTTGTCATCAATATGGTGTCCTGTGAGTTTTCAAACCAATTTCATCGTTTTGATCATGTCCGTTGGAAATTACATGAAGCCAAGTCTATTGAATAGAATTATTATTCTTGGTATATTTACAGCATGTGATAGGAACATTTTGCCACATTTTTTATTTATTTTTCGGTTATTTAAATGTTGTTTTGACTCGATTTTCTTTTTCTTAGAGCTCATTGAGGCTGATGATGATGCTGAATCTTGTTGGTACCAGTAAGGTTATACCATCTGGTTTCTTTGTAGTTTAACTTGGGTCTTTACTCATTTTTGGATTATGTTTGAGCTGTGAGCTTTTGAGGATTATCATAGCAAAGGCAGCCTAGCTTTAGCAGTGCACAAGATAGTCGATGATCACTACCACTAAAAGTGAATATTGATGCATCCTTGTCTCATGAGCAATAGACGTAGTTATTCATTTTTTAAATTCAGCCATTGTCTCCATTGAGCCAGCAATGGATGAATCACAAATTACTGGACACAGTGGGGTCATTGCCATTTACTTCCCAAACAGATGACTCTACCAAAATATACTTCTTGGTCACAGAAGAAAGTGACTTGCTCATGGCCATTACATGGAGTCAAACTCTTTTCCTCTTGATCATTGGCCAAGCATCTTAGCTGTGCTACTGATAGGCAAAGGGCTGTTGAAGTTCAGTGCAGTGGAAATCTAGCATGGTATGCTTGGTAGTATGAAAATGGACGAAAAGCAATGAATTGCTCTCACCAAGAACTTAATTTTGCTTGCTTTAGAAAGTTTATATGGTATTTAAATGTGAAATGTCTGTGCATTTGAGAAGCCTGTAAGAGTCCACATACATTATCTGTGATGGACTGTAAAACAGCTGCTCTTAGGTAACTCAACGGCCTCATAATTGATAGCCTCTTAGAGGTGCTAGACAGATGTTTTGTTATAATTGCAGTTGCTATTGCTTCAGTTCTGTTGCCACGGTGATTTATTCATAAGATTCTTGTTTTGATCAGCACATCGCTCGCTGTTCTTCTCTTTCTGTTGATAAACAGTCTGTATTACCATGAGTTATAGCCTTTCTCATCAAAACAACATTCCCCAAGTCATGAAAGCTTTGATTTGGCCTTTTTATACTCCTAAATGCTACCTTGTATTGCATACCAGTTTGATTGATCAGCCCCTCAAACTATCCGAATGCATTCCTAATCTTCAAGTCCGACGTAGAAACTTGGAAAATTTGAAATGCAGCACAGTAAATCTTCGTAGTTGAATGGGATGCTAGGATTTACACAGAAATGCAGACATCTTCTTACAATGCCCCAAGGAAGACACCCAGTGTTTCTCACATGCTCACATTTTTATCCTTCAAGAAATGCCTTAAAACTCAACTATTTCTCATTGGCTTTCAAACATTTGATTATCTGATTGCCCTTGTCTTGGTGACTAGATTCACATTTCTGTGAGTGCAGGCAAAATTGTAATAATGGTAATAATAATGAAGCTTAAACACACAAAAGGTTTCTTTGTGTTTAGCAGAACTTTTGCTTTTTACACAGGATGTAATTTACGAAATTTGCTGCAACAACTGACTTGATGTGCCACCATCGGCTATTGATTAATTAATTAGTAGCTAGTAATACAGCTGTTGAAGTCCTTCAGAGGTGATACATACTTGTCTTAAGTACATTGTATACATACATGGTACATGCAGAGTATACTAAACATTTTTACAAATATATTTTAATTTCCTGTGGTGGCCATCATTGTATGCATCATGTTATTTTTTTTCTCTAATTCATTAATTTGTGGGGAATGTGATACAATACTTTTCGAGGTGGCGTGTGAAAGAGGGCGCTAATATGATTTCCGGTTTGTGTTGTAGCAAGTAAACAGTTAGATTAATATGAAACTAATGACGCCACAATCTTAATATTATTTGCGATTTCTGATAAATTAACTACCGAAAGAGGACTCACCCATGCGGTGACTTGCGCCACTGGTTATAACAATGATTTTTCCTGAATCCGCTAAAAATTATTTCCTTGATATGTGCTAAGCTTTGTTGAAAGGCACTGTATAAATGTTCTATTGCTATTAATTATAGATGCATTGTTACAGTGATAATTCTTATAAGAATCGTCAGTTGTGATAGATTGGTGAACTGTGTAAGCTTCTTTTTGATTTGGTATTATTTCTACTATTAGCATTTTGAACACTGTTGATAATCAGGAAAGCAAATTTTTGAAAAGTTGCTGTGCGCTACATAGGGTGGTTTCAATATCTGGGTTAGTTTTATATTGCAGAGAAATTATTGGTTGTAATTTGTGAGAAATAGGTGTATAAACTTTCTGTAATAATAATAAATGCTGTGGATTATTTGTTAGTATTCTTGCGCTGTGAATTAAGGCATCCGTGCAGTTTGTATAGACAAGTAATTCGACGCTATTCATAAGTTGCTCTTGAAATCAATGTCCTCACTGTTGTCTTGTTCTTGGAAAGTTGTGGATAAAATTACAATTTTCTGGTTTTTCTTATTTGGTTTTTGTGTCTGCAACTTTATATTTGTGTTACAAATCGTGTTCAGGTCACATTTGAGGGCCATTTTAGAATTCAGGATCGTGGGTCTGAAAAGAGTGAGCAAAATGCTGCTTTGACAGGGCTACCGTTTTTTGCACCTCATTAGAACATGGACCAGAGTAAAGCATTCTGCAGCAGTTGTTGACATTTTCTGACTTGTGATGATGTGGCCGTGGCTGCAGGCAGTGGACACAGAACGCAGCACTACCAACTAAAAGTCTCCAAAGTGTTCATGATGGGAAGCATTCAGTACTACCGAAGCTTAGCAACTCTAGGGCACCACAGCTCCCGTCACAAGTTGGAACAACCCTTTTTCTGTGTAGATGACTGAGCTATGAACTAAAGAGAACTACTGAGGATGTTAAAGAACAATGGTGGGAATACAATGTGCAATTCTGAATGATCTTAAATAACAGTTAGGTATGATAAGATACAGGAACTGATGAGGGTTAGCCAGTAGAGTAGAGCATTGAAGTTTGCAGAGTACAGATGGAAATATGACAGCCAATGAAAACTAGATGGATGGACAGAACACATTGAAGAACTACCCAGGTATATGATAAAGGCCATAGACCAACAGATTCAGAAACGGATGAAATGCCAAGGAACCGGAAGGTCTCAAAGAGATGGGGCCAAGCATGCTGAGAGCAGAGGCTGAAAAGGCAATTAATTAGAGGAATTGAAGAATGTCTAGTCGGAAGGTACAGTAGGTACTGGGTATACCGCATTTAAAGAACCACAGAGAAAAGGCAATAGTGGAATAGGAATCAATTGTGTCATCAAATATTTGCGTCTGGAAATGGTGATGTTACCAATATAAAAGAAGGTAAATGCTAGTGAATGAAGACATTATGAATCGACCTTACGACAAAACACCTCAAAATATGTACATGGCATGCATCAAAGATACTGTGTAACATAATCTATATAAATATATATTATACATATATACCAGTAATTATATATGAAAGATTTGAAGGCAAAGTAGAGGTCATACCGTTTATAGATAGGAGATCAGTTTGGAGGGGAAAGGAGTAAAGTAAATATGTTGATGGTATCCCGAGACCATTAGTGGAGAGATACAGATTGTCTACAGCATGGATACTGGGTAAGATTTGTGTATATGCTTTGTAGATTATGAAAATGCCTTCACTTCGATCAGATAGATGTTCAAATGGAAGAATATGAAGCTGTGATTGTAAAAACCTGGGGATAAGAATATTTTCATGCTTTCAAAATACTTAATGGGTTTAATTACCAATAGTAAAATGGTTCAATACTCAAAACTCAGAATAGAGATATTTCAAGTTTTATAATTTTATGGGAGGAATTGCACAGGTTGTCTATGCAAAAATGTATGGAATTTAAGATTAGAATGCTCATGCGTAATCCGAATTATCTCAGCGAGCTTTGTATGCCAGTGTTATCGATTCCAGGCCGTAGATTCCTTTGCGCTGCCACTCAAGGTGACCTGGTTGTTCCTATAGTTCAAACTTCCAGTGTTGCATAAAAGCTTTGCTATGGTTGGTCCATCGATCTTTTTTCTTTGCCTTTTCCATAAGCGTCTGACAACCATTCTCATTGATTGTGGTTTGTGTCAAGTCGGGAGTACCTCTGAGGAATTTCTCTTAAATGGCGCTATATAATTTACTATTGCGACCAACGACCTCATATATATTACAGGTCTGCACACGATTTCACGTGGCCCTTATATCTAGGAGTGGTATCGCTTCCAACATATATGAGGTCGTCGGTTTCCATTATGAGGTCGTTGGTTTCCAAGGTCAGTGCTGGTGCAGTTTCTCACCCGATCAATTCATTGAAAAATTAGCTGGGTCGAGGCCATACGTTCGTCATAGATAACACATGTACATACACATTTACACGAATTAAGTGCTTAGATTAGATGACCTAGGAATCCACTCAAAGATCTCTGACCGATACGAAGGGACGCTCCATTTCTGAGCAGAGTCAAAAACTAGTTACATCATTTAGATGAACCTCATTAAATATGTCGTCTGTTGTCAGTTGTAGGCCGACGTATGACTAATAATTATGATTTATTAATTATTATGCACGAACAGCTGTAATTTTTAACTTATGAATTTTTACCATAAAAGTTCGGTATTCGTATAAACGCATTTGCACATGATTTTGAATAATTATCGGTGAGATTTTTCGAAGTGCTTAATGATGGGCTGACAGGTGATCGCCTAGTAAATTCGCGTGTTGATATCGATTGTCGGTGTCGAATGTATTTTGACTGCTGGTGATGCACTTTGATTCATTACTACCATGGAATTGTCACATGTTGTTAACAATGTCGCTCTGTGTACCTAGTTATATAGGTACTATATAGGTCAGTGCACAATGTGCCTCACGCGTGTTTCTCACTCACTGCACTGAGACGTCGCAAAATGAAACAACTCTAGACCTACACGAGAACTGGAGCCGAAAGGCATGGTCGCACGACTTTGAATTGTTTTAGAGTAGAAGGTCGGTTTTGCGTGATTTACAGACCGTTTTGAGGCTGCTGTAGCTATATTTAGTTGTCTTTTTTGCCTTAGGCAGGAATTTCTTGGTGTTTGCACAAGATGCCGAAGACGAGCGATTCGTCATTTCTGACTGGAGTGGTTAACTCCGCTCAGTGGCTCTTTGGACTCGTGTTTATGTTTGGGACAGCAACGACGTTTTACGCGATCTGGGGTGTTTGGCGGCTTCTGACTCTGTTTACGCCGCACGGGGTCTATGAAACTGGAGATGATTTTCTCTATGCGCTCTACCAGAAAATGGTTCTCTTCTTTTACGAAAACCTTTCTGGCCTTCAGGTTTGAAAATGCCATAATTATTGTAATTACCATAATTATCATAATTGCAGGCATAATTGTACATCGGGAACATAAGTGTCGTTTAGGGCCAGGTTAATTGTCGTGAGTGACTTTTAGGGTTAGGTTAGACGTCGTGAGAGTCGGTTAGGGTCAGGTTAGTCGTTGTGAGGGTTGGTTATGTTAGGGTTAGTTTCATCATTAGATACTGTCCAAAGATGCTTTATAGCAGGGGTCTCAAACACGCGGGCCGCATGCGGCCCGCGAACCCGATTAATGCGGCCCGCGAAAAGCTTCCCGGCTTTTTACTTTTTAAAGTCAGAAATCGGTTTAAAAGAATTTTGCAGTGCTTTTACGATTTGAACCAATGCTTAAACTGCTTTCTACTCTTTTTGATTGGACATTGAGTCCACAACAGCAGATTTAGGTTAGGCATATAGGCTATGCAGATGAATTTAGTGGACCTTCAGTGCGATGCAACGCCGATGCAGAAGAATGCACAGCAAAGTTTGTATGCCGGTGTCGCAAAATATAGTATCCCCGGAAAAATCGTCGATTCGTATCTCCCCAGATGATGAGAAGTTGAAAAATGTCACTTCCGCGTGTGCTTATTTTTACAAGTTAACTTCCATTTGCTTGGGTTTGAACAATGACACTAACAGGTGGGCCCTATGTTTATTCCTATAATTTTGGTGACGAGGACTTAGAACATTTAGGCCTATAACACTTAAGAACACTCAGAGTCTCTAGGCCTAACTAAATTCGAGTTGAATTACTCTGAAGATTGCTCATGACACTTTAAAAAATTAGAGACATTTTAAATTTTGATTAGACCTCTACAGCATAATTTCTCCAATTATAGCGCCCACGCATTTTTCGATAATTACGATAGAATGGTTTCCAATTTTGTTTGTAGTACCATTATAGTTACACTTAAAATATAACATTATGTGAATTTTACAGGGCTATATCATCATTGCAGTATTGTATGCTGCAACTTCCAGTTTCACGTGCACGATTAACCTATATTTTTATGTTGCGGCCCGCGAATCATCAAAATTTCCAAATGCGGCCCACATGCTGACTTGAGTTTGAGACCTCTGCTTTATAGTGTATATATGCCGGACCTTGCCGGTCCCCGATACTGCAATTCTGCCTAATTGCATATGGTAGGTCTTGTTTAATGCTGTAATGTTCAGTTACGTTAAAATCTGTTAAGTTCACAAAGTATTACATTTAAATCAGCCGAACCAACTCAGCTCTGTGTTTGCGCGCATACAGAAGAAGAATGCATTCAGTTCTAAACTTAGGACTCGTGTTTCAACTTATTGACCACCATAACTTGATTTCTGGTTTCTGTGACCTATCGTATTTCAGCTGGACTTCTTTAGCAGATAAGTAATTTTTACTCTGGTTGGACTTGAAATGGCAATCGATATGCATGATGGTAACTACACTACAGTAATAATTGAATTAGATTTGATATTTCCAGCAGAATGCAGTTACTCAATGGAAATGAACATGAGACACCTCCAAAAGATAATTATCTGTTGTCAACCTGCTCAGTGCATCCTGTAGGGCCTACTCAGTAGCCATGTCAATCATTTGGCCACCACAATGTTATTGTTTCTCCTAAATATGACATGTGCTGTGCTACTGCTGCCAAATTTTTAGTAACAGGTTATACTGTACTGTATGTGGAACAGGTTACACTGTATGGAGATGTTGAAGCCTTGACAAAGAAAAAGGAAAACGTCATTCTTATGAGCAATCACCAAAGCACAGGTAACTATTGGCAACAGGTGTAATTTATTTCTTAATAAATTTATCTGACTGGCAATTTTGTTGTTCTTCAGTGGACATTTCGTTGTCCACTAAAACAGGTTTTCAAACTGTGGTCCGCGGACCCCTTGGCGTCCGTCGCTTGTTGCCAAGGGGTTCCGCAAAGCAGGTCCAAAAACCAATAGAAAATTTTCATTGTCATAAATTTTAAAAACAACTGAGCTATAAAAATAACTGAGCTGTCTATGGTTATTACTTGCTGATGTCTAGTAACATTAATTCCTTCCAGTGCTATTTTTGGTGCACGTTATTGTAATTGTGACGTACCAACAGAAATGTCATTGCTGCTAGAAGTAATTTCTTAAAATATAATATTAATATTTTTCAACGTTCTCCTTAACCATGGATAAATTTTTAAAGAGGAAAGCTGAACAGAGATCAGAAGATTTTGATGACAAAGACAAATGTGAGAGAAAGAAAAAATTCGCACGTATGATCCAGACTTTCCTGAGTGTATTTCACATGGTTTCATTGAAGTCGGAACAAATGCTGATCAACCTCTTTGTGTTATGTGTGTGCAAACTCTGTTTAATCATGAGTCAATGAAATCCGCGAAATTAAAGCGCCATTTAACGACAATGCATGCAAATGTTGCCGATAAGCCAATGGAATATTTCAAGCGACAAAAGGAGCTGTACTTAAAGCAGAAAGGCAAAATAACAGAGCTTTTTCGCCACAGTAAATGAGAAAGCTCTACATGCATCGTATTTAGTAGCATTGCGAATAGCACAAGCGAGAGAGCCTCACACAATTGCGATTGGCCAAATTTATTGCATAGGCCCATTGGGGTCCGCAATCTAACCACGACATGCTACGGAGTCCACAGCTTAAAAAAGTTTGAAAACCCTGCACTAAAATAATACAGACGACAAGATAAATTGTAATAAGTTTGTTTGATTATTTTTCAGTTGACTGGGTGGTGGCTGATATTGTTGCTGAGCGACAAGGCTCGATTGGTCATATGAGATACATTCTAAAGGACTCGCTTAAGTTTACTCCTCTGTATGGGTCGTACTTTCGCCAGGTGAGCCTAATTAGAGTACTTAACTTTCTCTGTGGCCCATACATACTTCTGTCATGTGAGCTTGATGTAAGTGCCTGCCTCTCTGCGGCTCGTTCTTCTGCAGGATGCACTTAGTATGGATGCAGTGATATATCATTAGCACCAAAGGTGCATGCTGTCTGGGTGCTATGCATGTTTGGTGTAATGAGTCTGCCAATGTGGCTGTGCAGGAGTTAAGTATGTTAACCTAACTACCGAGAGGGAAGTCTGTTTTGTTGTTCATGTAGCAATCCACTTGTGCCAATACAAAGGGAGGTTTCCTCCTTTTCCATGGTGGTGCACCATTTTGCTGCATGGAGTAATGCAATGGTCACAGTTGAATAATCTCAGTGTATTGTGTTGTTTGAAATACTGATTCAGCATTTGAGCCGCATTTGTGAGCATCTCTATGCATACTTGATATTCATGGCTTTCAACAGCACTCTCAACATTATCATCGGTCACTATATTTGTGCTATCATTTTCTTTAAACTTCCACATGTATGTTAATGATGCCGCACATTAATCTTGTGGCATCAAGAGGCATGGAGGCGTTGTGGGTAAATCAAACTCACCTGCTATGGATGCATGCATTAATTGTGTTTAACTGTGCAGGCTGCCTTTCTTCGCAAATGAGCTAAATTTGAGCATCTGAAAAATTAATTAAATATGGTCTCTGAGGCTTATGCATACTATTGGCTAGGATTATATTACCGGTAGCTATGTAATGGTATCCATGTAGAGGCCTAATTTGTTTATTGCTATAGAACAACAGACAACAAGACAATAGTCGTAGTAGCTGTGTATGGTTGAGTTTGTTAGTATTTAGCCACCACTTAGCCGATTTTGTATTTTGTTTTCATGAGGCAAGACTTGCGTACATGATATAAATGGCTTTTGTGCTACATGAGATCACCTTATTGATATTCTCATGGTGGTCGCTTATTCCTTTAAAGTTAATGAAACCATTCATTACGTAATTTGATGCACAATATCTGTGGGTGTTTTATCAGTTCTTGCCATTCAATTGTTAAAACTTACTCTGTGTATGATCATGGGTTTTTGCTTGACAGCACAGCTGCATCTATGTCAAGAGAAGTGGAAAGTTCCAGAAGGACCAAGCAGAAATGCAGCTTGATGAACTGGCATCCAGTAAGACTCCGGTGAGTAAATGAAGACTGATTTTAATCATTTCAGTGTGTTTCCTGTCTGACCAAAGAAACTATAACATTTGTCTTGTAATAACCCATAACTTTTTCTGTTTATTTAGCACTATTATTAATTATATCTTTCTGTAATTGAAATAAGTAGGGACTAGGGAGAGAATTTTCTGCCACACTTCTTGTCCGTGGGGCAAAATGAATGGTACAAGTTTTCAGTGGTCGAATTGTGAGGCGATAAATTTAGAACCATATGCATAAGTTTGCATATGGATGTGTGTATGCCTCTAAATGCATTTATGTATGTGTGAAAGTATTTGTTTATATATGTTCATTCATTCATTCATTCAAGAATTTATATAGCACTTCTTCAAGGGGACTACTCAGAAGCGCTCCCGACTCTAGCACGGCAAAAAAGCACAGTTTTGAGTTTAATAAAAAATGTTTCAGTAATAACCCCAGCAAGTAGACGTAGCTCCTGTGGGGGCCCATTCCAGACAACTGGGCCGATCACAGAAAATGCTCCATGCTGCATCGTTGCAGTTCATGCAAAAGGGACCAATAGCAGCAATCCCTTCTGTGCAGAACGGAGGGGGCGGTGGTTTTGGGTACTAGTGGAGCAACAAAGCTCTTGCAAGTAGTGTGGGGCAATTCCAAGCTGGCATTGCCTAACTAGGGCAGCAATCCTAAATTCAATGCGCTGCCGAGTAGGAAGCCAGTGTAATGTCTCCAGCATATAACTGGATACATGATCAAATTTAGGGATATGTCCAATTAAACGTGCTGTTTATGCATATATTTTTACATCGATAGTGACATTGTGTATGTGTACTTTGAAAACCTTCAATGACTCTGAAACACTGTTTATCCCCAATCTAAACAGGCACAAGACCATCTGTTTCTGTTTATGGATTATGAGTCACGTGCACAAGAAAGCATGCTGTGCTGATTGGCACCCATAAACCGCTGCATTTATCTACTCTGCTTGCTGAGTATGGGAACTCGGCTGTATGAAGCATGGAACCAGTCTCCTACGCATGCAACTGAATTTGTGCTACAAGGAGAGGACTCAGTCAGTGAGACGTTGCAGCTGATATATACATAGTGATTGGATTCAGAAAATGCGACAGGCCTTGGAAGAATGTTTGAGTAGTGTAGAGATCTTGAAATGAGAGTAACAGCAACAACAATGGAGTCCCACTTGTAATTGTTGATGTACACATCTCTAACTTCAATTTGGCTTATGTATTTAATTTTACTCTAAAATACCTTTTTTGTTTGCTACTTAGCATTGTTTTCTGTTCTGTAGTTAGTAATTTTGTGGAGTATGAATGTCTTGTGCCTGTTTCAGTTTTGGATGGTCATTTTTCCCGAAGGCACACGCTTTCGACCATCGCTTCCAGACGTAATTGCTAAAAGCAAAGCATATGCTAAGGAGCAAGGTAAGCTTATTAAAAAAAGTCTCATAGTATTTTGCCTTTTCTGTATCAGACCATTTGAGTCTTGCACTGCCAGGGATTTCCAAGCTTGATTGGTGGATTTTCGTAGACATAGCGTACATACTACGTAGCATTATGCAACTCCTGCTGTGTTTAGAAACATTGAAAACTTTAATTACTTATTTTTTTCACCTTTTTGACATTTTTTTCTGGCAGATTTGTGTAATTACTGATCAGCATTGCTGCTTATTTCAGGATTGCAAGTTTATTCACATCTGCTGACGCCGAGATCGAAAGCACTGCACCTGTGTTTTCGATATCTGAGACCACGCATGGACGCCATCTATGACATGACCATCGGCTACTCGGATACAGTTTGCGTGGAGAGTGGCAAGGTGTCGCGCGTGGAAGCACCAAATTTAACCTGTAATTATGGAATTTTTTGTATTACACTGATTTTAACTACCGGTACTTGCACTGAAGTGACCAGAGGAAACAATTGGAAAACAAGGAGCTTCTATAATAACGTGGCGTAATGCAAATCAACTGAGATTTCTTGATAAGTCAACTATGAATATGTCATGGTATACTGTAGTTGATACTACCAATGCTCCTACTGCTTCATCTGCTACTACTGCTTCTGCAATCATTGGTTTGGTTATAAATTCCAATTGTTTTTGCCGTAAGGTTTTGAATAGTCGAGAGCAGCATAAGTCAACCTTCTGGAGCAAAAACTTGTCTATTGAAATAGAATACTCACTCTTTTATCATATTATTTTATTAGTATAATTTAATTTTTTTATCCCTTCTATATTGCAGAGATCTAATGTTATTTATTACCTAGTGATTGGTTCCTATAATACGATATTTACGAGATGTTGTGCACGTTGTCAGCTTTTCTCAAAAGTCGTGGTCGGCATCTGCACATCCACTTAAAGCGGACGCCAGTGGAGTCAATTCCAGAAGATCCGGAGAAGTTTGATGCTTGGCTGCACGAGCGTTATCAGGAGAAGGAGAAACTCCTGGAACGGTTCTACTCCAGCGACCCAGCGGAAGCCGGAACGTTTGGCAGCAATGGTCGGAAGAATCGGTTGCCGCTTGCCCAGACATTACCTGCATTTCTATTCTGGTTCTGCATCAACACACCTCTGTGGTCAAGCCTGCAGGGAATTGTGATTTACGTCGTACTCGCCCTCGTCTGCTCTGCCATCAGCCTTACCTGGGCCTTTTTCCAGCATTAAGTGCCTTCACGACTTATTAATTATCACTTCTGTTGTGATCATTTGTCCTGTCAGTTCTTCTGTTTATACGATAAGAACACTACTGCAAAAAGTGGTCATCCTTGTTTCGATGTTACTTTTCCGCAATACAGGACCAGACAATTTTCCTTTTTATTTATGATTTGCAACTGTAGTATTTGTGTGTGAAGGGTTTAAAACGATGATTAATTTTAATTCATCTATTGATTGGGTCTCATAAATGTCCAGAATGTGGGTCAAAAACATGATAAAAAAACTTGAGACTTGATCCAGCCAAGAGGAATGCTGAGCATGAACTCTTGCATCAAAGTGATGACAAAGTGCATTTCACTAAATTAGTAACTAGTAGTAAATATTACGAATCGGTCAGAGGATATTAAAATGGCGTCTTATGAAGATGATAGATCTGGCATCTGCTAGGCAAATCGAGCAAAGCAATCTAGTAAAATGGAGTTTGCTATCACTTTCTTTTGTACCGCTAACTGCAGCAGTTGGTTAAATTTTTTGCAATATGTCAGTTGCAATTTCTCTTATGATTTATGTTAGTTATACAAAATGTTGTTTATACCAAATGAAAATAGTTTAAGCCACACCCTATTGATGGCATAAACCTAAATCTTCTTGTGGCTTTACTTCAGGATCATTCACAATTGTGTTTTAATGAGTTAAAGCCTAGTGAACCAATCAGAAGATGTTGGATAAACTCTTCTCAAAATGATAGGTGCCATATAAATTAGTCATGCTAATGATTAATTATTATTATTTGCCCCAAAGGTACATATAATCCTTCAGGGACTTGAACAATAATTAATAAAAGAGGAATGACGTGTGGAATGGCATCTATTCATTGTTGAGATCCAGAGCTTGAATAGTACCGTGGAGTACCAGTACATTGAATCGCTGGATCATAAGATATAGACACTGAATTATTATTATTCAGCTTATTATTATTTTTATTATTATACATACATACATTGTAATGCATATTGTATTCGTACTATTGAGCTGTGTTCTGCACAAGCTCTAGGTGCTGCTTTCATAATTTTTGTGGCTGCTTTTGTTGTTGAAAGTTAATGGATTATGTTGTAGATTTTAGATTGAAGCTAGGCTGTGATTGTTTTAATTTAATTCTTCGGCGCCAGATGCTTCTCGTCTTTTGCTGCGTGCTTGATACAGACTTCCAAAACTCAAGGCACAGTTGTTAAGATATTTTGCTTAACTTGTGAAAATTAGCTTTGCTGCGGTGTGAAGTAATTTGTGTTAGCATATTTAATTTTTCTATAAATGTTGTGATCATTTCCAAAATTGCAGAATTTTATTGTTACTGAACGTTTAAATTTATTTTTTATTATAGCCTCCATGTGTGTTATGCTTGTGCTAAATAGTTTCAGAAAATATTTAAAAATGTGATTATTTAAAACATTTGAATGTTTTAACATCTTTTTTTAACTTTACTATTTAATATAGTAAGGAATTAGTATATTTTAGTACTTTTGGTTTCATCTTGTTTATTAGGCATTCCTACGTGTGAATAGATTAGTCTTGCCAGCACTGAGGTGATATATAATCATGTATGTACTTTTAACATGTGCTGCACTGTTGTACTTATGATGATATCTTTTGTTGTCATGGCACTCTTAAGGTACTGTTTAGTACTCATAGTTATGGTACATGTTGTTTGACTGTGAATGTTGTATTTGCAATATTGTGGCCCCAGACTTCCAAAACTGAGGACCACTGTTTTGAGGGGTTTCTATATGTGCTTGTGAAAGAATGGACATGCTGATGAGCGCACAACAAAAAACTTGCCACTGAAAGTGTGCAAAAAGTGCACTAGGAGTACCTAAAAAAAGTAGGACATAAGGGTTTACATTTATACCAAAGATGTTTATAGCTTACCAATATAAAGAAACTTGCATGTGTTATATTCTCAAGCCTTTGAACAAATTGTATGTACACTACAATGATTCAATGAGATTTTTATGATGGAAAGAAAAGATTTTAATTATGGCCATCAAGTGCAAATTGATCAATTGAAAGTACATCTTGTGGAAATTGTGGCGTGTCTAACGGAAATCCAACCGATAACTCACAGGTTGCCATATATCACAGTCGTGCCTCGTGGTTAAATACGTACCTATATAAATGACATAACTTAAATCTGCCAACTCGGGACGCTTTTGTACTTTGGTTTCTTAAATTACCATTCCTGTGTAGTTGCAAAATTGGACGAGTTCGTTAATATAACCTTCACTGTTGCTATGAGTTTCTGACAAGTTTGTGAATTTGCATTAGCAATCGCCAAAGATTCGCTGGAGGCTTGGTATTGTTTGTTTCAGTTGAGAGTCGATTGCCACAATGCACTGATTTATAAATTTGCGGACGATTTTCATGGGGAACAAAATCATGTACTTTTCAATTTAAACTAAGTCTTTTTTTATTCAATCATGAATAATTTAGGTGAACCATTAAAATCTGTGTTTGACATCGAAAACGTGTGTGTGCATGCATGCACTTTAGACAGGTTACCAAATGCTTCTTGCATTCACGTTGTTGCATTTGTGGTACTATATTTACTCTTTGGTACTATAATGTACTTGTGGTACAGTTTGATGTTCATCGTACCGTTACATTGAATAACTGGGCAATTAGGCATGGACAATTTGGCATGAATATAAGATCGTGTGAACGCCGAAATAGAAGATGGACCAGACAATTGTTCTCTGATCTTTGAGGTCCTACGAACTTTATTGTGAACTTAAAATTTCAATCGAAGTCTCGCCATTCGTTCTCTCTCATCTTCCAGAACCTAGACGGCCAAGTTGTGCTGCTTGCATAATTTGTCAACTCCAAACAGCTTGCCTAAGTGCTGTTACAAATTAAGTGAAATATTACACCACCAATATACATGCTGCTTACCATATATGCATGCTATTTACCATATATGCATGCTGCTTACCATATATGCATGCTGTTTACCATTTATGCATGCTACTTACCATATATGCATGCTGTTTACCATTGAATTTGGTACATCATGAAGATGCCGATAATTTAACCGGACAATGGGTGCATCATGAATAACTTTCATAATCCAAGATCTATTGGGCCATTGATATATTACTTATGCAAAAAATCTTATTTTCGACACCCCCCCGTCGCTTGCACACGTACATTTTGGTTGACTCGCCCCTCCTATGCATAGTTGCGTACATATAAATAAGATTTTCTACCCTACGCCGTACAATGCCTATTTAGCTCAAGTCATCTAGAAACATATTTGACCATAGGCTACTATTTATTTTTGTTTAACATCATATTTGATAGCTAAAATTTGTTCACTGTTCTGGTTTATTGTTTTGATCTGAACAGAAAATAATTTTAATGAATTGTCAAATGCCATCGGATGACTATAATGCTAATAGGACATCATAATTAGACATTTATTTTGCATAGGTACATTTTTTACCGAGAAGTACGCACCCATACGCAAATCCTGTGACCCCCTTCATGTGTACGTAATTATATGGAGAGCCCCATTATAAACCCCGAGCTGGTGCATGGTTGTCCAGCCTCTGAAATTGACGTTCGAGATATAGTTAGCAAGCTTTGTGATTATGAGTTGTAATTAATTTTGTGTGATAAAGTTATGCATGTAGAACAGGAAGAAACTCTCTTGTAATCAGGATTTCAATTCATCTCTCACAAAAGAAAAAAAACAGTCTGAAATACTAAGCTAACTGCCAAGTAGAAGGCAGAGCAGATTGCCGATATATATTTGCCTTTTTACCTTTGCATTCAAGTATCGGACTCTCGTTTGTTAACCAAAGTAGTGCATGATCGTTGATTTGCCGTCTCGGCTTAAATATCTTGCAAACTTCGAACTCAATTTACGAGAACTGCTGTCGATAGGGGGAAAGTAATGGACAGATCAGCATTGACAACAATACTCGCATTTTGTTTAGAGAATTAAGTTATGCCATAAATGTTATTTATATGTAAAATATATCATGTAAAATTTCAGGAATATAATGCTAGCTACAGAAACTCGATTAAAAATATGCATGTAGTTTGTACACCACGGTCATAACACATACATATCATCTTCTAATAATACCCACACTCCCACAGTTCATCTGGTATTCTTGAAATTTTTATCGGTGGTGTGTTAGATAAAGGTCAGTTTCTAGGGTAATGTCTTCGTGTGATTGGCAATTAAAAGGTTTAAATTATAACTTTTCAGCCAATTGTTAAATGTTAACTCATTGCAAGGCATTGCTACTGCTACATTACACATGTTTTTACGTTGCGGAGCATGACAATTTACAACTTGATGTGTGCGTAATAATTTAAGACTGTGTATTTAGACATTGTGAAACATGTGCGTAGAATATAATTTCAAACTGGAAATATACAGATTTTGAAACTTCTTTGGCAATTCGACTTCCTTGCAGCAGATCAACATCACACGTCGCAAAAACAACTTGATTAAGATGGTTAGTTTATAATTCTAATTTGATGGACAAAAACGAAACTAATAGAACTAAATATTTATATACTTTTGGCTGTTCGAAGCCTCACCCTGTGTTAAGCAGAGACATTGCAACATAGTTCAAAACTTAACTAAGACTTCTAAATTGGTTTTTAGCTTCTACCTTAACTGTTCTAAAATCCAGAACCTAACGGCTATAAAATTAAACTAATGGACCTGCAGTCTACTACATACTAAGAGCAAAATACTTAAATAACAGTTTCTGACAATAGAAACACCGCAGACCAGAGATTAAAGTTGTTCTTTAGCGGACGACTAGAAAAATTCTTCGGGTTGTTCGGCCTCTTGTTTGCATCCAAACAACTTTTAGCCGACTAATTTCAGTGACATGGCCAACCATGCGTGAATAATCAACCTCTTTTTAAAGGCTTCTTAAGCAGTCAATTGTAGCCGAATCTGGTTAGCTACTTGACTTTTTTCTTTAGCACGCTGAAGCTATCGATTGTTATTTCGATGGCTTTGTCGAGTGGAACAAGCGGTTTGTAGGCAAAGTCCTTCTTTGCCCTGTCACAGCTGTAGTAGTGGTGAGTGCCAGCGAGGGCAACCGTCATAGGGGTCAAGGTTGGTCGAATCGTTTTGATGGGTCGTAAGAGAGTCACGAAGACCTGGAGAATGAGAGCGATCATGTAGATCAGCCAGAATGGTATATGATACTTTGGGGCCGGATAGCCAAGACCAACAACCATTCGTGTTATAAACGTCCAAAACTCGATTGGTTCGTCATTGGTAATGTGGTAGGCCTGCAATCAAAAAAGCAATCACAAAAACAATCAAATCAAATTTCTAGACAAAGAAAAACCAAGTATTATGACTGCATCACCAATGCACAAAGCATGAATTGATCATTGGCACATCATAAACACTTAAACAGTGTTGCATTAGTGGAAGTGAGTGGGAAGCTGCTCTCTGCTGTTCCCACTGGTCAGTCAGTTGGCTAGTTCATTTTAAATAAATACCTTCAAGATTAAAACATATTATTAAGCAGCCAATTGAAAACCAACGCATCTCTTTCAAATGATAACAGAGAAAACATAAAAATTAATTGAATGTTAATTTAAAAATTAATTCACAACTTCTTTCTATGCTCTACCATTGAGCAAGTTCATATACTTCAGCACTGGTATTCTATATCCATCAGCTGCTGATCATTTAAAAATCACCAGTCTTGGCCTTCCCTATAGTTATCCCCCCAAACTGTTCAATTATTATGAGACAGATTCTTTGCTAAGGTGTTACAAAACTACTCTTATCATAAGTATCTTTAACTTGCTTTCCATAATACAGAACCATTGTTTACAACAGTCACAGTGATTAAAAACTGATTTACTGCATTTTTGCATATCTGCTTGAAAACTCTTATCTGGATTAATTATATAATTATACGTAGATTAGAAAGACCGAGCTTACTTTGCCGCTAAGCTCAGAACCGGGTTTCAACTTTTCCGCAGCTAAGATATGTCCATGGGCAACGTTCTCGACAAAGGTGAAATCTACAAGATTCTTGCCATTTCTGAAATAAACAAATAACACTCCAACAATGAGCAGAATTGGTTTTCCAATTGTTTTTTGTACATTCTTGTCTCGTTAAAGTTTTAAAACTCCACACTAAAATCCTGTTGTGTATTTTCCTGTCACAGCCTATGCAATCTACCATAATTTCATATTCAATCTAAATTTTACATCCACAGTTGTCTGTCACCAAAATGTCTATCTGTCACCAAAACATCCATCTGTCTTTATCTGCCCACAAGTCCTTGCACCGTCCATATCTCAGTTAAGTCATCTGATATCTTATTTTTTATACTTTGTTTAATCCATCTTTTAAAGTAAAAACTCAAATCAAAATATGTCTAGGATGCTATTACCCAATCATATACTTCATCTTTCCAGCACGGGCCAAGCGGGCAGTTGTCGGAAACATGTGTGGATCCCTTGGTCCAAAAATTCCATGTGGACGAATGGCAACAGTGCTGAAGCTTTCACAGTTACTCTCCAACACAATCTTCAAAACAAACACAACGAATGTAATGCTAAAATTAATGTCATGTATCTAGCACAATTCTTAAAGCCTATTCCAGTGATCTAACTCATTCTAATCTGATTTCATCTACCCAACATCACCACCATCAACATTTAAAAACACACTGAGTCTCATTCAGAAGTAGCCAGACCCAGATGTTATGCCACACAACCTCCAGACGTTACTGTCAAAACAATAACCATATGAGAATGAAGATTATGCATCTAACAGAAGATCCAGTAATAATCATAATAATAAATTATCACCCGACGTATGAATTGAACAGGTACGACTGGTACGCACCTTTTCCTGAAGGATTTTTGTCTCGGTGTAGTGGTCCAATGGTTTGCGAGCGTATGGCAAATCCTCCGTCCCGGCCTTGATGTCTTTTCCCTCATAGACGACACTTGCACTGCTCGTAAGCACCAGACTCTGAAGTGTTTCAAAAATATGCACACTCAACAAGTGCTATATAAATGCCTAATAATTAAGTAGTGTTCTCTCCATCTCATCCTCTGTAAGCAGGAATGTAAGTATATGAAAGAACTACCTGAAACCGCTTTGTTTGATCAAAAGTTGGTCATAAATTCTGTTTTGCTTAGTAAAAATATTATACTTTCATCACTGCTGATTCCACAATTGATAAAAATATCGCCATCCTTTTGACACTAATTCAGTTCAGCATGATAACATGTATTTACTATATGTAAGGCCCAAAAAAAATAATGTTGTGTTTCCGGTAACCCGACCGACCCTCTTTTATTGCCGCGACTCAAATAATTTTGTAAAATATTTTTTTATTTAAAAAAATTTAATAAAAAAAATTTTTTTTCAGAATTTTTTTAAAATTAATTTTTTCAATTTTTTTATTGACATAATACGGTGACATTGTCTTCCGTATAGAGTTGGACCTTAGGCCAAAAAAGTTTGTGTTCCGGTAACTCGACCAACTCACTTTTATTGCCGCGACTCGGAAAATTTGGTGTAAATTTTTTTATTTACAGTGACATTGCGTTAGAGTTTCACGCCTGCCTAACTACTTCCTGGTTGCCAGTCTTGAGAAACCTCTAGCCTTATCATTCTCACTTGAGCCACCTCTAATGGTGACTAGGGAAAATAAATCTAGCAACCTCTAGGTGTAACTAGTCACTGGCTCGGGCAGTCTGGAACGACCCTTAGCAGTGATGTTCTGTTCGCACTCATCTTCCCCTTCTCTTCCCACTTTATCTTACCAGAAAAGATGTCAACAAAATGAAATTAATAGAATTGTTTTCTAGAGCAATTTTAGGTGCAGACAGTCGAAAAATAGGCAGTTTTTGCTTGCTTAGAACACGTACTTTGTTGCAGCGTGTACCTTTATGCAAAAAAGAGTAGTTGGGTATAATTTTTCGGATAGTCACTGAATAAAAATATTTTACCAAAATAAAAATATTTTTCGACCTACCTACCCAATTTTTAGAGCTCTGTTACCGGAAACACAGCATTATTTTTTTGGGGCCTAATTGGACATTTAAATAATAAGCAATAAGTAAGTCTATTCTTTATTGTTCAACTTAAAACCTAACAAAGGCACTGCAAGTCACAGATGCAACTAAATATAATGAAGGAAATATACAACTGTATTTTAAGATGCAATTGGTGATATTTGTCGTATAAACAGATATAAGCATGGTATTCTATTGATGTAGCAATATTTACATAACGTTTTTAAGAACCTGTCAAAGGCACTATGATGGTGGTCATCTTGTCTTATTTATTTTGTGTGTAGAGCTTCCAAGTATACTGGAAACATTATTAGGGTGAAACATCAGTTTCAATTTGCCTTAAAAGTTCTTACCTTTACACCTTGTTCTTTGCATGCTTCGACAATTGTTCGTGTACCTTCGCAGTTCACTTTTACAAAGAGTTCGCGGTTGTTACTAAGCGGTGATGGACTGGCACAATGGAAGACAACACTGACATCTTTGAGTGCAGGTAACAATTCCTATAGGCAGCAAATAGAAAGTCTAGTTTAAAATCAGCTATACAAATTTTAACCTACATCATTAGAAGCCTCTGACAAAACAGCAAACTAAATGCTAAATTAAATGCTGCTTCTTGAACACAAACACACAGATTCTGCATACAACTGAGATTTTGATATTGCCTTCCTTGCAAAGCTCAGAAGTGCACGCTGCAATTGTATTGCAGAGCAATTGTGAGTGAAGGACTTGCTCAAGGTCTCTATGCACCAACCGCTTCGGACGGGGGATCGAACTCTTACTCTCCGCGTTACAGGTCAACTGCTCTAACCACTCGGCCACCATGCCCATGACTCAGCCACCGTGCCTCACACAGGACTTATTATGGGGTCCAGGCTGAAAATTGACCTGTATGTGTAAATGCTACATTACAGAAAGTAAATTGGGGTGGGAGGGGGTCGACAATACCATTTTTCACACGTAATATATGGACGACACCTAACATTGCTATGTGTCCAAGTTTATTTGCAGTCAAGACAACGATGACCCGGTACAAGCATATCCCAATTATATGGTTTTGTGCAGTTACTCTTAAAATTGGGAAGTTTTTTTAATAGCTATTTACTGAAACAACTATACTTCTTGTTCTGTCACGATCTACATCATGCAGACCTGCGGTTCTCAACCTTTTATTGGTAACATTTCAAAAGTTGTGACGATCCCAACACCAAAATTGAGTGAGTTAGGCCTATCCATATTTCCCTGCAAATAAGATATAAAGGCTTGAATACAAAAAGAACACCTTAAGGGACAGTTAGCTGATAAAGCACTCATGTAGACAAAATGGTGGAGCAGTGGATCACTCTCCATGGATTTCTTCATAAGCCTCGAGATACTGCAGCATAAATACAAGTATTTTCTGATGGTCACATTTATGGCACCTTTTAAAATATTCTCAAAGGTGCTTCATGGAAAACTAGGAAGCATACATTACTTACATATACCTAAGCTGTGATATGTGACTTGAAGCAGCATGGGTCGTAATCTATGCACAGCTATAATGATGCATCAATACATGTATGTAGACTACATGGTAATCTGAGCTAGGCAGGTGCCGTCTGTTTGCACTTACCTGCTTATTGCAAAGATCACCGACATGAAACTTGACCCTTTCATCTGAGAAAGTCTCTCGAACGTCAAACACTGCGACATTGTAGCCCCTTTCGAGTAACTTATCAGCCAGATGTCTTCCGAGAAACCCACACCCACCAATCACGAGGCAATTCCTATCCTAAACGAAAAGCAAATCTGTAAAGCAAGCAATATAGCACCTACAGAATTCATAAACTAAGGAAGCTAAGCAATAACAGCAGGGCTTAAAGTGTGCCTGGACGGTCATGGACGGCGTCCAATCACTTATTTTAAAATATGAGCGCCGTCCTGCCACTTATTGGCCAGCACTGACTGGAAAGGTAAGGGGCGTCCAGGCACTTCTTTTTCCACACTTTAACCACTGAATAACGGGAATATAGTGCAACACAATCTGGGGCATACAACCTCTAAAGTTTCTAAACAGAGTTGTGTTGTCATTTCTACTGGTCTACTCTGTTTGTCTTTGTCGTTAGCACAGTTAGCTGAGACAGACAGACACACGTATGTCTGTCTCAGCTTTTCTATTAATTCCTGCCCTCAGTTTAATCTGGGGACTTTCACAGTGATAATGTTATCATGATACCCATTAGGTTTCTGCTTGATATAAGTATCAAAACAATATCCTTAGAACTTCTGTCCAGTATCGGCGACCTATAAAAGATAATTTTACTATTTAAGCACACATCTGCTCACTATATTGCTAGCGTACTCCATGCCCCACGGTCGATCATTTGCAATGAACTCGCTCGAAGAACAAAGTCCTATGCAGTCCCAGCAATTTTTCTGTATCGATCAAACGACGCTAACGTTCGATACGAGACGTCTAACAGCACGCGTCACTTTCACCGGCAGAATAACCAGCATACGCTAAATGACATTCGGTCTCGTCTCAGCTAAATAATTGCAATTAGTGCATAAATAATGAAAACAAAATGTCGTCGAATTGAACATCCGCTGTCATAAAAAAAATTAAAGAGTATTTGCGAAGGAAATCTAACCTTTCGATAACAGGTGTTCCGATGACTCACGTTTCGCCACGTGTTGCGCCACGCGCATGCTGACCAATAGGAATCCGAAGCGTATTCTCTTCGATCCGCCGTTTCAGTTTCAGCGTACAGAATAATATATTATAGGCTTAATTAAGTATAAGTAGGGGAGACCGGGGTCGAAAGTAACATGGGCCCTTTCGTTCGAGTTCTTTCCTACCCACCGCAACCTGGTCTTGATTTCTAGTATCTCTGGTCCATCGTAACCTGACTTCTATTATCCTTGGCGAAAGGTCACCCACCACATAGATGACCCACCATAACAAATAGCTTCTCATTATCCCCAACCCATCGCATTGGTTACCATAACTTATTCTACGAGCTGTCCCTTCAATATAACAATGCAGGGCTGTTTTAAAGGAGTTTTTAGAACTGCACAACCTCTTCTTTCTCTTCCCATCCTCCATGGCAAATTAGGCCTACTTTCAATTGAAGGACAATAACCTTTTTCACTAGTTTTAATTGCACAGAAGTGCTTCTATACAACTGCACATTTTGTGTAGAACTGCACGTTAAAAAAGTCCTATAACAATTAATGGCTCAACGATGTCTATGGTTCAGAAATTCATACGTGCAGCATATAATTATTATATCAACCAAATTAGAACAACTGATCTACCCTATGCTCTCCTGCTGGAAAAGTTTGACCGCTTCTTGCAGAGAACTCGATCGAAGGATGGATTTCCTCTCAGACAGATTCATATCTACATCAGAAAATTCTAGCGAGACTTATTTTTTCCTTGTTTAAATTAAACACTACCTAGCCTACCTCGTCTGACCGGGACTCAAGTGCTATGCGACGCATTTGAAAAGGACTTAATTCTATTATGTACACTGTAGGCCTACAGCAGCGGTTGGTAACATTGTTCACCGTGTGTTTCGTGAAGTATGTGCACGATGAGACACAAATTGGGGAGGGGACAAATGCATGGGCCGTCCCCCCACCGCATCCATTGAGGAGGATCGTCCCCTGCCCCTCGAAGTCTTCGACCATGGGCCCAGTTTTTCTTAACAGGAAGGTGGTCTCCACGTTTGTTAAACCGAATAGAAATCTCTAACAAATAAAATGATAAAGGCGTCAATGGCAGACAAAATGTGTATTGAAACATTCGATGAGAAAGGTTTGGAGATGGAGCTATAATCACTCTGACAAACAGTGACTGCAGAGAAATCAAGAGCTAAGTTGAGAGTTAAGAAATGTGCTGTTGATGAAAAGAGATCAATGCAATTGTTTTGGTTTCATTGAGAAAATCCACTGGCTCCAAATTTCCGGATTTGAACCCGATGGACTATATCAAGTGTAGAGAGCTATATGCTGGAGAAAGAGTGACAAGAGAATTGATGGTCGCATTGGAGTTGTGGTGAACACATTTGAACCAAGGCCGTAAAAAAACGTTAAAATTAAATAATGCATTTACGTAAAAAAACAAGGGAAAATCGTGATTTATGAAGAAAAAATCATGAAATTATATCGTTTTACGCCGTGCTGAAGGTTTTTCAGGCGAAAAATCTTTAAAAAACGTATACGATGACTAAAAAAGGTCGACTAAAAGTCTAAAACAAAGGTAGTCCGAAATTTTTTGGAAAACACCCCCGAAAAAATTCCTGACTACGGCCTTGCATTGAACACTAGTTGTGAAGCACTATCAAGTGGATTTGACAATTATTTGAGATGACCAAGTGATAAAATATTTCAAACCTATTGACTAAATCTGGCCATCGTGTGTAAATATAAATACCCTTTAAAACTAAATTTAAAAATTCTTAATTCTGGCCAAGTTATTGGCAAGAAACTGCAAGGTTATATGTGAAAAAGTAAACTAAAAGGTAGTTTACAAAGTCTATAGTCATACAAGAAAAGTTCTTCAAAACTGTATAGCATCCCTTTACACGTCAAACCAAACTAAAATGCTCTTTACGTAGTCTACATATGTTACTCAAAATTGTCAAATGCTTCTTTACTGTTGAAAAAATTAACTAAAATGCTCTTTACGTAATCGTGCGTTAAAAAGTTCTCCAGAATTTCAAATGTTTCTTTACTGCCGAAAAAATCAAATGCAAGGTCTTTATGTAGTATACAACAACAACAACGGCTCTTCAAATTTGCCTAGCACTTATTAAAAAATGGGATTTAGTGCTTCAACATTGTCAACGTAATTCGGAATTGGTGTCTATAAATGTCAGGGCTGAAACAAATCCAAAAAGCTCTTCATGATGTAGTCTTTGAAAAGCTTCTTCATAACTGCATTTCACTTGCGACGTCTTCATTACGTAGTTGATAAACATTGAACTTCCTCAGGATTGCATTGTACTTGCGACATCTTCTTTACGTAGTCGATGAACATTGAACGTTCCTCAGGATTGCATTGTACTTGCGACATCTTCTTTACGTAGTCGATGAACATTGAACGTTCCTCAGGACTGCATTGTACTTGCGACATCTTCTGTAGCCGTCTTCTTCACCGTTCCCATTCCCTACAATTGAGATCATTTCAAAGAAGTTAACAATAGGCCAAAGTTGATATTAAGAGTTGCAATCTTTAAAAATGACTGCCTGATATTCAAATGAGCCTGGACGTTTTAAATCGTGCAGCGGAGCTAAAGAAACGCTCAATTAAGTTCAGAAAGGTTTGCTTTACGAATGGCACTCGGCAAAAGGCAGTGAAACCAGTATGGTGATTTTGCAACATATGGAGCTCGATACATCATTTCAAAGGTCTTGTCTCAGGCATCAAAATGAAACAAATAATTATTGCTATAGCTTTATTCTAACTCAAGATATAGGGCAAAAAGTGATCCAATTAAATTGATTAAACTAGATCTAAAACGTCTTTTTAACAATTTTTAAAACATTTTTTAAATTAAATTTTATGCAAATATAAAAAAACACAAACATACTATTTACCTAAATATCTCCGATGTGCAGTTTCCGACTTAATGCCGATTTCTGCCTCGACTGCCACAATAGCCCTCCAGGTCTTTGAGCCTTCTCTGCCAGTTCCAGGCTCCGATGGATGGATGGAAACGTCAAACCAAGCACGGTCGGATGAACCGTCGGATTGGCCGGATCCACCGTCCACTCGAACAGTGCCACCAGCAACGAAATCTCCCAGCTCTGGTAGGTCGTGTAGCGGACTTTCGCAGTTCCACGCTTTGGATAACTACAAGAAATTCAGTCAATCACATCTCAATGGTCACCATTTCAGCTGCCTGGACCGATCCATCGCTCATCTGGTAGTTTCCATGGAGTTTACCGAAGATGGAGATGCCACCCACCGGTGACCTCGCGACCAGTGATGACCCAGTCGATTGTTGTCAAGAGTCTCCATGCGTTTTCCACTGTCTCCCAGTCCGCCATCACGTCTTCAGAGATCTGTACGTCGTGCCTTAGACTTTCTTGTGCCAGGCTCTGAATCTGTACAACAGAATCTGAAATTATTACATGGTGCACATGTTAGCTTTTGAGGCTATTCCCATCATGCTCTGAATGGCCAGCAGCGTATCTGCCACGAGTAACGATGAAACGTTGGTCATCAGGGAGCTTCCATGGTCCATGTAGCAGGTCTTCAAGTGCTCCCTCCAGGATGTGAAGGCCGGATGGACGATCGAACGTGGGTAGTCTCACTTGTAAGCGAACCTGTGTGATAAAAAAATCAGTAACGACGCCCTCCTCCTTTATCCAGGCTTGGGACTGGCACCGTCAGATTGCTAACAGTGGCGGAGTTAAAAAAATCGCGGGACGAAAAAGTCGGAGGGAGAAAAAATGAATCTGGCTTTGAACTGACAGTTTCGTTGTTCATTTTTAATATTTTGGTTTTTTATATTTTGAGTTTTCGTTCGATTCGTTCGAACGTTTTCTTTCTGTACGTACATTTCGAAAAAATTAAAAAGCGGAGGGGCGAAAAAAGCCGAACGGAGGGACAAAAAACGATGGGTTTTAATATTTTACCATTTTAATTTTTTACATTTTGATTTTTTATATTTTAAGTTTTCATTCTGTTCGTTCGAACATTTTTTTTTGCCAACAGTGGCGTAGTTGAAAAAATGAAAAACGGTGGGACGAGAAAGCCGGAGGGAGAAAAAATGAATGGCTTTGAACTGACAGTTTCGTCGTTCATTTTTAATATTTTAAATTTTTATATTTTGAGTTTTCGTTCGATTCGCTCGAACGTTTTCTTTCTGTACGTACATTTGAAAAAAAGAAAAAGCGGAGGGACAACAAAACCGAACGGAGGGACTTTTATAAAAAGATATTTTAAAATTTTAATTTTTGATATTTTGATTTTTTATATTTTGAGTTTTCATTTTGTTCGTTCGAACATTTCTTTTCTGTACGTGTACATTTCTATTTTTTTATGATACGCCCATTTTCAATTTTATCAGTTTCACTTTTTAGTTTTCAGCATTTTAATTTTTAACCCATTAATTTTATTTTTTACCTTTTCCCAGTTTTAATATTTTACCATTTTAATTTTTTATATTTTGAATTTTTATATTTTGAGTTTTCATTCTGTTCGTTCGAACATTTCTTTTCTGTACGTGTACATTTCGATTTTTATCAGTTTCACTTTTTAATTTTCAGCATTTTAATTTTTAACCCGTTCATTTTATTTTTAACCTTTTTCCAGCCTCCCATCCCGGTCCTCCAAGATCCAGTGGTCGTGTTGCTCCAGGTTCTGCCTCTCTAAAAATATCTGAAAGACAAAGAACGATATAGTGCAAAGAAGCAATACACATGCAGAAAACAATGATATAGTGCAAAGAAGCAATACACATGCAGAAAACAACGATATAGTGCAAAGAAGCAATACACATGCAGAAAACAACGATATAGTGCAAAGAAGCGATATACATATACAGAACAATACCCTGCATGCAACCCACCCTACCTCGCAACCCATAATGCCAAGATGACCACGAACGCAGAAGATCGTAGTTGGAAACTCTCCATGCCTTCTCCAGGTCCATCTTCACGTCTTCCGAGCTCCGGCAGTCCTTTCTTCACAATCTGGATCTCTACAAGAGAGGATCTGAATGGATTAAACATAGTGCAAGAAAGAAAGATCACCCGCTCTTACCTTTAACCCATCCTACCTTGCGACCCATGCACGATGCTGAGATGACCAGAGGAAATCCACACGATCGTAGTCGGAAACTCCACGCCTTCTCCACCTTCTCCCTGTCCGTCATCCGGTCTTCCGAGCTCCGGCAGTCCTCCTTCCGACCTTTTGTCCTCCACGGTCTGGATCTCTACAAGAGAGAATCTGAGCAAATTAAACATAGCGCATGATAGACAGATCACCCACTCTTACCGTTAACCATCCTACCTCGTGACCCATGCATGATGTCGAGATGACCTGGACGATCGTAGTCAGAAACTCCACACCTTCTCCACCTTCCACCAGTCCGTCGTCACGTCTTCCGAGATCCGGCTACAACAGAATTTGAAACAGAAACTTAGGCAGCACCTGTTATAAAAACACAAAGCTCATGCAGAAACACACTAATATACAAGGACCTAGTTCATTAAAATCCTACCTATCCTGCATCAGCGCTAATTAATTCTATTTTTAGTCATTTAGATAACCTACTGTTTTAGTTCTTTAGCCTTGTATTCTCGTTCGACTCTGGCATCGTGCAATGATGAAATCTTGTCATTTTCTGGTCAAGACATGTATCAAGTTCCTTGTCCTAATGCCAAACTCCATCACAGTCTCATCAACAAATAGCTCAGTCTCTAAAGATCTCGCCGTGCAATGGAGAACATCGTCCTGCCATCAGTTCCTAAATTATCATCGACTCGAAACAACAATTAGGACTACACTATAGTCAATTTCATGGACAGTCAATAGTCGCAATAGACGCTGACTGCATTGGTCCATCGCATGTGCATTACTTAGCTACATTACCGATCATCGCTCGATCAAACCATGGATTGCTCTGCGATGCCATGAGCTGTTGAATTCCGAGAATTATTTCATTTGGAGCCGACCAACTCCACTGACCCACAACGTTCATCTGGTTGCGTAGGTTGATTTTGCCAAAGTTTTACAGAAGTTGTCGGCCACATGGAGTACACATTACACTTAGTTACATAATAATTATTATTATTAAATTAAAGCAGATTATGGCTCCCTGTTTTTTGTCAATACAGGGTCAACAAGCATACAATGTACAACTTACCTATTATGGCTGGCATTAAATCTATTTTCTAAATTTTAAATTGCTATATTTCGTCTAATTTTTAATTGCTATTTATTTTCTAGTTTCTAATTCTTATACATTTTCAATTTTTAATTGCAATCTATTTTTAGATTGCTATCTATTTTAGAAGTTTTAAATTACTAAGTAAGTTTCAATCAGTGCATCAATGAAGTCAATACAAAAAAGCAGCCTGCACATAGTATGCAGAAGACACAAGGGCCGACTAATATCAAAGGTGGGCATTAGGCTACTTGGACAAAATATTAATTATAATGGTAGGCCATTAGGTCTTAAGACCAAACAATAGGCCCAACACCAAATAACCATAAACTGACAAGAACAGGAGCCAGATAGAAAGCTAGGCTTGCAACTGACCTGGCCCCTATATCAAGATTGTATCTAATTATTACAGTTACATAAATAAGCAAATGGCAGCAGTAATATAGTAACCAAAATATCAACATTAGGCCTAATAATATTTTTAATAACAAATAATAAAAATAATAGCAAAAATAATTATAATAATAATTACCATTATAATGACAATAATATGCAATAATAATATATGTTAATAATAATCAATAATAGATACCAAAAGACCACAATAATAAGAATACTATATTAATAATTAAAAGCAATAAATCATGATAATAACCCCAGCAGGATAGATAAAAATGAAGATACTATGGGAAAGTAGAAGGGAGTAAGCTGGCAACGAGACTAAAGGAATCTCAATGCAGCACGATACAAATCCGCCTATTGACAAACAAGGGAAATAAAAATCACGGATACAAATGGGCAGGCTGAGGGTAGTACAGTTTGGGGCCCTCATTTTGCTTCCTTTCATTTTGTTTATCTGTTTACTGCATTTTGTTATTTTCAATTTCATGTTTTCCCATTTCCCCAATCATTTTCAGCCCCATTTTCCCCGTTCCAATTTTCCCCGTTTTGATTTTAGTTTCATTTCCCTTTTTATTTTCAACCCAATCCCCATTTTCCCATCCAAATTTCCCCCATTCCAATTTTCCCCGTTCCGATTTTAGTTTCACTTCCCTTTTTCTTTTCAACCCCATCCCCTTTTTCCCATCCTAATTTTCCCCATTCCAATTTTCCCCGTTCCGATTTTAGTTTCATTTCCCTTTTTATTTTCAACCCCATCCCCATTTTCCCATCCCAATTTTCCCCGTTCCAATTTTAGTTTCATTTCCCTTTTTATTTTCAACCCCGTCCCTATTTTCCCATCCCAATTTTCCCCATTCCAATTTCCCCCTTTTGATTTTAGTTTCATTTTTATTTTTATTTTCACCCCATCCCCATTTTCCCATCCCATTTTCCCCATCCCAATTTTCCCCATTATTTCAATCCTTTTTAAAAACCATATTCAATCATTTAATATCTTTCAGTTCTATTACCAATTCTTTGATTTTCATAAGTTTCTTTTTTATTTCAGGGACAAGCAGCTTAACGACAGGTAAAAGGGTTGGGGATCAGGGCACACAATCCAATGGTCAGCTACATGAAGTATTAACCATTGGCAGGATACAAAAAATAGAGGGGAAACTGACAAAGCAATATGCTAGGTCTAAACAGACGGACAGAAAAAACATCTAAGCAATGGACCTGGAGATGGTCCGATTGGACTTGGGACTTTTATAAATCGTGCAGGATTAAAATAATAGCAGGTACGTTATTAGTAGACCCTAATAATAGCAATAATAGTAACCCAAATAATAAAAGTAAATAATAATAATAATGATAATAAATAACAACAAGAGAAATAATGATAATATAAAAATTACAATTAAAAACTTAATAATAATAAGTTATTTATTAATAAAAACAATAATGATATAATCTTATAATAATATAACTAATTATTTAACAAATTAAAATAGAGTAAAGTTAATTAACAGAAGTAAAAAATAGCAAAAACATAAACAATAGACCTACAATAACTAATGATAAATAACAACTATAATAATCACAGCATGATAAACAACAGCAAACTTAATATACAGGAGAAACATTTAAATTAAATAGCATGCTAATTAATAATCAACAGAGCTCTATTTCTTAAAAAACTGGGCAACATCCCTAGAAGACGTAGTGACCAAGTATCACAATATGATTAAGAAGACGTGCAAAAATTTTAAGCGCATAGAGATTACGTTCAAATATTTTATTTAAGTTATGTACAATTTACCTAAATATAAGGCACTAACTGTTTAAATATTTCAATTATGCTACAAATACGCTACCAGCATTACTTAAATACGACATAATATCCGCACAGAACGAATACAGACAAAACATACAAGGGAAACAGGGAGACATTCACTGCATATTAAATTTAGAATATAATATTATTATAGGCTACCCTTAATTTAAGCAATGTGTTGCCATTCTGGCCGACAAATAATGTAAAATTTGGAAAATCATTGCCTATCTATGACCAGATCAACATTGGTGGTTAGCGGAGGTGGTCGTATCCAACTGAAATATTTTCGGAATTCAACTACCGATAGCATAGGAGAGAAATCTATCATTTGACTGTGCGACGAGCAGTAATATACCCAAGTACTGTACATGCAATTTATGCAACGCACTCAAACTTTAAATTACGACTATGGGCCGTGCTTGAAAGGGAGTATAGTGCAGTCCTAGGTAGTTTTGAGTCGATGATAATCTAGAAACTGTTGGTGGGACTCTATTGTCCATTGCACGGTATACTATTTAGAGACTGAGCTATCAGTCGACGAGATTATGACAGAGTTTATTAGGGCAATTGACTCCGATAGTGCCTTGACCAGAAAATGACAAGATTTCACCTCTGACCGAGGCCAATGTAGAACGAGAATACATACAAGCCTGTACAGAACTACAAAGGTCGGCTGTCTAGACGAATTCAAATAAAATTAGCATTAACGCGAATGCCAACACTTAGGCCAATTCGGCAAACAGGGGCTAAAATTACATAAAATGAAACAATACTGAATAGGCTACCACTGAATACATTACATGGCGAAATTGCAGTATCGGGGACCATATCACACAATCCAAACACTAACCCTAACCGACCCTCACGCCGCTTAACCTGATCCAAACCGACCATCACGACGCATAACCTGACCCTAACCGACCCACACGACGCTTAACCTGATCCAAACCGACCATCACGACGCATAACCTGAACCTAACCGACCCTCACGACGCCTGACCCGACCATAACCGATACACACGGTCCCTGATACTGCGATATTTACGCCCATCACATAATTCCTATAACCCACGCTATATCATAGGCCTAAGTGTGACTTATGACTTAAAATTTAATTGTGAAATTTATATTATAGGCTAGCATTTGAACATAAATGAATTTCGAATTCACCCGTTTCGGCAGGAAGAATAGTTGGTCCGACGTCTTCCAAACAAACCGAGACTTCTCTCCACGTGCTGCGACCTTCGGTGACCTCTGGTTGTAGTCGTGTAGAGCTGGCTTCGGTCAACCTCTCCCCACAAAAGTTTGACTTCAAATGAATTCAATTTAAGATTATTGTTCAACACTCCTTTTTCGGCCACTCACGCAATATTAAACCAGACAGTGTTGCCACTGAGGTTTCAGAAATAAACCCAGATTTCCTTCCAAAAAACCCAGAAAATCCCAGACTATTCATATAAGCCTTTTTAGACCCCTTTATTAAAATTAAGTTGTTTTTCGCCTGTTCGTTTGAGGGTTAACAAAATGTTCGTCAAAAGAGTCGATTAAAATGTGATTACAACTTAAAAAATATCAATTGTTAAAGTTGTCATAGATTCGGCATCCATACTGACAATAAACTTAATCGATATATTTGTGTGCGCATGCGCAGTGGGTCGAGCCTACCAGAATTATTGTAAACACATAACACACGTGGCTTAAGTTTACGAAGTCTTAAAGTTGTCCGAGGTTTCCAGTCAAATTTTCTTAATACATCAATAATCCAACGTTTTAACCACCTCGAACATTAATACTCTTCAACAACTTACTATAGGCTATTATACCACTAGACTAGAGGATTGACCTGACCTACACTGTATATATAAATATATAAACATATAATATATATCTTATATATAACATGCATATAATATTATTATATGCATGTTATAGATGTCAAAACGGCTTAACAAGTGGAGAGGAGTCACCTGACCTATTTTGAGATGTCAAAATGGTTTATTTCTGTGCAGAGCTATTACATATATATTCGTTTTTATTGAGAAAAAGACATTCTGACAATAACGCAGAAAATGTTAACATGAGTGATAAAGAATAATTGAAGTTCAAAGTACGTTTAGTTAGTCTTAAATAAGCTAGTATATATTTTTATATAACGATCGTGGAATAAATTGGGAGTTACATGTCCTTAAGAGGGAGAGTGAAGTTGTGTCTTAATTGTTATTCTTCAGGTTATAGATTATTTGTGAATTGACAACGTGAGATCTTGATTGTGGAGTTTAAAATTAAAATTAGTGGAAAAGGTATGTATCACAACCATTTTACATTGAATTTAACAGAATATTCATGTGTTGAAAATACAAAATGTCAACTCACCAAAATAAACCAAGATTTTGCCCAAAAAACACCAGAAACCCAGACGAAGGCCAAAAAACCCAGATCTAGTGGAAAAAAACCCAGCTGTGGCATCACTGAAACTAGACAATATAACCGGTTCAGCCGCGCTAAATCGAGACAGCCAATCAGCGACGTCGTTATTCGTCATAGATTGTGTCCATTGATATGTACTATAATTATTATCAACGACCTTATATATAAGATTATTATAGTACATATCAATGATTGTGTCTATGGATTATCCCTATTTTCAAACTTTTATAGCACAACTACTTCAAAAGCCTTAATTAATGCGAGCCTGGCCTAGCAAAAATAATGATAATTAGGGAGCTAAAGCAAGAATAATGATACATTAAGAAGGAAGTTTCGTATTAATTATTAAACGGCTGCGGATTTCGCCCTGAATAGAAAGAAAGAGATGAACCCTCTTACGTAGGCCTAACGTAATCGTAATCTCGAGACTTCTACGGCGCCCACAAAAGCGAAGTCGCTGGAACCAGCTTATTCACAGAAGCTTAATCAAAACAAAATCGATAGGCAGCAGGTCAAGCCCGGAGAGTCAGACAGAAGACAGATCGATGGACTCAGTGATGACCGTCAGGGCTTTTTAGCGTGCAGTTGTACGCAAAATGTACGCTTGTAGAAGCGCTTAATTGTGTCATACAAGGTCAAAGCGTCAGCCGAACGCTGGAGTAAAGACAGAATACCTCATTGTCTGCAGCAAGACTCCGTAACATGATACTCGTGCCATGGTGAGGGCCATGGAGCACAGGACGCTGACCACCGCACGATCTGTTCGTTGTTTGCTGCATGCGGACCGAGTCTAGGGCAACACTTCTGACACTGCATCTGCCTATAGGCCCTATACATCAGCATAGGCTGACTCAGTTTGAGTCAAAAGAAAGATAACCTGTCAACAGCAGCTGCTGCTGGATATGTCAGGCTCAAATCGCTACGGTGAACAATATTAACGAGTATAATTAAGGTTCATGCGCCAACGTTTACAGTCGGCTATAGTTTTGTAATATGAAAACGAAATAATAATTATTATGACAGCAGATCGATCTGTATCATAATCGAAATGACGCCACAATAGACCTAATTTCGTTTTCTCAGTGAACTTATTTAATAGTATAATATTGTATCATAATCGAAGTGACGTCATAAAAGGCCCCGTTTTATATTCGCAAAATGAAGAAAATATACAGGTGGATCTGTATAATCGAATATAGACCTTGTTTATGTTCTCAAAATGCACTTCTGTAAAAGTGCATTTGTATCATAATCGAAGTGACGTCACAATAGACCTCGTTTATATTCTCAAAATGCACTTCTATAAAAGTGCATTTGTATATCATAATCGAAGTGACGTCGCAATAGGCCTAGTTTTTTAATTCCCGAAGTGAACTTATAATATGATAGTGAAATTGTATCATGAAATTAATAATCGGAGTGACGTTACAATGAGCATAGGCCTATTTTTGTATTCTCAAAGTTAATGAAATTATATGACACTATATCTATCCTGCTCGAAGTGACGTCAAAATAGGCCTAATTTCGTTTTCTCAGTGACCTTATTTAATTTTAGAATTGTATCATAATCGAAGTGACGTCATAAAAGACCTTCGTCGCCCGTAGCATGTCAACTTTACTTACACCAGAATTTGCAATGTTGAACTTCACTGTTTATGGGGGAGCTCCGTAGCTCAGTGGAGAGAGCGCTGGTCGTTAAACTGAGAGTCATCCGCGCGACCCGGGTTCAAGCCTCGCTCAGGGCATTAATTTATTAAAATTTCTGTTAGCTGCCATTGGCGCTTTGCTGTTGTGTTGCTTGACTCGGGTTCTTCTAAAAATAAAGATAGCCCCTCCCACTTCTAGCTTGGCCGAACCAGGAGTGATCCAGCACGTAAGCCATTAGTGTTACCTGGTAATTAAGCTATAAAATTATATCTAACCCACTGCTGTAAAGCCGACCTGCGTGTCGTGCTATAGTGGGCCGTATTTCGTATAACATGTACTTGTAATGATTCTGCGGTGTGTCAGATTGAGTGATTAATAGGCCAGTCAAAAATACAGGAAATTCAACATGAACCCACTCATTTACTATGGCAGACCTTTTTTGGTAGAATATTGTACGGAAACACCTTCTTAACCTACAGTAAAAATCCGAATTAATTCAAACTTGGGGAAATATGTTTAAATCGTTAATTAGTGTGGTGCAAATTATGACTGCGCGTATAGCGTTTCGCTTAGTCATCGCCTATGCCTTATGAGCGTGGCATTAAGTGCGGGGTAGTTATCGACCACACACTGCAGAGTTCTTGCATAAAATTTTATTTATTTTTTCTCCAAGATCGACATTTACATTGTTCAGATAATAAATATATTAATCGATATTTAATTTTTTTAATCGGTAATTTCAGTGTGTTTCCAGCAGATAAATCGTATTTCCGACAGACTCGACAGTCCTTGAAATGTAAACAAACTCGTATAGGCATAGCTGTTGGTCGTCTGCTCAAAACTAAATTCAAAATTTTAATTATTTCCCCATATCGTATTTTGTTAGGATTTCTACCACATATTCTTTAGTCCATTTAGAAACTTTTCGTGCAAAAATTTGCCTGCCATAGTAAATGAGCGGGTTTAAGACTTAATTGACTGGACTATAAATGAAGATTAGGCTATAGTTTGTAACACGAAGTGATCGATCGGAATGCTTTGCATGCGCTCTAAGCCTACCCCGAACAGCGGGCATTAGATAATAATATTGTTATATAAAATTAGACGCTGGCGGGCTGTCTTATTTTTCGCAATTTTGTGCTTTTATTTTACAATATTTAAAATAAACTTTCGACTCTTCTCTGTTTGTGCAGGTTAGAAAACTACTTAATGACAAGTTTATAATATAGGATCGATAAGAAGGTGATGATTAACCTTCCGCTGGAAAAGTTTTGAAATACGGATCTAAATCTGATACTGCCGCCATTTGCAAATAGAGTTGCACTTTGGCAGACTTTTAGTATCTGGGACCGAATGACGACACTAACCCTATTCCTAACCCTAACCGGCCCTCACGACGCCTAACCTGACCCTAACCGACACCTTAACCTGATCCTAACCGACACTTTAACCTGACCCTAACCGACACCTTAACCAGGTGCGCCGGTCCCGGATACTGTATACTATAGTGTAGTCGTACGCTCGGGTTCGATTCCAGAAGGCGGTTAAACCGTAGTTTAGGCTGATAAATTATTTACGTTGTCGATATCCCGTAGTTTAGGCTGATAAATTAAGAAACACCACCAATCATGAATATAGCGCGTCATACAACGCGCTATTCCAATTTCCGAACATTCGCCACCGGAAGTAGCAATATAAACTGAAAACGCGAGAAGAAAAAGTGCAGTATATAAATGGAAGCTGGATTGACGAAAAACGCAAGAGAAATGGAAGCTGAATGAAGACATTTTACAGGTGAAATGGAGGCTGAATTAACGAAGAAACGTGTAAGCAATGGAAGCTAGATGATGGTTTCTTTATATATTAAATAGAAGCTGGATTGACGAAAAAAACGTGTAAGTAATGGAATCTGGATGAAGGTTCTTCTACAGGTGAAACAGAAGCTGGATTGACGAAAAACGCAAGAGAAATGGAAGCTGGATAAAGGCATTTCATAGTTGAAATGGAAGCTGGATAAAGGCATTTTTATAGTTGAAATGGAAGCTGGATTGAACCTGGCGGTCCAGAAATTACTTGTATATACTTTTTGCAGCCTCGGATAATGTCCAAATAATTTATCAGCCTAAACTTTTGTACAAGTAATTTATCAGCCTAAACTACGGTTTAACCCAGAAGGCTTTTAATTTCCGAATAAATAAAGTGAGTGAGTGCATGGCGCTTGAAGGTTTTAAAATAGCGGAAATTCTTTTCGGATTTTTGTAGCTCGATTTTCACTACGGATAGAGGGAGAAAGGTCATTCCACCTAGAAGGACCTACAATAATAAACAGTCTTCTTTTATCGGATTTATATATTACCTATCGGTACTTGTTTTTTATCCGACCACCAATACACCAAGAACTGACGTTGCAGCGTTGTTATCTTTAATAAATCTAACTTCTAGTTTGACGAGAATCCTTTTAATCGATCCAGCTTCTGTTTAGGCAAGAATTTGTTCGATAAATCGCGCTTCTATTTCGTCATCAAATATTTTTCATCAATTTTTCATTGAAAAGTATTGTTCATCAATCCAGCTTCAATTTCAGCAGAATGACTGCACTAACCCTAAAACTAACCCTAACCGACCCGCACGACGCCTAACCTGAGCCCTAACTGACCCTCACGCAAAAAATCCCACTTCTATTTCGTGAGGAAATATTTTTCATCGAATTTATAACTTTTGGTGGTCGGATAAATAACAAGAACCTATCTATCCAGCGTAGGGCGAAACTGCAGTATTGGGGACCGAAGCATACACAATATCTTGGTATAGTACAGTATATAGTATCTAATTACGACACTAACCCTAACCAACCCTCAGGACGCATAACCTGACCCTAACCGACCCTCACTACACCTGACCCTAACCGACACACACGGTCCCCGATACTGCAGTTTCGCCCAGTGTAGTTGAAGGTTTTTTTCCTATTGAGCAACTGCTATACCTTTAATACCCAAATTTATTTCTCAGTCGATGTCTTTTAGACATGAAGCTAGACGCGTCTCCTGCAGAAGAATCGAAGGAGGTGATGAGACAGCGACCACCCAATGCTCCGTCCAACGCTCTCGTACCCAGCAGGTAACCACATTAAATTATTATTTCACTGAACAACCCTAAATCGTATGTGTGTGCCAAGATTTCTCTTGAAACCAATTGATGCTTCAGGATTTTTATTTATTTTTATTTCTCGCATTTGCTATAGCGCCCCTTCAAGCTCACTACTCAGAGGCACTCCCAGCTACAGTGCGAACCCTGCATTATAGTTTCACGCCGAGATGCATGAGCAATTGCCGGTGAAGGACTTGCTCAAGGTCCCTGCACAGAGGCTTGGGGTGGATCTGAACCTAGAACCCTCTGGCTCCAAAGCACCGAACTCACCACTACACCACCGCACCCCATAAGTTTGGCGTTCCCCAGGATATGCGGCGCTGCAGGATTAGTGGTGGATTTATTCAGGTATTGGCCTACAAATGAGGACATGACCTGCAGAAGAGGCACTGCCCCATTTTTAGTCATGCTGGGGTCGGGAGCACTTCTGAGTAGTCGCCTTGAACTCGAAGGGGCGCTATATAAATCATAATAAGGCAATGTATTCCAAAGGGTGTCATTATTACAAATTAACTTGAATTCAAAAGCTGAACATTTAATTTAATTTAATACCATATGATTAAGATGTGCATACAAAGCACTTCTCTGTATTGTATCGATGTGATATTAAATGACATGTTGTGTCAGAACAATGTTACTTGGACATGTTAAAGACGTTTTAATTATCGTTTTTTTTTAATTGTCTGGTGTTCTCTGGTGCACAGTTCTGGAACTTAAAACTTTGTTGCATGAGTTTTATGGTCAGTAAAATTCCACCTCAGTATGGAAGGCACTGTTTAGGTGTTGCACTAAGCATTACTTGTTGCTTGTAAACAAAGCTGCACTGCAAAAGCACCTGTCACCCACAGAACAGGGCCACTCAGGATATGCAAAACTGTGATACATGGCACAGCGCCCTTTACTTTGGCTTTGGCTGAGCTATGGCGCTATTTAGATCTTTTTTTTACCTGAGGTATCCCTCAGGATTTATAAAAATTAGGGGCAATGTTCTGGAATGGCTAGTCTTTATTAATTATTATTATTATTATTATTATTATTATTAATAATAATAATAATAATACATTAATCATCTGAATTAACCTTCATTTAGACATGTAAAACTGTTTTACTTGCTCCAATTGTGTCTTATTATAGTAAAATAGTGCAGACTTGTCACAGGTTTCTAGAGCTTACTTAGCTCCTGCGGCCTATTACTGTTCATAATAATAATAATAGTGATAATAATAATAATAGTAATAATAATAATAATAGTGATTATTAATAATAATAATAATAATAATAATAATAATAATGACAACATTGATAATAATGATGATGATAATGTTCTTTTAATTTTGAACTGACACAGTGCAGTATGATTACAATTCATGATATGACTGGATGATCAAAAGTTATTACAGGAGTCGAATTTAACTGTTGGCAGCCATGCAAGGTAACAATCACGTTCTACGGCTTATTTTGCCAATGCCATCTGCCGAATGGAAGGTTGAGTGGTCCTTTGATACGATATACTTGAGATGGAGGTGACGGTTGAATGGTTAAATGCTGGCAAGGAAATCAGAAAGACATGGGTTTGATATCTGCTAACCCCCCATAAGGTTGACTCTGCCTTCCACTGCCTGGGGAGGTGGGGTGGAGAGTGACCATAAACTGGGCAGTAGGATGGATGGGTACCTTGCAGACTGCCATATAAGTTAAATTTGACTCCGAACTGATAAATTTGTTAACCCTTTAGCAACCAGCTATGCATGTTTTCAATGCATTTTACTATATGCTGGTAGTTGAAGGGTTAAACTGGTAAGAGGATCAGAAGGACATGGGTTCAGTGCATAGGCGGAGACCTGGGCCGAGAATTGGGGGGAACGGAAAGACGCGAGATTTTCGAAAAATTTCCGATGACCGGCGAAATCTGGAAAAAAAAATTCGCCGCCAAAAAAGTTGATGACTTTTTTTTTTTTTTTTTTTAGTCCGGGTCAAATCTCGCCGAAATATTTCTATTTTCGCCGCCCCAAAAGTCTTGACGCTCAAACATTGGGGGAGACAAATGCATGGGCCATCCCCCCCCAACACTTTCATTGGGGGGGACCGTCCCCCCTAGGTCTCCGCCCATGGTTCAGTGCCTGTTTGTTAGCCCCATAATGTTGAGCATTTCACTTCCCTTAGGTCAACTGTAAAGCGGGTAGTGAACAGGTGAACAGATGGGCGCCATGCAGTTAAGTTCGACTCCAGTTAAACTTGTTATGGCACGTTTCTATACTATATCACGTATTCTTACAGCCTTCTCTGTGCGTAAGCCTTCTTGTCAGTTTGAAATAATGAACGAATATCATCGTCATGTTATCAGAAAGAGTAAATAGAATTATGTTGTTTGCGTTCTGTTAGAGCCACGATGGCCGGAATTGTCGCTGCGCAGCAGCCGGATTTGCAGGTGAAATCTGGCAGCGTTGTTGTTGGAGCAGGCGGCCATATCACATTCACAGCCGTCTACTCCAGAGAAAAGCCATCGGTGGCAACAGCCGTACACGAGTCACCAAGTGGCCGGATGGCTGAGGATGCCACAAATCATTCCTCCTCCTCCGTGGCCAACCGTGGATCTGGCCTACCCCAGAATGAAGCTGGGCGGGCCTTGAGCCTTTCAGTGAAAGTTTCGGAGGTTCCCACTTCCAAGACTTTCACGTGCACGTTCCAGACTGTCTGAGCTTCAAGGTTCTGCGCTGCGACAGACGCAGAAGTCGGAGAGAAAGAATTAGCAGAACTTTCGGAAGAAAGAACAGTTCTTTATGCGGAAGTTTTTAGAAGTTTTCAAATTGTTGAAATGTGTTTTTGACTCAAACTGTTGTTTGAATGAAGCTAACGTTCTCTTAATGCTTTAGCGTCTGACAATGACCATTTATTTTCAATTAGCGTAGTTGCTGAAAGTTCTACTTGCTGGCCAGCGAGAAAATTTTTACCGTATTGAACTGAATTCCAGTTTTCCAGCGGTTTTCGTTAAGTGATCTTTTTCGTTAAAAGTGCTTTGTTGTTGTAAAATGGTTATCTGTTTTATGTTTGTTGGTGATGAAGGAAATTCAATCTGTTTATTGCTTGTATTGTATTGTATTTGACCATTTATAAAGCGCTTCTCTCAGCAAGGTCTTTTCATAAGTACTCGCAGTGCAAGCGAACGCCAATAGAAAAGCAGAATTTGAGGTGAGAGAAAGATGTCATGAGATACGTGACTACCAAATCAAAGCTAAAAACTCATTTGTTTTCATTGTATTATAACTAGATTTGTAGTGAAGCGCGCTTTTGTGCAAGACTTGTTTTGTTAAAGCGCGTTATAAATGACTAATTGTATTGTATTGTATTGTACCAGAGACGATGGCAGAGCGAGAATTTGTCGTGGATTGGAGTTTACACAGCAGGCCAGATGAAAAATTTATTTTTGATCTGGACTACGGTACCATTTAGAACTGATGTATTGATTGTCATGGTGTTTGGGCCACCATTTTAAGTATGTGTGTATGAACAGGGTGAAAATTGCCGTGAGGGTTGAGGGGTTCGTCCCCTAGTCTTTCTTAGGACCCCATAGTACAGTCTTCTTTCACACCCCGACTCCATCTGGATCATAGTCTCGCACCCACCCAGTTATTTTTATGCAATTTTCATACTGAATTCATGTATAATTGCATGTATGCACTTAGGGTTGTTCAAATTGATAGTGGGGTGTGCATGGTGAATGATTATGATTATGATTATGATGATGATGATGATGATGATGATGATGATGATGATGATGATGATGATGATGATGATGATGATGATGATGATGATGATGATGATGATGATGACGACGATGACGACGACGACGGTGGCGGTGGCGGCGGCGGTGATGAGCTCTTACCTACACTTGGTATGTGGGAATGCAGGCAGGTTCAAGTCTTGCCCCTGAAATGGTTGCTGTTTAGGGACCCTGAACAAGTCCTTCACTCTCGATTTATGCATTGTCACGTTATAGACTTCGTTTTCATAGCCTCGACATTATTACGCATATGAGGGCGCACGGGTGACCAGTCCTGCTCCTCACCGTCTTATATTTCCACCAACAGTGTGGGCCCACTCATTATACCTTGCGTCTAGAGTCATGCAGTTCTTAATTTCTTATATGTAGGCCGCCTATGTTTGAAGTGACAGGTGTAGAGAAATAAATAATTAAGGAAGAAGCATTTGCATGATTGTGTAAAGAAGCAGCAGACTTGAGTGACATCGTTGTGGTAGGCTATCGCTTTATTGTCGGGAGTCCGTTAACAGAATACTACTGTCCTCACGGTAGGCTTACCTAAGTACTACTCTACTAATACTAATATAACTATTATAGGTCTACTAGTATAGTATACATACCCGTCCGCCCTGCCACATCTAAGGGCTCAGCCACGAGGCTCTACTCGCCACGGGTAACATTCCTCTCGCCGCTCAAACCATTACCGGACCGTTGCAGAAAAGATAATTATTATGCGAATTGTTAATCTATTATATCTACAGTGCCATGGATGCTAAGTCGGTCGTGGGAACTAGCTTACTCACTACTACAGAAATAATTTATTTTAGACAGAATACACTTAGAAACAGAGTATTCGCTTAAGAAACAATTGCTTACAGCAGGAATAAGCATAGAACACCAACAATTAATTTTAATTGAAATGTGTACGTTTAAGCTAGATCTTAACCCTGTTAAGAGCTTACTTAGATCCAGATCAAAGTTTGTTGGTCATCTCATGTTTGGGCGCTATAATATTGGCACTTATGACGATATTGGTTTCCTATTGGCGGAGCGATTGTGACGTCTCTATCATGTTGCTAAGCACCAATTACGTCATGGATAGGTCAGTTGTCATTCTGCAATTTTTGGGCACAAGTTATACATGTAAAGTAAGTAAGCAAGCAAGCATAGCCAAGAAATAGCAGGTCTAAATAAAATGTTTATAAGTCGAGTCGATGAAACAACGATCGACTCGACTTGGCAAGACTCACGATCGACTCGACTTGCAAGTCGATCGAATCAACGATTTTTCGGTCGACTCGACTTGGCCAAGTTACGATCGACTCGATCGATCGACTCGATCGACTGCGGGGTTCTGTCACCTGCTGTATCAGGATCCAGGGCGAGCAACTGGGACATGTCAATTGATTCCACGGGCGGAGTTTATCAGGGGCTAGGGGGCTATAGCCCCCCAAGAAGACCCAGTTTAATTTTTTACCGTGTAAATGGTATCTTTTCCCGGGTTTAGCCCCCCTCCCAAGAAGGCTTTAGCCCCTCCAAGAACGGAAACCAAACTCCGCCCATGGTTGATACATTTGTTTAACCTAATTGGATCTTTAGGCCTAGTCATAGAAGATGTAGAATCATAATGGGCCTACTTGATAAGGAAATTCGGGCTAGATTGAACGCAGGCAAATAAATCGTGTTAGCGCTTAAAACACATGGAAAGCAATGTGATAGGGCAGATAGGCTATACCGGTGACAACAAAAGAAAGATCTTTCAGGGCACTGTTATGGCTATAGTTGGCAGTTGCAATTAACTTATGGTTGCGAAGTATGGACCATCAAGAAATCTGATGAGAATGAGATAATAGGGCAGGGTGAGGCAAGAGGGATAGCGGGGTAAAATAGACTTCCGACACAAAAACCAAAGAAACGTCAACTTCTTGATGTCCATGCAACTTGCCTCGGTTATGGAGTAAGGTGCCTTAGACATTGTCTTTTGACTAGTTATGAAAATACACGCAGTCGGGTACCAGTCTACTGAATGGGTGTAGCCTATTGGTGATGGACAGATGATGTAGGAGGGACGGCGTGTTTTGGATATAGTTAAATAATTAGCTAAGTCAAACGAGCCTTAAGGTGTCCAACCTACCCCTCATTACCCTAGGGACAAATGGATTCGAAATAATAATGATTATTATTTGCTTTTCTTGAACAGTTATAGGCCTATTATGCTATCATACCGAACTATGAGTAGATGCACAACATACATGCATTGATGACGTCATCTATCCAGCCGTAATAGTAATCACTTGAAGTGACAATTAGGAATGACGTCATCGGTTGGCGTTGATCGCACAAATAGTACTTTTGAATGTTTCATAAAGATTAGAAAATATTCAACTGTTTCCTTAGTCGTTACCGTTCGATTTATAAGCTGTTTTGGAAATAAACAATTTGTGACTTCAAAGATTGTGATTGTTGGAGTGGATCCATGCATTCAGGACACAAAATTAAAGGTTTGGTTAATTTTCGCCTCCTTCTCATTTTAACAATTTCACCAACAGCCGTAAGTAGATCACGTGACGGTCGTCAGTGGCAACGTATTGTTTTGGGAGCCGTCATCATCTCCCGAACTTTTAAGCCTATACTGCCCATGGCAGTTAGACTGAGTTAGCCATATCGGTAAGAGCGCTGGCCGCGCGCCTCACGCGACTCAGTGGAAGAGAGCGATAGAAAGTTACCTTCCCGAAGGTGGCTATTTCAGAGATTAGAATCTCTGGTTGTTACGGTCCGTACACGGAAACCCGAATGGAGTGGCATCCAATGCCCATCCATTCAAACCTATATAATGTTCTGGTCTCCTGGACTGTCTGGACAGGTTTGATTGTGATTCAACTACTAAGGACGACAGAGGCAAGATATATAGCCTGCATATGGAAACTGACTGTTCAAGGTGCGGCCAACCTTCGGATCGAAGACGGCTAAAGACAAGACCAGATTGGATGCGTAGGCCCTATATATATAGACTAATCATGTTACTCCTTCTTCAGCTGTTTTCCAATGTTTTAGTCATAAAAGCGAGACTCCTGTTTCTATTGAGTAAGCCTTTTTTGTATCCCGAGCAGCCGTAGGCCTACATAGGCCTATAATATACCGTTTTCTTTGCATGCAATGTCAATTTCAATGTCTCTGAATCAATAAATTATTGATAATTGATTGATTGATCGATCGATCGATCGATCGATCTAGACTCCACTCTACTCAAAGTTAGATTACTTTAATTTTATTTTCGTCAACGGTGCTCGGTGCTTCCCTTGAAAATCTGCAGGAAATCCCATTGACTTGACGCAGCGCTTCTGAACGCACCGGTGCCCTGCGTTTATCTATTGGCCTTGTTACCCTATAACACTGGTCTACAGCAAATTTGGTGTCTAAGTTTTTTCAGCTGATTTAGGACAATTTTCATGTGCTGAATCCAAAAATCACATTGGTTTTGTTTAATCAGGTCAATTTTTTTATATAGCGCCACATGAACTTTTTACGTGTCTATGCTTGCCATCGATATAATAGTAAGTGAGATATCTATGCGTTTTTAACTCTAGATTCTAGTTGGTTCTTTCATTTATTCAATTGTTGTTGCAGTGAAAAGATGGCTTCAGGTAGAAGATCTTGTAAAAATAAACCTTATGTATTTTGCTACATCTGTGGTGAATTATACACCCTTATTGCCAACAGGAATCCGGTCACCAACTTTGTAAAGCGTGCTTATCATTCTTATTTCGGTATGAAGCTGGGTGATCAAGATAAACTTTGGCACCTCACATGATATGCAAGACCTGCATAGAGCATCTTCGTCAGTGGACCAAAGGAACAAGGAGTTCTTTGAAATTTGGAATCCCTATGGTTTGGAGGGAACCTTCCAACCATGCAACTGACTGTTACTTCTGTGCCATTGATGTAACTGGAATAAACAAGAAAAACCGGAGCTGCCTCAAATATCCTGATCTGGAATCAGCACGTCGTCCTATGCCTCACTGCGATGAGATTCCAGTGCCTGTATTTCATGATCTTCCCGACATGAGCGACGAAGAATTCTCCTCCTCTTCCAGTGTTGAAGAAGATGAAGGAGAAGAATTTGTTCCTGACGATGACGCTCCACATCCGTTCTCTCAACATGAGCTTAATGACCTTGTTCGTGATCTCAGCTTGTCAAAATCGAATGCTGAGCTGTTGCATGGCATCGAGACTGAAGGACAAAAACCTCCTCTCTCATAGTGCTCGCATCACATTCTATCGAAGCAGGCATGAAGAGTACCTCCCGTTTTTCACTAAAGATAATGACCTGGTGTACTGCACTGACATTGCACAGCTCCTGCATAAACTAGGGGTAACACAGTACAAAACCGAAGAGTGGAGACTATTTATTGACAGCAGTAAGCGATCACTGAAATGTGTTCTATTGCATAATGGCAACCAGGTTGCCTCTGTGCCCATCGCACACTCAACAACACTCAAAGAGAAGTATGAGGCGGTGAAGTACGTTCTGGAGAAAATTCGTTATGATCAGCATGAGTGGCTGATTTGTGTCGATTTGAAAATGGTTAACTTTTTGTTGACAACAGTCTGGATTTACAAAGTTCCCATGTTTTCTCTGTATGTGGGACAGTAGGGATCGAGCACAACATTACATAAAGAAGGAGTGGCCTATACGGGAAGAATTACTGCCCTGCCGTGCAAGGAACATCATCAACAAGCCACTGGTGAACAGAGACAGGATCTTATTCCCACCGCTGCATATTAAGCTCGGCTTGATCAAGCAATTCACAAGAGCTCTGGACAAGGATGGGGACTGCTTTGCATACATGTGCCAAGCTTTTCCAGGTTTAACTATTGAAAGTTGAAAGTTGGGATTTTTGACGGTCCTCAAATTCGACAGCTCATGAGAGATCAAGAGTTTGAGAGCTCAATGAAATCAGTGAAGATTAAAGCGTGGAAGGCTTTTGTTCAGGTTGTCAACAACTTCCTTGGCAACAACAAGGCCAGGAACTATGAAGAACTTGTTACCAAGATGCTGACTGCTTTTAGAAACCTTGGATGCAACATGAGCATCAAAATGCACTACCTGTTCTCCCATTTGAGTTGGTTTCCTGAGAATCTTGGATCAATGAGTGACGAACAGGGGGAGAGGTTCCATCAAGACCTGAAAGAGATGGAGACAAGGTATCAGGGGCGTTGGGATGCAGTAATGATGGCAGATTTCTGCTGGACCTTGAAAAGAGACGTCCCCGCGGGTAATTTTTTAAGGAGTTCCAAGAAACTCAAGTTCAAGCCATGAATTTGTAACAATGATGTTGAAAAACATCAGTTTCTGTAACTTTTTGATATAATATGTTAAGAAATACAAAGTTCTTGTTGAAATCAGATGTCTGATTTCCGACTTTCTAATGATTTCTTTAAAATCGAGTTAGCAGAAAAACATGACCTGATACAGAAAAATGAGTGTCATTCTTGGATTCAGCATTGCCAAATTACTATAAATCAGCTGAAAAATCTTAGACACCAGATCAATTTTTTTTTTTGTAGACCAGTGTAATAGGTCTGAAGAGCTTAGAAACCGTTTATATAGTAGGGTATTAGTAGGCTTAAGGAGCTTAGAAATTTTGAATTAACGATTACGAACCTCGATTTTACTCGAATAAGCGTGAATATGTTGGGGTCATCCGGTCATGCGATTGACCGCAATTTAAAGTATAGGCCTAGCGATTTGTAGTTTGTGGTCGACAATTATTACGAAAGTGTGCTGGTTAATTAGTAATTTCAAACTTGTATTGGCTTAAAGCAATGAAACAAGAGTGAATCTATCTGGTGGTGAAAAATTTAGAAATCACGATCACCTTCAAAGACTCGAATTATTATAATTGCAACGAATGCACAGATTCAATCATAATAATCAGGCCAATTATAAACACAATGTGATCAAGTGTTGCGAAACGTAGGCGCGCGTAATATCTCTACAGTCTAATAGCGAAACTCTAATGCGCGTGCTCGGCTGTAAGACTCGGATCCGAGTCTACGATCGTTGATGGCTGGCGAGACGGGTCTGAGTCCGTTGACCGTTCTAGGCGTCGACTGCGCTCTTCTGCCTCTGACCATCGGATGACGACCATCTGATGCAGATGCTCTGCTGCTGCGACCGGAGGAGTAAAGCCGGTCATCCGTTGAGACGCCATTCATAGTCGGTTGGTAGATGCGCGGATCGCGCCACCTGGCGTCGTCGACGACACCGGATCTGCTTGATGATGATGACGTCACGGAGGAGAGAGGAGGAGCGTCGGAAGTGCGTCGATGTGTCGCCATCTGGTAGCGGGGAGTGAGGAACTTCAGCGGCGACGACGAGTCGAGAGACAGGAGTCGGTGATTGTTCCTACTGCAGCTGCTTCCTCCTCCGAACAGCTCGTTCTTCGCTGATCTTAGCAACTCCGTAACTATATCTCCATCCCTCCACGACGACGACGACCCTTCCACGTCCACCTCCCTCTCATCCCTTCCATCCTTTTCCGGTTCCAGTTCGTCTAGAAGTCCCCGCGTTCGGGCGAAGCGAACAAGCTGGCGCTGGAAGCCGCGATTGGCCAATGCGATCCTTCGCTTGTCCTTCAGGATCTTCGTCGCCCGTAGCAACGGTATCCTCGAATGAGTCATCATGTAACCGAGGCAGACGGCGGCGCTTCGGTTGATGCCAAGCGCGCAGTGGACCAGAACGATTCCACCGTGGCGCTTCGCCTGATCCAGGTAGCAGAACGCTTCCGGAAAGTGTCGACAGATGTCGTAGCAGTCCGTGTCCTCCGCCTGGAACTCGTAGTAGTCGATGCCGAGACCTTCGTAAGGCGACGCGTTCGGCACCGGTCGGGGTCCCTTGTATCCGGCGCAGTTGAGCACGTGCGTGACGCGCAGCTGGCGCAGCAGTCGCAGACTCTCGGCGTTCGACTGGCTGCCTATGTACATGTGGTCGAGCAGGCGTGTCGGCTCCGTGCAGACGCCGCGATACGGTTCAGCGAGCAGGATGGCGCGCATCAGTTCCGCGTACCTGTCTTCCGAAACGGACATGGTTGTCGCTCGCTGTCAGGTGATAAAGCCCGGCTGAAGGTTGACCTTTGATCGGATGGTTGCAAGATGACGGAAGCTGACGAGTGGAAAAGTCTTATGCAAGCGTATACACCGCCTCATGCATGCATGCAAGCAGCATCGTGAGAGCGCAGCTGAAGTGCAGGAAGTTCAAAGAGATGCACAGCAAAACTGGGCGAACCTGCATACATGGATAGAATCAACAGATAGAAATTATTTATATATTGGCCAAATATGTATAGCCTATACAATTTTATGTATACTACACATCATACGGATCTTGATTCCATCGTTAATGCTCGTTTAAATGAGTTCGACTTTATTGTGATATCTTGACTCCTATGCATGACATAGGCTACCTACTTGCAAAGCTGCAGAATTGCAAGAATCCTGTAAGCCAACGAGCTCAACATATAATTAGCCTATCTCTGCCCAAATAAGTTTCTGGTCTGCCTTCTGCCGGATACTAAACGTCATGAAAATAACATTGAGTCATGGCATGAATGAATGCTCTCTTCAGCGTTCCGTTCTATGCATAGAACTTCATCGATCTGGCATCGGGTTGTCTCGGGTTGTCTCGGCTGAACTCGGGAGTCGGTCTGCAACTCTAACGACTCGCTTTTCTCGCTGCAGGTGTAGGCAGAGGCTACTCACAATAGGCTTCTTACTGGATCAGCCAGCATCAGTACTCGCCTTATAGGCACAGGCAAAGCAGGCTGCAGTGCAGCCCGGGGCGCCGAAATCCAGGAACCGCCAGTAAATTCTAACGCAATCATGTTAAAATACATACTTGCGGCCCCTAATTTTTGACTCTTTACGCTGTTTCAATCCACTTTCCTTTCTCTGGGTCTTTAGTGCTTGGAGCGCCTCTGATTGGTGTACACTGTGAGAGGCGCTTTATAAATTTATAGGTATAATACAATACAATGCAAGGCAATACAAAACAATTTCTGAAACATTACTCAAATTTATTTAAGGAACTTTCGCCAAATAAGCACTCCATAGTCCGCACCCTAGCTTTATTAAACCCAATCTATTATATGGAAGATATTAATAGCTTCTATCATTTATCTTCTACAGTATGGTCTATAGATGAGGCAGACTTCGATGATTCTTATAGTAGTTTATCATTTAGGTGAATGCGATCACCTATGGAAAATTTGATTAAATAGCATAAATTCGTGAATTTCAGATTTCTGGAATACTTTGCAGTCCGTAATCGAAGATCAAGTTCTTATATTTACTGATTTCACAGTTCAAAGTTTGTATGCTTTTCTTGAAATTGTTGCTTCGTTTAACAATTTAACTATATCTAATTGCGCATACAACATGGCGACTTGTTCTGAACCCTGATGATTCGGCTGTGGCTGGAGTGTTCAACCGTGTCAATGTTATTTCTTCAGAAAACTATCAGACATTGACATCAACCACTAAACTTCAGACCTACACAATTTCGATAAAACTTGGCAGGAATCATTGTGACTTGAATCATAACAGAATAAAATGGTACCCCATAACCCATTATTTTTTCAAATACCCCTTGAAAGACCACCCTTATATTTGTGTATATACACTGTGTCCCAATAAATCGAGACCCCTTTTTATAATGTGAATAAAACAGGCAAATCTTAATCGATTTTCAAAATTTCAAAACTGTTTTTATCCTGAGATAATTATCTTACACTGATTCAAATATTAAGTTTCTGACATGAATATTGACGTCACAATTACGTCATTTGCATCAGATAATTCAAATGTTAAGTAGGCCTACAGAACACAACTTTTTCTTTAAAAAAATCTACGTTATATAGGCCTACCTTAAATATTATTTCACAATTCTAAATTTCAGTTAAATTTTATTTAAAATTTGACTAACATTATACTACAAGGTATGTTCAAAGTGTCCGCCTTCGGCTTCAACACAAGCTTCAAGGCGCGTTCGCCATTTGCCAATTGCAGCATCAATAACCAATTGATCAAATTCTTCCCATGCACGCATTAATGATTCGTTCACGAAGTTCTTCAATGTCTCTGATCTTTGTCTTATAAACTTTCTCTTGCATTACTCCCCAAATCTTGTAATCGACCGAGTTTAAGTCCGGGCTGTTTGGTGGCCAAAGATTAGGGGGTATGAAATCCGGGGTCTCCCTTGTCAGCATTTCAACAGTTTCACGCGCTCGGTGGGCCGAAGCGCCATCTTGCTGAAACGTGTAATATTCCGAACATTCCCGGATATATGGCAACAACTTTTCCGACATCAAACAATCCCGGTAGTAAGCTCCATTTATTTTTACTCCAGGTTCTATGAAGTGGATTTGTGTTTTACCAAGAGCCGAGACACCAACCGAAACCATGACTGACCGGCTAAATGTCGAGCGAGTGCGAAGCAAACGAACATCTGAGATGTTTTTCTTAAGAGTTCCGGCGGCCGCATACACACGGCCATTTTGACTGTTCTTTCGTGTAACGATGGTAAACAACTTTTCGTCCGTGAACCATATAAAATTTACCATGTGAGCAGGATACCGATCTAACAGTTGCTTTGACCGCTCAACCCGTGCGTGCTTGTTGGCTTCTGTTAATGACGTAATTGTGACGTCAATATTCATTCCAGAAACGTAATATTTGAATCAGTGTAAGATAATTATCTCAGGATAAAAACAGTTTAAAAATTTTGAAAATCGATTAAGATTTGCCTGTTTTATTCACATTATAAAAAGGGGTCTCGATTTATTGGGACACAGTGTATATGTGCATGTATGTATGTGTAATGTATATATGTATATATGTATGACTGTATGTATGTATGTATATTTCCATGTATTATGTAAGAAATAGGATCGTATGACTAGAGAGATTCCATGGAGTTTATAAGGTCAGCATCTTTTTTAATAAAGTCAGCCATGCACTCCCGCAGTCAACTATCTTTCGTCCTGGTTCTTGTGCTTTATTGTCTCTGACTCAGAAGTGTCTTCATTGATTGTCTCATCAACGTCTGTCTGCTATTCCATACTACAAAACAATGAAGAACTGCTTTCGGTGCTTCGGCTTCGGCTCTTCAATCTGCTGTCTGGTGTTGCTATCCTCCCTGCCGCCTCTGATGTCCTCACTCAATAAATCTCATAGTATAACGGATAGATCATTCAGCGCACATGACTTCCGGTCTTTTTGATCTCGATTAGCTGCTTCTGTTAACGGGATTGTGACTCTGACACACTCAGCAACTCCGATGTATACTGTATATGTTAATACATACATACATACATACATACATACATATTACATACATACATACATGCATGCATACATACATACATACATACATACATACATACATACATACATACATACATACATACATACATACATACATACATACATACATACATACATACATACATACATACATACATACATACATACATACAAGCATACATACATACATGCATGTAGCATCGGGTAAGACCATAAAAACATAACAGACAGCCAAGCAGACATGCAGACGGGCGGATGAACAGACGAACATACAGCTTCAACCCATGCATGCATGTTATATCAATCTTTTATTCACCAAATGATGGTAGCACAATTAATAAAACAACAAAGAAATACAGCATTCACAGGACAGCATATCTGCCTGCATAGCACTAAAGACAGAAAACAGACTAAGTTTCCTTATTATAAAAGTTTGCATGCATAGATACTAGATATCCATAGCTGCATAGGACTTCTAGGTTGACCTAAACCATATATCAAATGTAGGCTACATTCCCAGACAGTGGTGGTATACACAACAAGAATATATACACTGAAAATAACAAGCGCTCAAACACTTAAGGCGTGTAAGAGAAGCATGATGCAAAACTGACAACAACATTGTTGTGTGAAAGGCATTTATGGATAAAACGCAATCTTCTGGATAACCAGCAGTCTGTAATGTTAATTTCATGCATGAAGTGCAGTACAGATGCAACACTACTATGGGAGACTTTAAAAATTTTACAAACTGCAGAGCTGTAAGTGTACTCTAAAGAGTTCAGCTCACTTTTGGTAGGGCTCACAGCTTCCATTCCATAAAGGAGAAACGGTTTACAGTGGGCAGCAACTAAATGCAACAAAACTGGTTCACTGAATTTGTAGCATTTACTATACAATGAATTAAATGACCTGTAAAACTTCACACGCATTTCATGCAGACTAATTTTAAATGACTTGGCTGCAGTCAGAAAACAGCCCAAATATTTTAATTTGTCAACAAAACTGATATCTACTCCATTGACCTTAATGCACTTACATGTATTACGAAACCGTGTTCCAATCCTTATCACTTGAGATTTGGCTACATTAAGTTTCATATCAATACCTTTTAACTCGGCAAAGCAAATATCAACCATTGATTGGAGGTCACACAGCGATGCTGAAATTAAGATGAGATCATCTGCGTACATGACACATCCCAAGTAAGTATCGCCAATTCTACACCCATGACTAGACCTACTTAATTTTTCAATAATGTCATTCACATAGACAGCAAACAGCACCGGGGATAGAACACCACCCTGCCTAACCCCACACGTTAGGGTTATCATCTCTGATAATATGTTGTCCCATTTCACAAATGCTGCACTCAGACTATACCAACTTATAAGTGTGGTCAAAAGCTCCCGAGGAACCTTTCTGTCCATTAGTTTATTGAACAAAGCAAAGTGATTCACTTTATCAAAGGCTTTAGACATGTCCAGTGCACATACGTTGACAGTGGACCCATGACTTGTAAAGTAGTCGACAACTGCTCTGACTGCAAGGATTGCATGTGAACATCCCAGCCCCTTTTTGAATCCAAACTGCAAATCAGACGTGCAAAAATAGCTGCCATAGTGCTCAAGCATACACATTTCGAAAAGTTTAGATAAATTTGAGCTTAACGTGATGCCACGATAGTTGTCACTATTACCTTTATCTACGTTAGACCCCTTTTCCAAGGGTATGATTATGCCTAGACCAAAACTGGTGGGTACCCTGCCATGCACAAGCATTTGGTTGAACAGAAGCGAGAGCAAAACAACCAGCCTTGGATGAGCATGAACTAGATGTTCCGTCTCAATATGATCCAGACCAGCGGCTTTACCTCGCTTCATTTTACGAATGCATTGGTCAACAATTTCTACTGTTATCAATTTAAATTCAGAAGCTGGATTATACTGGATAAACCTATCGTGAAAGCACTTCTCAAGTTTCTCACTGGCGTTTGCATTATTTGGTGAGCATGCAGCTTTAAAATTGTTAGCAAAGGCCTTAGCAATGTCTTTTGGTTCATTATAACCATCTACAGATAAAGGGGGTCTGCGCTTACTCTTAAATTTGCTTTGCCAGGTTTTCCAGGTTATAATGTAATGTACTGTTTACAGCCCACAGTAATTTTCTACTACTACTAGTCTATACTAGTCTACACGCACATTTGCAGTGGATGATGACAGACTAAGGACTAAAAGAGGAATGTTTTTGTGTATCTATTTATAGACCATTTTGGAAGGAGACCAGAATCTCTTCTCTGTGCATAGCTGCCTTTCGTCGCTGCATGCAGCATAGCATTGAGCCAAGCGTAGGCCTACAATGTAGACCTAGCTATGCTTTCCATCGTACACGTGTACGTATATACAATCCGGCAGGCTTCTATTACAGGCTACTTCTGCGCATGTGCAAACAGACGGAAGAATTCGGCTGTGAAGCTCTGAGTCGTATACGTAGATCATTGGAGTCCAAACGGAAACCAATATTGCAAGACGACGGTTGGGAATTTGATGCATGCTTCCTCCTTGTCGGAAGAACGACCTTCACCTGCCTCATCGTCTTGTTTGTTCTTACGCGCGGAAACACATTATTTATTAGAAAGCCAAATTGCTATGCATCATTATAATCGTCAAGATCATCGTTATAATCATCGTTATCTTCATCATCATCATCATCATCATCATTGTCGTCGTCGTCTTCTTCTTCATCTTCACCATCATTAATTCTGGACGACAGCATTTGGCGTCGATTGGGTACTAATAAATGACTCGATCGTTTGTCGAGGCCATTGCTCCCTTTAGTGTTTGTTCAAGTGATCTTATATCTTCATGTAAGCTTATGCCATCTGTCCAGCGTATAGTCCTGACTTGCCTCTGCTTTCTTTACCTTTCGAATCTTACATGTACCCGGTACATGTAATGGTACTGTACGTGTGGCGTTCGGACAAATGGCATTCTCACTATGCATGTTCAAACCAGCGGAGTCCTTGTTGAACGACTTCACCAAGCACGGTCTTTTCAATGCCTATAATTATTCAGCAGTTTCAGTTTAACGACACCGTGTGATATCAAAGATTATTAGCGTCGCCCTCCTCCTTTATCCACGCTTGGGACTGGCGCTGTCAAGGTGCAAACAGTGGTAAAGTTGATACCTGATGTTGCTGTTGTTTCTTGATTTTCGACAATTTTTTTAGTCTCTGCAGCAATCTTCCGCAACCGGAGGCCCATTTTTGTTGTAACAATTCTGTTCTCTTCTTGGCCTCACATTGTCTAGCATTCCGATCCGTAAAAAGGCGCTATATGAAAATCGGCTATACAACAATTGTCTTTTATATCTTTATCATGGTTTTCTTTGTTAAGTATCTACTTCTCCAGATCCTGTTCATCATTACAACCGCTTGTGAAGTGCGTCCAATTCCTCTTTGTATGTCCTCAACGTTATCGCCATCCTCCGCGAGTTAGACCTACTATGGGGAAAAGTCACTTGTGGTAGGCTATAGCCTGCTCCAGGTGTCATTATGTAGTACACGAAAAATTCAACAAAGTCAAATTTTCAATGAGCTTATGCCCATCTTTCTTTAGTTAGCCTTCAACGCCCGCCTTTCACTTAGGCTACTTTTTCTTTAACGTCTCTATGACTTCATGCCCATCCTTCTTTGATTAACTCATATATGGTAGGCCCATTTTATGATCAAACGTAATTTTTCACACAATTAACCTATTGATAGTAGGCCTACGCTACAAGCAAAATATTTATAGGCCGACTTATTATAACAAAGCCAACGATTGAATGCAAGCACAACTGACGTTCGTCTGTTCTTTTAGACCTGACCGTTGGTACGCCAGCACTCGAATTTTAACTAGTGGCGCAAAAATTACTATGAAATCCCACGCTTCCGTCTGCAGGACTTGCGCTCCTGGTTTATGTCGGCATCAAGGCCGTAGCCAGGATTTGATTTCGGGGGGTGTTTCAATCACCAATTTCCCTTCCTAAAAAATAGATGACCTTTTTTAGTCATCTGGCATATTTCGGGGGGTGTTTTCATGGTTTTATTTCACGGTTTTTACATTATGTGCTCGTAAATGCATTATATTATTTTTCACATTTTCCATTTCGGGGGGTGTTCAAACACCCAAAACACCCCCCTAGCTACGGCCTTGGTCGGCATAGACTTCAAAAATAATTAGCGAACGCATTATAGGCCTAATATTTATCTATTGAGACCAGGGTTTAAAGTGGGTGAGAACGCGTGGACACGGTGTTCCCTCTGCTCTCGAATTTCTTGACTTGCGCGAAGGCCTAGATATAGTGACGATTGTCTTCAAATCAGTGGCGGAGACCTAGGGGGGACAGGGGGGGACGTTCCCCCCCAATGGAGGCGTTGGGGGGGGACGGCCCATGCATTTGTCCCCCCCAATGTTTAAGCGTTAGGGCATGTACACAAACACGTCAGTAGAGTTCTAGAGAAAGAAAAATTTAGCAGATGAAGTTCATATTTCTAATGATAGAAATTCCCGGGCAATCCAGGCTCTAACCAATAGTTATTTAGTCCCACGTTGAATAGTTTGCGAACATTATGCAGTGTGTATAAGATACCTCTTTTAACGTATTACCGGTTATTATAAAAACTTTGCCAACACCCAACGTCACAACTGATATAAAATTTATGGACTCCATCAGGGAAAGAGAAGTTCAAATTACCCGACTTAGGATGTGGCATGTCCTTAATAACACTTGGCTGAAAGTGTTAGGTAAAAGCACAACAGACCTGTGTTCTAAATGCCAATTGCCTGAAGCAACTGAGCATATGCTGCATGCTTGCGTGTATAAAGAATGATATATCAATCTAACTACTTAAAAAATTCGAGGATAAGAAAGTGGAATGCACTGTTAAAAATCTTTAAAGACGTCAACAGCCTTTGTAGCTATAAGATGTCGTTAAACTTCTGATTAATAATAAATAACCATACAACGTCATAATCGGACTTCTGCTACATTCCCTAAAGGTTTCCTTCAGGCTCGAATCAACCTCCAGTTGGAAATTGGGAATAATATGGAAAATAAGTAAGTTAGTATGTAAGTATTTTGTTTATTACTCCTCTTGAAAACGAACAATGGGATATAGAACATCGTTGTTATACATCGGATTAACAACAGGGAATAATAACGTACGATTTAAAATCCCAAGTTAAATATAATATAATTACTAAACTATTATCATCAAACAAGTTAACTATTATTTTTTAACAGAGAATTCCAATTGGAGATGTCTCTTACACACCTCTTTTAACTTTACTAGACTATTATCGTCAAGCAAATTACCTATTATTTTTTAACAGAGAATTCCAATTGGAGATGTCTCTTACACACCTCTTTTAACTTTTCTAAACTATTATCCTCAAAGAAATTAGCTATTATTATTGTTTTAAACTGAGAATACCAATTGGAGATGTCTCTTACACACCTCTTTTAACTTTACTAAACTATTATCGTCAAGCAAATTACCTATTATTTTTTAACAGAGAATTCTAATTGGAGATGTCTATTACACACCTCTTTTAACTTTACTAAACTATAATCATAAAATAAGTTAAGCATTATTTATTTAAACAGAGAATTCCAATTGGAGATGTCTCTTACACACATCTTTTAATTTTACTAATCTTATAAATTATCATCAAACAAGTTAACTATTATTTTCTAAACAGAGAATTCTAATTGGAGATGTCTATTACACACCTCTTTTAACTTTACTAAACTATTATCATAAAATAAGTTAACTATTATTTATTTAAACAGAGAATTCCTATTGGATATGTCTCTTACACACCTATTTTAACTTTACTAAACAATTATCAATTCAAAGCATTTCGACATTGGGGGGGCACTTTTTAAGTCTTAAACAAAGACTATAAGCACTAAAATGACGAGGAAATTTTGTTTATACGACTACCTGAAATGCTACCGTTGTAGTGCTGAAAAGCGAAATGTTTCGAAGTTTGGGGCATATTTCCCTGCCCAAACCCTCCCCATCTATAGGCGCTTCGTGCCTCGGCGGTCGTCATTCGGCCGCTCGTCCGTCCCCCCCAAAGTTCGGACCAGGTCTCCGCCTATGCTTCAAATAGAAGAGTATGTATACGTATAGATATGGTAACGATTGTTTTCAAACAGAAGAGTTTACGTAGATAATTGTGGTTTCGATTGTCTTCAAACAGAAGAAAATGTGAGGGTATAGTGACGGTTGTTTTAAAGCAGAAGAATATACGTATAGATATGGTGACGATTGTTTTCACACAGAAGAGTGGCCTATATACGTAGGCGTGGTTACGATTATCTTCAAACAGAAGAGTCCCAGTAAACCAATATACCCAGCGTGCCGACGTCATTAACACTTGGCGAATCATCCTTGGTCAAAATCTCGTTTTAACCCATTTTAGCCCGAATTTTTTTCCCGAATTTTTTTCTTTTACACTATTGCTTTAGTGACAAAATGAAGAGGAAAAATATTCTGTGAAATTTAATTATATTTTTTCCATAGAAATTTGCACAAAATATGTTTGTTCCAGAAGTGGAACTGTGGGAATGTCAGGTACATGAACATTGTTGTAAGATAATTTCTTATTTAGTTTTGATGAAGTTTCTAGTGAAGCTAAACAGCAAAAAATTCACAGCTTGCATGTCTAGTGGGTTTTGTGAAAGTGTGGGAAGCAACTTTCACGGAGATTAATGTATGTATGTATGTATGTATGTATGTATGTATGTATGTATGTATGTATGTATGTATGTATGTATGTATGTATGTATGTATGTATGTATGTATATATGCATGTATGCAACTATGCATGTATGCATGTATGTATGTATGCATGTATGCATGTGTGTATGTGTGTAAGTATGTATGTATGTGTGTAAGTATGTATGTATGTATGTATGTATGTATGTATGTATGTATGTATGTATGTATGTATGTATGTATGTATGTATGTATGTATGTATGTATGTATGTATGCATGCATGCATGCATGCATGCATGCATGCATGCATGTATGTATGTATGTATGTATGTATGTATGCATGTATGCATGTATGCATGTATGCAACTATGCATGTATGCATGTATGCATGTATGCATGTATGCATGTATGTATGTATGCATGCATGCATGCATGTATGCATGCATGCATGCATGTATGTATGTATGTATGCATGTAATGTAATGTAATTAGTAATTTATATAGCGCCGCTCACAACCAAGGCCATTCAGTAGCGCTCCCAGTGCGATAACCTCATAGAGTACAGAAAGCAAAAATACAAATTTTAATTAGCCATGGTGCTGCTGTTTCCCACAGTTCCACATATGGAACAAAAGTTCAAATTACTAAATTCCTTAGGATAATTGTTTTTAACACAATTTCGATGTATTACACAAATTTCTATACAGTATTTCCCGTTGAAATTAGTTATGAAATTAAAATTTGAAATAAGTAATGACATTGTAATAATTACCTTCTTCTGGACATTTCCAACGGTAACAGGAAATAATTAATGTAAAAAGTAGAAAAATTGTAATTGATTAATTACAAAGAATTTCAATGAAGTTTCACCAAAAATTGATGTATTGTTTATTGCTAAGCACTTCTTGTCCATTACTTCCGGTGGGAAGTTCAAAGTACGTAACCCGTGACATTTTATCCCCCTTGTTCCAGAAGTGGAACTGTGGGCTAAAATGGGTTAATTAACTCAAATTTGCATAGCTATGGTTACGATTGCTTTAGAACAGAAGAGTATACGTAGATATGGTTGTGATTGTTTTTTCGAACAGAAGAGTAGGCCTAGATATCTACATGTACGTAGCTATGGTTACGATTGTTTTCGAACAGAACAGCATACGTAGATATGGTGACGATTGTCTTCAAACAGAAGAGTATACGTAGCTATGGTTTCGACTGTTTTCGAACAGAAGAGTATACGTAGATATGGTGACGATTGTCTTCAAACAGAAGCGTTACGTAGATATGGCTACGATTGTTTTCGAACAGAAGAGTATACGTAGACATGGTTACGATTGTCTTCAAACAGAAGAGTATACGTAGCTATGGTGACGATTGTTTTCGAACAGAAGAGTATACGTAGACATGGTTACGATTGTCTTCAAACATGCAGAAGAGTTACGTAGATATGGTGACGATTGTCTTCAAACAGAGGAGTCTACCTAGATATGGTTACGATCGTTTTTAAACAGAAGAGTATACGTAGATTACGATTGTTTCGAACAGAAGAGTATACATGTAACCTACGTAGATATGGTGACGATTGTTTTCAAACGGAAGAGTACACAGATATAGTTTACGATTGTTTTCGAACAGAAGAGCATACGTAGATATGGTGATGATTGTTTTCAAACAGAAGAGTTTACATAGATAATAATGGTTTCGATTGTCTTCAAACAGAAGAGTATACGTAGACATAGTTTACGATTGCTTTCGAACAGAAGAGTATACGTAGATATGGCGACGATTGTCTTCAAACAGAAGAGTACATATGTAGATATGGTTACGATTGTTTTTAAACAGAAGAGTAAGCTTATACGTAGATATGGCAACGATTGTTTTCGAACAGAAGTGTATATTATACGTAGATATGGTTTCGATTGTCGTAAAACAGAAAAGTATTCGTAGATATAATTATGATTTCGATTGTGTTGATTCAGAATAGTAATAGAGTAGCCTATATAGGCCTACGTATGTTACGAGAGTCTTCAAACAGAAGTGTAATAGAGTAGGCCTATAACTGGCTATAAGAGTATACGTAGATGTGGTAAAGATTGTTTTCAAACAGAAGAGTATACGTACATGTGGTTACAATAACTGCATGTCTTCAAACGAAGGAAAGGCAAGACGTAGAAAATGGCTACGGTAGGAGTAAGAGGGTCACTTGGCTCCCATGGAAAATTGACCCCATTTTTTGGCTTCTACTTTTTGCGTTATAATTTTTAACTAAATATTTTTTCGCATCAGAGCAGTCATGATACTGATTTATACACAAAGGGAGACTGATGCATTCACATTTAGAGACATCCATCCATGAAGGATATAATAATTATCCACGCGCCTATAAATTCCTGCTTTGCATCTTCAAGATCCTGCATGCTGATTAATTTAGCCGTCATCATTGTGTTTCACCCTCCTTCAAAAAGGTCTGCGGGCGTCAAATAGCACAATGGGACAAATATGGATAGCATACGACCTTGTCAAGTAAGGATCGAGTAGCTAAAGAAAAATCACTCGGCCTATATGGAATGGGTTAGGCCCGTATACATGGCGATGCGATTGACGTTTGAAGTTAATTCATGCTGACTTTGTTTGGACCGGGAGCGCTTCTGAGTGGGCTTCTTGATGGAGCGCTGTATAAATTCTTGAAATGAATGAAAGAATGACTTTGTGTTGCCAGAGGACGCAAGAGGTCACGAACTCAAATGAATTTTTGACCCATGCATGCAAAGCATAGGTCACATCCTTACATTTGAATGTATATACTATAGCGGAAAATGTCGTGGACTTGATGTCGAAACGCAAGGGTCACTTGCAGCAGCAGCAGCAGCAGCAGCAGCAGCAGCAGCAACCGATCATCTGTCTATCATCACCCATACAATGTTTCGTTTGTCAATTAAACGGGAATCGTGTGGCCTATATATAGACATAGGCCTACACTTCAACATCACAGACTAATATAGCCGCCATAATAGCATTGCTTCAATGACAATGAAATATCATAGGGTCATATACACTCAGTGGTCAAAACTTCATCCACATCCAGATCATTATGATTTTAAGCCCAGGTTAAGCCTCTACTTATAATGGATATCGTCATCAAGACTTTAGGCTCTTTTTTATTCATCGATGATTCCGTTGAGCTGCAACTGCAAGCCATCGATTCCGATAACACTTGGGTAAAAAGAATGCGCATTAAACTATTGTCTCTGGAGTCGAGATGATGTCATAAATCAATTTGGTCGTATTTTGCGGCAGAGATTTGTCCAAGAAATTCATCAAATTTCACGCAAGGGTGCGCACTTGTATTTTATTGCGCCCTTAAAAAGACTCTACATTGCGTACACACACGCACAAGCACAAGCGCGCAAACATGTATAGGCCTATGTGTGTGTGTAGGTCTATGCTCATGTATTGTATGTGTGCATTATGTGTATAGGTATGTAGCCTGTGTAATGTGCATATAGGTTGAGTATGCATGTACGTACGTACGTACGTACGTATGTATGTATGTATGTATGTATGTATGTATGTATGTATGTATGTATGTATGTATGTATGTGCTTGTAGGTATGCATGACATTGCATGTATGTATGCGTGTATGTACGCATATATGTAGCATCAGTGTGTAGGCTATTTATGTATAGGCCTATTTGTGTATAATACTGTATATACAGAGACAGTCGTCGGTCATGAGCGTACAACGTCATTATTCTATACGAAGATGACGAATGATCCCATCGTTGTGCGTGCTATCTAAGATCCCTGCGGATGGCAATTGACGTCACGAAACAAGATGGCGTCTTCGTCTAGAATGGATTCGGTTGCTGCTGCTCGACTCCGATGAATTAGTGTCGTTTCTGTCCTGCATGTCAGGCGCCGTCGCTATTGATAGTCTAGACGGCGAAATTACCAAAGAACCGATCGAATAGCCGGAAAACGTCCAGATGAGCAGGGATCGACCCGGATCTGGGGATGAACTGGCCGCGGGATCGATTCTATTTTACCCCTCACCGTCAAATTCGAAGGGAAGGCAGTTGCGGCCACGATTGGCCACCGTAATAGCCTATATATAGGCTACTGCGGGTACACCCGTCCTTGTCCCGAATGTGCATTTGTTTCTGAGGCTCGATGTATTGTGCGAAGCCATACAGGCTCTACTGCTTAACGCATCAAATCCTGCATGTTATATTTTATGTCTGTAATTCTATCGTCCGAAGGGAGTGTTTTTAAAATGGTATCAATATTTATCGGGCCGACTGGTTATAACAAAGCCGAAAATAGCCAATCCTAAGAGACAGAAAGACAGACAAGCAAGCAGGCAGACAGACAGATAGGCAGACAGACAAACAAAGAGGGTGAATAGACTGAATATATATAAATATATATATATATACACAAATCGATACAATGACTGCAGATACAAGCAGAGTTACACAGAGAAGCACCGACCGTATACAGATATTGGAAGTGGATGTACAAGTGCACGGATGGGTTGGTAGGCGGATGGATGGACGGATGGATGGATGAGAGGATGGATGGAAAGATGGATGGATGGGAAGATGGGTGGATAGACGGATGGATAGCCGTGAAGGTCGAATACGAATGGCGTTTATCGTTTATGAACGTCCCCCAGCGAAGAAATCGATGCATTAACAATGCCAGTCAAATCTCATTGTCTTACAAGGCTGCAGTGACTTGCATGTTGTGCGAAGGACTATAATTAATTTTTATAGCCTGCAGTCTATGAGTCTGCAGCAGAATAATGGAGGATGGACGGTCAAACGTTGACTTCAGGATGATGATCTATCGCTAAGATTCTCTGAAACGGCAGCCAACTCCGGCGTAATATATAATTGCATATATAAATGTATGTGAATGTAGGCTATTATATAAAATATGCAATTATATATATATACACACCAACATACACGCATACACACACGTATGCACGCATATATATGTAATTTTATATATATATGTATATATATATATGGGCCATATATGTGGGCCATATTTAGGGATATATTTGGACCTCGATCAAGTGCATCATGCATAATGTAAAGCTGTATGTATGCATAAACTGATGAGTGCTTAATTATAACAATGTATACAATCGTCTCATCTGATGATTGCAAAGCTCTCCTCCGACCTTCATAAAGGCTGCAGATGGTGATTTCATAATTGTGATGAAGCAGCTATAAAGCGCTTCCTGGAAAATTCTTCTCTCTCCATTATTTCGTTATTCCCTTAGGTGCATGTATACAGGCAATTGTAAGCGAAATTAACCTATTCTCTTTACGCCTACGTGTGTCTCTCTCTGTCTGTCTGTCTGTCTGTCTGCCTGATCTCTCTGCCAGCCATTCTGTCTCGAAGAGTGACGCACAGTATATATACGCCAGTGACGGACAGAGCGAGAAATGTGTTCAGAGAGGTGTGTGTGTGTAAGCGTGAAGGAAGTGACTGAAAATAAGATAATAGCGCTATATAATTATGGTCCGATGGATAGACGGTCTCATGCAGGCAGGCAGGCAGGCAGGCATAGCGACAGGAGTTCTAACCGGACTTCTCCATCTTCCTCAATCTTCAGGCTTGCCGCTCCTCTCTATATTGTGGCGAAATTCGCCTGAGCCGCCTCCGCGGTCTTGTTTACGCCGTCGATTGGCTTCGTGGGCGGTCGATTCGCGTCGTCGTTCGCTCGTGCCTAGAGGTCCCCTCCCCTCCTCCTTCGCCCCTCGCACCTGTCCGGACCTCTGACGGCGGATCTTTTGGCGCGAAGTCCCCTCTGTAGTGCGCATGCGCGGATCTTTTGGCGCGAAGTCCCCTCTGTAGTGCGCATGCGCGGATCTTTTGGCGCGAAGTCCCCTCTGTAGTGCGCATGCGCGGATCTTTTGGCGCGAAGTCCCCCCTGTAGTGCGCATGCGCGGATCTTTGCCCGCCAGGTCCCCTCGCACCTGTCCGGACCTCTGACGTCGGACCCCCTCTGGTGCGCATGCGCGGATCTTTTGGCGCCAAGTCCCCTGTCCCCTTGGACCTGTATAAATAGGACCGCTGCCCGCGTGAATTAGCTCAGATGTCACCGGGAAGTCTGCGGGAGCTCCGTCCGTTTTAGAAGTTCGGTCCAGTCGAGCTCAGCCGTCAGTCGCCTGTGGGAGCTGCCGTCGCCGTCGCTGGGAATCGGTCGTCGGGGCTCGGCGTTGCCGCCGCCGCAGTACGTCGCTGCCGCTGCCGTGTAGTTTCCGTGTTCGACGCAGTGTGGCGCCCCCGTTGTCAGCCATTGCTGTGGGAGCTGCCGTTGGGTACAAGACCGTCCGCTGCTGGGGAACGATAGTTCGCGGTGTATCACGTGCAGGCCTGCTGCTGACGTGTGGAGTTGTGATCGACAATATATCGTCTGAAAACGTCTGTTGTCTTCGTGTCTTCGTGCGGTGGGGGGAACACTGTTAAGCCCTTCGAAAGACGACGGAGGCCGGACTTGCGCCCATCTGGAGCGACACGCAAGCCTTACCACCTGGTGGGAGAGATCGTCATCCACTCTCCCGTCAGCCGCTAGAGGGCGCGGGCGGTTTCCGTTACACTGGTACCAGAAGTGGGGTACGCAGTTGTTGCAGCCGACGAATAGACGAGTCTTCCGAAGATGATGGACGACGACGAGGTAACGTTCCGGCAGCCGAGACTTTTCGAGTTCAGCACGCCTGCTGATGTCTCTCCGCCTGCTGTGGGAAGAACGACGATGGAGAAGCAGCCGAGCCGTGGCCGACTGATCGAGCTCATTTCTGACGATGGTGAGGAGCTGGTGGAGACGAGTCCCCGTGTGAGGACGGAGACAACGGATTCGTCGAAGGAGTTGTTGGAGAACTTCGGAAGTCTCCTGCGGAACCGACCGACGCCAATGAAGCCGGGTCGATTCGACGGGACTGGGTCCCTGGAATCCTTTCTAGTACAATTCGAGGTATGCGCTCGTCACAATCGATGGACAGACGCGGACAAAGTGGATCATCTACGCTGCGCGCTAGAGAAGGCTGCGACGCAACTTCTTTGGGATTTCGGCGCGCAAGCTGACGTAAGTTACGCCCAACTGGTGGAGCGTCTCCGACAGAGATATGGGACGGACGGACAAGCTGAGACGTTCCGTAGTCAGCTGTATTTTCGACGTCAAGGGGCCGGAGAAAGTTTGAGCGACTTATTACACGAGATTCGCAGACTCGTTGTATTGGCCTATCCTGTCCCGTCCAACGAGACGACGCAGATTATCGCAAGAGACTCGTTCCTGGAAGCTTTGCGAGACAGGGAGCTTTCGTTGAAAGTTAGGGAGCGTGAGCCGAAGACTCTGGATGAGGCTTATCGGACCGCTCTACGCTTAGAGGCCTACCAGAGAGCCTCTGAGAATGACGATCATCGGAGACCGTCGAACCGTGTCCGTGGAACGCAAGAAGTCGAGCCGACCGACCAGCTCCAGTCGACTCTGGACCGCTTCTTGGCGACACAGCGTGACGATCAGCGTCGTTGGCAGCGAGAAATGGAGCGGAAGATGGACGAGCAGTTCCGGGAGCTACGGAACCAGTCTACGATCGAAGACGATGGATCGAGACGAGATCAACGGCCTGGGGACCGCCGATTGGGAGATCGCCAGCCGGAGACTACGAGGAGAACCGTGACCTGTTATGGATGCGGCCGAGTCGGTCACGTGATCCGAGATTGCCGTCAGTCGCGCCGCTTCCGGAACCGGCCGAGTGACGAGGAAACGACAGGAGGAGACGCACTTGCGCCATCGACATCTGTGGTGGTGAACCACACGACACGTCCGAAGCTGCCCGACCGCGCCAGCAGTAATGCCGTTTACGTTCGTGGAAGGATCAACGACCGACTGCAGATGTCTCTCATCGACACCGGATCCGAAGTGAGCCTGGTTCCGTCTTCAGCCGTTGAAGGGTTAGAACTCCGTTCTTGTACACGCTTGTTGATGGCTGCTAATGGCTCGAATATTAATGTTTTGGGCGAGGTCCGGTTACCCCTTAGATTTTGGGATGGTTTTGAGGTCCATGCTAACTTTTTAGTCTCTGACCAGATTTCCGAACCGATGTTAGGAATGGATTTCTTGAGGGAACAGCGTTGTCGCTTGAGTTTTGGTAACGGGGCTCTGTTTATTGGTCGCAAACGTGTCCCCCTGGTGAGAGGGAATGGCTCAATGTGGTGCCGGCGTGTAATGGTCGCCGAGGAAATAGAGTTACAGCCCAAATGCCAAAGTGAGGTGCCTGTGAAAACCGTATACGGAGATTTGACCTCGGTGGCTCCCGCGTGGATAACGGAGGATCACGAGATCCGTCCCGAAGTTCACCTTGCCCGTGTAGTGTTAGGCGATGAGACTAATGCGCACGAGAGAATAGTAGACTTGAATGATCGTCCGGTGGAAGATGAACCGATAGATGTAAGGAAGATTAGTGGGAATAAAGACGCTTCGCCTAGTGAGTTAATGTTAACAGAGGATGTGTCGCCGGAAATCCGGGAACGGACGAGAAGTTTGTTAGAAAAGACGTCGGTGAGCACACATAAGATTGAGACAGATGCCCATCCGGTGAGACAAGCGTTAGGAAGTCACCCGATGCCGCATAGGATTGTTATTGATAATCAGTTGGACAGTACGCTTGCTGATGGAATTGTGGAACCCGTAGTTAAACGAGAGCAGTCTCTCGAGGTAGCACATGTAGAGGTAACCTGTGGACATTTCGGTGTGCGCCGAACTAGGTGGCGGTTTAGACGCAGGGCCTTTAGGGTTGGTTGGTCGGGAACCGTAAAGAGGTTTAGTCAGCGATGCTCTCCCTCTGCCCAATACCACCGAGGTCAACTGCCCAGGCAGGGTCCCTTGAAACCCTTACCCTGTGGGAAGCCTTGGGAACGGTTTAGCATGGATATTACTGGTACCCACCCGCGTAGGCGTAGAATTTTGACGGTGATGGACGGGTTCGTTAAATGTGTAGAAGCCATTCCACTGGCTGATTATAAGGTTAATTCCGTGGCTGGGGTTGAGACAAGTTTTGACGGGATCCTTTTTGGGGAAAGTCGCAAGCAGCCATCAGAGTGTGACATTGCCCCTCGTCCGCATAACGAGTCCGCCGATGTTGATGCTTCGTCGCCGGTGACTGTGAATTTCCAGGATGGCCGACCAAAGCGTATGGTCCGTCGTCCGGCTCGCTACGAATAGACGTTTATTGTGAAAAGAGAATTGAACTCTGAGACCTTTCGATGAACATGAACACTGAACTCTGAGACTCTTTTTCGTGAAATGGACTATGGACATTTGTGAACGCTCAAGTTGTTGCGTTGCTTAATTGTACGTTGCTATGTGTGGCCCGTTGGCCGTTTCTCGCTGTTGAAATGTGTATAACTCGTGCTTTTTCGTCAGTTTGGCCCGTTGGCCGTGTCTCGTTACCATGAAACTTAGTGTAAAGTGTTGTGGCTCGTTGGCCCATTTTTATGGACTCTTTGCATAATGAACGATGGACATTTCGTGGACGTTGGTCCTTTCTTTTGTTTGGTTCCGCTTCTGTTGTTACGACTTGCAAGTCGTTCGAGGGCAGAATTGTTGCCATTGGCCCGTTGGCCGGTTACTGTATAATGCGGACGGTCTAGGGGGTTCCTTGTTTCCGGGAGGGTGTGTGGGCCCTGACCCCTCGAAATAGGGACATTTCGAATCGTGGTGGGAGGAAGATGTGGCGAAATTCGCCTGAGCCGCCTCCGCGGTCTTGTTTACGCCGTCGATTGGCTTCGTGGGCGGTCGATTCGCGTCGTCGTTCGCTCGTGCCTAGAGGTCCCCTCCCCTCCTCCTTCGCCCCTCGCACCTGTCCGGACCTCTGACGGCGGATCTTTTGGCGCGAAGTCCCCTCTGTAGTGCGCATGCGCGGATCTTTTGGCGCGAAGTCCCCTCTGTAGTGCGCATGCGCGGATCTTTTGGCGCGAAGTCCCCTCTGTAGTGCGCATGCGCGGATCTTTTGGCGCGAAGTCCCCCCCTGTAGTGCGCATGCGCGGATCTTTGCCCGCCAGGTCCCCTCGCACCTGTCCGGACCTCTGACGTCGGACCCCCTCTGGTGCGCATGCGCGGATCTTTTGGCGCCAAGTCCCCTGTCCCCTTGGACCTGTATAAATAGGACCGCTGCCCGCGTGAATTAGCTCAGATGTCACCGGGAAGTCTGCGGGAGCTCCGTCCGTTTTAGAAGTTCGGTCCAGTCGAGCTCAGCCGTCAGTCGCCTGTGGGAGCTGCCGTCGCCGTCGCTGGGAATCGGTCGTCGGGGCTCGGCGTTGCCGCCGCCGCAGTACGTCGCTGCCGCTGCCGTGTAGTTTCCGTGTTCGACGCAGTGTGGCGCCCCCGTTGTCAGCCATTGCTGTGGGAGCTGCCGTTGGGTACAAGACCGTCCGCTGCTGGGGAACGATAGTTCGCGGTGTATCACGTGCAGGCCTGCTGCTGACGTGTGGAGTTGTGATCGACAATATATCGTCTGAAAACGTCTGTTGTCTTCGTGTCTTCGTGCGGTGGGGGGAACACTGTTAAGCCCTTCGAAAGACGACGGAGGCCGGACTTGCGCCCATCTGGAGCGACACGCAAGCCTTACCACCTGGTGGGAGAGATCGTCATCCACTCTCCCGTCAGCCGCTAGAGGGCGCGGGCGGTTTCCGTTACAATATAATCACACCTCGGGCATTCCACTTAAAACTGAAATCTCACGTTCAAGAATTCCTTTTCTTTGACGCATATCCGATGATTCCAATCGTCCGTTTTCCAGTTCTCGACAAATAATCGACACCCACCAATCACCATACATGTAGCAGCCAGTCAGTTTATCTCCTGAGCTGTAGGCCTACCTCTGGCAACCGGAATTCTTTCGACAACCATCGGATTCAACGCAGCGCTCGTGAATAGAAAATCTAAGTGGCGCTTTAGGTACACGATTGCGAACAAGCCAGAATGTGCGGCGGAAATTTGTTGCTGTTTCGTGAGTCTTCTAGATAAAGCAGGGCCTACCTCATCTTATCATCTGAGTCCTAAATATGGGACATTTTTTAAACGTCTTGGCGCAAACAGAGTTAAGCCATGTAAAAAAATGTTCTGCAGTGGGTGTTAGAAACAGCAAGTAAGATATAGTCGTCGTCGTGCGATTAAATATCTGAGCAGATAATTATGTAGACAGTAACCGTGTGGGCTTACTCAGGCCTATAGAGTAGGGTATACAGTCGGGACTAAGCTAATTAATTATACATTGGGTGTGCCTTGAAGTTGCCTTAATTCCCATTCCGTTTGCTGGAAACAGGCATTTTCAGGCAGAAAAACATTTACCATTAACAACTGCTCAACGCACTGGAGAGAGAGTAGGCTAACTCCGCCACTGGTTGCACTCTGCCAGTACCAGTCCCAGGCCTGGATAAAGGAGGGGGGCGTCGCTAATGATTTTTTGTTACCACACAGTGACGTACGTTAAACTGCAATCACCACCGTGCACTGGAGAGAGTGTATAGACTCGATGCAGATCTATTACGTTCACTGTGAAACTTTCAAGTTACCAAACTCACATATAGGCCTAGACACATCCATGTCGGCTTGCATGCATATAATTATGTGTATAGTATTCATAGTGTGTCAAATACGTTTGTGTGTCTGCGTGTGTCTGCGTGCATGTGCGTGCGTGTGCGTCCTTCCATACATAACCCATCCACCCAACCATCCGTCCATCCATCCACCTACCTACATGTATATCTCAGGATTTATGTGTATAATTATTATATAGCACGGTCCGTGCACAGGAATCTTAAGGGCACACGGCGCTCATTTATATACGCCGTTATACGGGTATACAGCGCTGGTGAAGTATTCCCCGGATCATTTCACTGAATAATGAGGTCGTATATATATATATATATATTAGGGTGGCCCTTAAAAATGAAAGTTAAAAATAATCTACTGGCACCCCTCCAATCTATTTCAATTATGAAGAAAATAATTTGTGCAAAAACTCTTTGCAATAGGGCGATATTTAGGGGTGCCCCCCGAGCTCTCAAGTTTCAATAATGTACGAGTAAACTTCCAAATTATAATTGGAATCGCAAACTGAAATTTTCAGTGCTTTAATACATTCTGTCGGCCTACTAATGTTTGCAATGCTTCAGCATTTAATATTTAGTAGCCTACTTACTTATTTATTAAAATTATGTGAGCTCTAAAATTTTAGCCACTGTACAATTTTAAATATATGTTTTTTAACGTTTGTTGTCTGGTTGAAAAAAGGTGGCATATATTTTATGAGGAGTTGTTTAATGCAAGGAAAGACATTTGATTTTAGTCTACTATTGGAAACATAGGTCTACATTGTCAGACATAGTAAATACGAAATATTACAAATAATTATTTATAATTAATTATGCAAGTACGCGAGGAGGGAAAACAAGTGTCTATCTAATTGGCTCTTATGAGCCTGAAATTCTTGGAGCAAAGTTGCCATCGTATCGTCAAACTTTTGGATACTTTATGCATCTACCCAAAGTTGGCAAGCAGACAGTCCGTTATTCCAGTCAACAGGCTATAGAAAAAGCCAATATATTTTGGAACCGACCTGGTATACCTATAAGAGGTAAAAAGCATTGTATTGACAAGTTGGAGTCGGTGTTCGTGGAATGGAAAGGACTTAAAAAGCACAGACACCGAACAGCTACAGCTCACAAGATTAAGGAGGAGACATTTATTGAGAGACTAGATGACCTGTTTGATATTGCCCATGCAGACGCTCTCACAGTGATCTCCATTCCTGAAGACAGAGACTTTCTACTCTATCAAAGGCAGAAGGGACGTCCAGGTTCAGTTGGTGTAGCTGACATGGTGGATATGCGTCGAAGACAGCGTGCACAGGAACGGAAGGAAGTGGAACAGATGCTCAAAAAAAGAGCACAGGAAGAGCTTGCGGCGTGTACAAGCCGGTTGGTACTGGATACCGATTCCTGTTCAAGTGATGAAGAATCAAGTGATGAAAGTGGTGGGCCTGATGTTGGATGTAAAGGAAACAAAACCTGCGGCACTAACACTAGTAAAAATGAAGCAACTGCGCCCAAACGAGCCAGAATCAATATTCTGTCTCCTGGTCTGACATCGGTTTTGGACAGAACAAAGATTTTGTTAAGAAATGCTACATTCGTTCTTAGCGAAGTGGCTTCCAGCCTTGGCTGTGACGTCAAGACTTTGAATATCAACCGACATTCCATTCAACGAGCCAGGGCGAGCAACAGAACCACCAAATCAAACAGCCTTCAATCCGAATTTTCCGCCTTAGTTCCTTTAACCGTTCATTGGGACGGCAAGTTTCTGGAAGATTTGACATCACGCGAACATGTTGACTGTCTTCCAGTTCTGATCTCAGGGGTAGGAATTGAACAGTTACTGGGCATTCCAAAACTATCCTCAGGAACAGGCTCAGCTCAAGCATCTGCAGTCGTCCAGTGTTTGAGAGAGTGGAATGTTCAAGATCAGCTTGTTGCTTTGCGCTTTGACACCACAGCCAGCAACACAGGTCATCGCTCAGGTGCATGTTTCCTAATAGAGCAAGCATTGAATAAAGATCTCCTTTTCCTGGCATGTCGACACCATGTTATGGAACTAATTGTTGGGGCTGCATTCGAAAAAACTTCCATTGGAACTTCTACTGGACCTGATGTTCTTCTTTTCATGAGGTTTCGAGACCACTGGAAATTCATTGAAAGCGACAAATTTCGTCAGATCCTTTGGTGGAATCATTGGTGGCCCCACACCGTTCTGATATCTTGGGAGTTTTCTCATAGACATTTAGCAACTGCACAGCCACGAGACGATTACAGGGAATTTCTCGAGCTCTCAGTTGTCTTTCCTGGAGGTGTTCCTTCTCGTGGAATTCGGTTTCGAATACCTGGCGCTATGCACCGGGCACGATGGATGGCAAAAGTCATCTATACCATAAAGATGTGGCTCTTTTTCTTGCTCAGTTCAAGAAGACTGCTGCAGAAGAACGCAGCATTCGTGATATTGCCATCTTTTCAGTTGTTGTCTACCCGAAATCCTGGATAACTGCGCCAATTGCTGTGGAGACTCCTCTGTATGACTTCACTCTCACGGCAAACCTTCTCACATATCCACATACTACAATTTCTTCTGCTACAAGCAAAAACCTAGGGCTTCATCTCTGGTATTTGTCTGAAGAGCTTATTGGGCTTGCTCTTTTTGATTCAAGGGTATCCAATGACTCCAAGAAGCCAGGACTTTTTTAACGTGCAGTTTTACACAAAATGTACAGTTCTAAATGGATTCGTGCAGTTGTAGAAGCACTTCCGTCACGTTCCGTGTAGTTAAAACTACTAAAATATGTCATTTTCCTCAGATTGGGAGCAATTTACCATGGAGGATGAGAAAGGAGAGAAGAGGATGTGCAGTTCTAAAAATTCCTTAAAAACAGCCCTGCAAGAAGCTAATGATTGCTGCCATTCAAGAAGTAGCCCCAGATCATCCGCCTAAACGACCCAGCGTGAAGTCAGATGCATTTCTTGGCACCAGCGGTCTGGAACAATAATTATTCTGTACAACCAACTCCAAGAAACTGTTCCAGGTGCTTGGTCTGCATGGACTATCTGAGATGATGCTTTCCAAAGATCCTGCTCTTTGGGAAGAGCATGAAGCATTTCGAGAAGCACAAGCAGTACTCAAAGGGTTGGCTGTCGTCAATGATAGAGCTGAACGTGGTGTGGCACTCATCCAGGACTTAAATAAAAAGCTATCAAAAGATGAGGATCAGCTTCAATTTCTCCTGCAGGTTGTCAGTGAACATCGACGACAGTTCCCTGACTGTACGAAAAGAAATTTCGTGTCAAATTAGTAGAAAGCAGTGATTCCTGCATTTTATTGTCCTGCATGCACTGATCATTTACTTCTGTGACCAGCTGAACAGTGAACAATAACTGAATTATAATTGAACAGTAAACACTTGTTTCATTGGTATTGTTGCATCACTAGAGTGCATTTTAGTCATCTCTGTAAAATTCTGAGTGACAGTGTGTTGAATATAGTTTGGCTGAAATTGTATGATTCAATTGATCATATTTATATTAAGGAAAACATTTCGGCGCTCGAGGGGCACCCCTAAATGTTTTGCAATTCCAAAATCCTTTTCAACATAATGTTATTTCTATAATTGGCATGGATTGAAAGGGTGCCAGACAAAATTTTACGAATTTTATTTTTTGGCTGTATGCTAAGGGCCACCCTAATATATATATATATATATATATATATATATATATATATATAAAGTCGAGGTCGTACACGGTCGCTAGACAGAAAATGCCTACGATCACATTTACATGATATAATATTATGTTCAGGGGCGGATCCAGGGGCCAATCCGGCCATCCCCCCATTTAAAAATTGCATGGGACGTGTCCACCCCCATTTGGTTTCAACAAGCCATTAAATAAATGCAGTGGGAGAGATAAACAGGATACCAGGCCTCCCGATTAAAAATTCACCCCCCTCCCCTTCATTTGACTTACCATACTCCCGACTATGATGACTGACGACTACTAAAAAAGGTCATCAATTTTTTCGGCAACGAATAAGACGAACTGTTTCCCCTGTCCCACCAACTAGACCGAAAATTTTGGTCCCCCTTCGAAAATTTCTGTATCCGCCCTTGTGTTCAGGGGCAGATCCAGGGGTGCCAATCCGGCCATGCACCCCCATTTAAAAATTGCATGGGACGTGGCCACCCCCATTTGGTTTCAACAAGCCATTAAATAAATGCAGCGGGAGAGAAAAGCAGGATAACATTACTCCCGACTCGATGACTGACGATTAAAAAAGGTCATCAACTTTTTGGCGGCTAAAATTGTATCTTTTTGTATCTTTTTCTTCCTGGAAATTAGACGAATTACTTTAAAAAAGTCATCAGATTTTTCGACGACGAAGAAAACGAAATTTTTTCCCCCTGTCCCAACAACAAGACCGAGAATTTTGGCCCCCCTTCGAAAATTTCTGTATCCGCCCTTGATTATGTTGTGTCCTATAAGCTAAAGTTACTAAGTCTCTATAGACAGATTAATTATAAGGTCGGCATCAGCGGCTCCTGCAATCAATTAAATTCATTAGCATTCAACGCTGCAGTTGCGATGTGAAACAAGATTTCATATGAATGATAATATGATAATATCACAGACCCACGCGTGCACTCTTTCGAGCGCATTGAATGCCATCATGGCCCGCGGAAGGTTACACAAGAGCCGTGTCAGTGCAAGGAATGGTTCGCAGCTGCTGTACTGCTGCAAGGATTAGCAGGCCACCGGAATGTGAGCTCAAGGTTCCCCGGCTGCAGACAAGTTTATTTATGGCTATCAATCGTATAGAAGAGCAACAACGTCAAATATATATATATATATACATGTATATATTTGTGTGTATATTGTATATATATATATATCAAGCAAATGTTCGTATTGCATAGCTGCAGAGCTCAACACACATCACGCCAGAATATTTTTTGCTATAAACACAAAATGCAAGGATAGATTATTGCAGCAACAAGAGACTATATATATTAATTTATCAGAAACAGCTGTGTCTAGAATTATAGACTACGTGTATATAGAAGGTTGGTGCTAAGCGTTATAAGTTGCAAACAGCCATACCCGTTTACATTTTACAGCCTTCCAATAGACTTTCGTCTATGAGCGATGAGAACGCCCTTGGCCTTTGTGAGGGACGGAGATTGTATGGCTGGCATTTGAGGAAGGGATACGTCGACGTTAATTGGCATTGCTGATGAGACGCATCGTAGTCCATGGTTGCCCTTAACCTTGCGTCGAATCCAGTCATCAAGCCTCTCTAAGGCTCTCTTAGACTATACGAACTTATATATACTGCAGAATTTCGCGTAATTTCACGAGCATCTGCAATAGACTAATTATACGACATCATATGTAGGCTACCCTTAGAGAAAGTGAGATACATGTGTAGTACACAAACTGTGACCAAATCATTCTGACTGACTTTTGAAATTGATGATTAGCCCGTTTAAAAAGAACTAATTTAGGTTGTCTCCTAACGAATTTGTTTAACAGCCACAATGCCACATCCATGCACAGCTATAGGCTTTATCTTGGAACGTATCGTCTCGTATTCATGTGACGAGTATCCTAAGTATCCAAAGTATCCTAAACATCATAAGTATCCTAACTCCTAAGTATACTAATTATTCTATAGTATGCGTAACCGTGACTCCTGGTCACCATGGACTCCAGCGATTGTCTTCCTCGCTTATCGTCTAAGCGTATACACACTTGCCAGACATCTTCCTGTGTTTATGCAGCGCACGCATTCTTAGACACGCGTGCACGAGTGGCATTACGTATAACGTATACGTCTCTAATCGCAGACCATAACTTCAGCAACATACATGTTATAGAAAAATGTCTTTACCTGATGGATGTGCACAGAACAGATCCCACCGGAAGTTGAGTAGACACGTGACCAACCAAACGGAAGCTTGGTTTCGAACTGGGAAACGCCTATACCGATGATTTCGCGTCTACTACGAGAGTGAGTGTGTGTGTGTGAGAGAGAGAGAGAGAGAGAGAGAGAGAGAGAGAGAGAGAGAGAGAGAGAGAGAACGAGAGAGAGAGAGAGAGAGAGAGAGAGAGAACGAGAGAGAGAGAGAGACAGATACACCGCCTCCGCCTCCAAACAGCAAGTTGTCGGAAGAGATAATGGTGAAACGACAATGGAAAAATGTTGACTGACAGACAGACAGATGTATCCGGTCGCCCTCCCCTCTCTGCCTCTGTCCTTGCCTCTGCCTCTGCCTCGGTCTCTGTCTCTGTCTCTCCTCTACCTCTGTCTTTGCCTCTGTCTTTGCCTCTGCCTCTGCCTCTGCCTCTACATCTGCCTTTGCCTCTGTCTCTGTCTCTGACTCTGCCTTTGCTTTTGCTTCTGCCTCTGTCCCTGTCTCTACCTCTGCCTCTGTCTCTGTCTCTGTCTCTCTCTCACCAGACCATCGGGACATGGGCTGCTCAGCTCTCGACTCCACTATATGTGCATACTGCATACTCATCTGGCTGAACCCAGAAGGCAGCCTATTTGTTATTTGCGTTTTATGGGAGGAAGTAGATTATGCTGCTGCTGCTGCTGCTGCTGGCGTACAGTGTTTCCGCTGCAGTTACGCCACCACTTGAGTGTGTCTATATGATACTGTATCACTTGAGTGTGTCTATATGATACTGTATCACTTGAGTGTGTCTATATGATACTGTATCACTTGGCTCCATATAAATTATGTCCTAATCTAAACACTGCTGATAGCAGATGACAAGTCGGACCTATTAACGCGTGAAAAAGTTTCTCAGCTTAGCCACCATGCATGTAAACCATGCATTAATCATGTTGTTTGTTTGTTTGTATGTATGTGCACTTGTTATAGCGCCCCTTCAAGCTCTCTCTACTCAGAGGCGCTCCCGAATGCAGAGCGGACACTGCATCGGAGTTTCACGCCGAAGCGCTGAGCAATTGTGAGTGAAGGACTTGCCCAGGGTCCTTACGCGGCGAGGTGGATTCGAACCTCGAACCTTCCGGCTTCAAGGCAACAACGCCACCACTACACCACCGCGCCCCACGTTGTGTTAACGCTATAACATTAATGTCTACTATGATGACCGACACCATATAATTATGTTACATGGACATAGTTTGTCTGGCAAAGAGCGCAGAGCCTCGACCCTTTTTGGGTCTTGTTTGTACATATGTTTGTATGTATACTTGTTATAGCACCTCTTCAAGCTCCCTATACAAGAGGCGCTCCCGATTACAGAGCGAGTGAAGGGCTTGCCCAAGATACGCGGCGACTTGTGGTGGATTCGAACCTGCAGCCCTTCGGCTGCAAGGCGACTAACATGCCCACTATACATAATACACCACCGCGCCCCACGATTTAGGCGGTTTAGTACACCTACAACATGTATTCAACGAATTATATATTATTCGTCGCTTGTTCGAAGTAATGTAAATCACTGTTTCTCTGGTAGAAAGTGAGTGCAACGAAATATGATTGCATTGGCATGTAATGTAATCTCTATGGATGATCTGAAGGTTGCTCCTTTCTGGCACGATATAACTTGCTATCAAAATGCAAGGCGTCTCCCGTGCAAACTATTCGTTTGGGTGCAATTATGGGGTGGGACGGTTCCCTCAGGGCCTACATGTAGTTAGATTAGGGTAAATCTCTGCGGTTAGCTACCTTGAAATATGTATGTATGTATGTATGTATGTATGTATGTATGTATGTATGTATGTATGTATGTATGTATGTATGTATGTATGTATGTATGTATGTATGTATGTATGTATGTATGTATGTATGTATGTATGTATGTATGTATGTATGTATGTATGCATGCATGCGTACGTACATGTATAAGCAATTAAGCATGCATACATATGTATTGTACACTAACCTTGCTATTGTGCCTTTACGAAGTTTAGGCACTGCCTAAATGTAAATCAAGAATTTTCAGCGTTTATACTTCAGAGACGTCTGTAAGTCGGCGGACAGGTGCATTGTATATTGACCACACTAGTGTTGTGTATCTATCGGGCTAGACAAATCTGTCTTCCTCGATGAACAGCATACGTGTCTGCTGATTCCCTACATTATTTTCTATGTTGCACGACGCCGGAGAAGATCCTGTTTCAAGTGGATTTCTGGTGTTTATAGATCGGTGTCTGGTTGGAGGCCACACCGACTGGATTCCTCTGCATATCGCAGCACACGTGAGAGAAGCAGACGCGGTTGCCTTTCAATTCAAGCAACACGAAGGAGGCTGTAGCAGCCGTTGTGTAGGCGTTGTTGTTTAGGCCGAAGATGGCATAGAAATTCCTTCCCGTGGGTGGATCTTCGATAGATACTGCCAGGTGGGAAAGTATCTCTTTCACACGCACACCAATAATATGGCTTCTAACTTACTTACTTTGCTAGATCATTAATACAATTATGAGTATATTGTGTAACAGCCTATAACCATGCACGGTAAATAAATTCAAGCTATATAAAACGTGCATTTACAGTTATAAGTTTTTATAGTTATAACTTATAATGAGTCTGTGTAAGATGAGCGATTGCCTATATTATGGGTAAACCAATTGTCTGCATGCCAACATAGAGGTACACAGTAGGCCTATATATAGGCAAAACGACGCTTTGAAGATGTCTGCTCAACTGTGATTGAAATATAGAGCGGTCTGAAGACGATGTCAATTAGGACCATCAGTTTTCGAAGATATGATGGTGGTCACACTCCATTTCACACTCCATTTGTACAAAAGTTTACATAGATACACTTCATTTATCCATCGACTGCCGCTATGGATTAGCGGCCTAAAGAGTTGCGCCGTCGGTCCTGAACAATTATTATAATACACACCGGTATAAATATAGCCTAACTTCGTAAGAATCGATCCTGAATGGATGAGATCGGAATGGGTTGTCAGAACGAGGTCTTTAAGCCTCCTTCTTAAGGGAACTCGTATATATACAATTATACATACATGTAGCCTACACAATAAACAGATTAAAAGAGATTCAATTATTTCGCAAGCAGAAATTAGTCTCCGATATAAATAACCTGCTGTATTGGAAACAAACGAATACTGATTGACTCCTTGTTTGACTGACTGATTGATTGATTGATTGATTGATTGATTGACGTCAAATAATCAGTATTTTTCTCATGCATATTATGATTGTATGTGAAAATAGAACGTATACATATAAGCAGAGATATATTGTTTGTGTGGTTCAGTAGTCTTTCAACGTATAATTTATTAGGACTGACACTAATTTATATATGTAGCCTATTTCATATATATATATGTATTATATATTCATATGTATGCATTAATGCTTATATACAATATATATACACAATATATACATATATTATATAGTCATATAGGCATAAGGCATTGTGTGGGGATATCATGTTTTTTTATACCTATATAATCATACCTTATGCCATGACCTTGACCAAAGTGCACCTATCCAAGAGTTGTTCGGTATACATATATACGCTGTCTTTCCAGGAAAGGCATCGAAGCATAAAAAACAAGCAAATATATATTATAAAAAATGACAAGCACATACATATACATATGTGCGAGTATTTTTGTGCGTGTGTGCGTGTACATGTATACGTACGTGTTTGTGAAGGTCAGCCGTAGAGGAATGCACAGCACCAGCAACGTACATGAACTTATATACAGAGCTGTATAGATGGAACAGCGGACAGCCTATACATTCATACGATGGATGATTAAGACGCAGTCAGTCAGTCAGTCAGTCAGTCAGTCAGTCAGTCAGTCAGTCAGTCAGTCAGTCAGTCAGTCAGTCAGTCAGTCAGTCAGTCAGTCAGTCAGTCAGTCAGTCAGCCAGTCAGTCAGTCAGTCAGTCAGTCAGCCAGTCAGTCAGTCAGTCTGTCAGTCTGTCAGTCTGTCAGTCTGTCAGTCTGTCAGTCAGTCAGTCAGTCAGTCAGTCTGTCAGTCTGTCAGTCAGTCTGTCAGTCTGTCAGTCAGTCTGGAAGCACATATTTTTGTGCGTGTGCGTGTGTCAGTCAGTCAGTCAGTCAGTCTGTCAGTCAGTCAGTCAGTCAGTCAGTCAGTCAGTCAGTCTGTCAGTCAGTCAGTCAGTCAGTCAGTCAGTCAGTCAGTCAGTCAGTCAGCCAGTCAGTCAGTGTAGTGACGTCTGTACTATGCATGCACATTGTACAATATGTACATTGTACATGTGTGTACATTGTACAATATGTACATTGTACATGCATGTACAAATCCACTCTAACATGGGATGGCGCATTTCCCAAAGGAATCTCCTGTTCTGTTATCTCAGCGCTGACAGACAAACATATAAGTCATGTTTCCGTTGTCGTCCCTGCTGCACTGCAACCGAAAGTTTATTTAGCGCCACAATAATCGCACGCTTACTAACATGCAATACACTCGTATACAATTGTATATTGAGTCTGCTGAGTTGGTGAGTATATATAGCGCTAATTATACCACTTTAAGCTCTCAAACTCTGGTTTGACTACATTGTTAAAATGACTGGCTACCGCTACTCCTTGGAATTTACAGCAGTCGTGGACATGGGCTATAGGCCTATCGCAATTTCATTTTCCTAGCCTCAGTGTAGGCCTACAGTATATTTATATATGAATCCGAGTGACAAACCTTTGCACTCGCCATCTGTTCCTTCCGAAGATTTCAACCGAAACCTTTGAGCTTTGCAGAAAGCGGTTAAAGACTGAACTCGTTTACTAATTAACAAACAAAGTTAGCGCTTACAAAATAATGTCACATGTATTATATCGCCATCCTATTTGAGTGGGGGGTGGTCTATTTAAGAGATTCGAATCTCGTGCTAATAACACGTTCCGTGCGTTGGAATGCTGACTGTCATGGAATCCATTCAAACTGGTTGCATCGGTGGGAAAGGATCATCTCACCATATATCGGTCAATTAGAATTTCAGAAACTTTAGAATCTAATCAGCCTGGTGACCCGTCAAAATAGCCCCGTCAAAACAGCCCCGTCAAAACAGCCCCGTCATAATCGCCCAGCGACAAAACAGCCCCGTCATAATAGCCCACCGACACAACAGCCCCGAAAAAAGTAGTTCCCGACAAAATAGCCCCGACGAAATAGCCCCGTCAAAACAGCCCGTGTAAACCGTTCCGTGAAAATAGTCCAGTCAAACACGCCACCGACAACTCAGTTCCAGAACTTCTATTTCAGATAATATAAAAATATTCATCCAGCTTACATTTCTTAAGCGTTTTATCATTCATTCAGCTTCTGTATTATATTTTAAAAAACTTGATCCCGCTTTGATTTCTCAAGCGTTTTATCATTCATCCGGCTTATATTTCAGACATATAAAATACCTTCATCCAGATTATATTTAGGATCTGCAAAACCTTTATCCAGCTTCCATTTCTCAAGAGCTTTATCATTCATCCAGCTTCTTTTTCAGATATATAAAATATTATTCCAACTTCTATTTCAGATCTAGAAAACCTTCATCCAGCTTCCAATTCTTAAGAGTTTTGTCATTCATTCAGCTGCTATTTCTGATCTATAAAAACATTAATCCAGCTTCTATTTAAGATCTATAAAACCTTTATCCAGCTTCCATTTCTCAAGCGCTTTATCATTCATCCAGCTTCTGTTTAAGATATAAAATGCCTTCATCCAGCTTCGATTTCTGAAGCATTTTATCATTCATTCAGCTTCTATTTCAGATATATAAAAACATTAATCCAGCTTCTGTGTAAGATCTTTAATACCTTTATCCAGCTTCCATTTTTTAAGCGTTGAATCATTCATTCAGCCTCTATTTAAGATATAAAATGCCTATATCCCGCTTCGATTTCTCAAGCTTTTTGTCATCCATCCAACTTGTGATTTTTGTCACCGGGCATTTCGAACCAGGTTGGATGAATGAAAAGCGCTTAAGAAATGGAAGCTGGATGAAAGTTTTATATATCTGAAGTAGAAGCTGAATGAGTGATAAAATGCTTAAGAAATGGAAGCGGGATGAAGGTTTTATATATCTTAAATAGAAGTTGGATTAATGCCTTCAAAGATCTGAAATAGAAGCTGGATGAATGATAAACGGTTAAGAAATGGAAGCGGGATGAAGGTTTTATATATCTTAAATAGAAGTTGGATTAATGCCTTCAAAGATCTGAAATAGAGGCTGGATTAGTGATAAAGCGCTCGAGAAATTTTATATCCTAAATAGAAGCTGGATGAATGATAAACGGTTAAGAAATGGAAGCTGGATGAAGGTTTTATATATCTGAAATAGAAACTGGATGAGTGATAAAGCGCTTCAAAAATGGAAGTGGGATCAAGGTTTATATATATATATATATATATATGAAATAGAAGCTGGATGAGTCACATAACGCTTAAGAAATGGAAGCGGGAAGAAGGTATTTATATATTAAATAGAAGCTGGATGGATAATAAAACGCCTGAGAAATCGAAGCTGGATGAAAATGTTATAGATCTTAAATAGAGGCTGGATTGACGAAAAGGCTTAAATCCGACTTCTATTAATAGTTCTATTTAGCAACGCGATCATTTCCGAAAGCCATCTTAAACTTTACAAGCATTATTTTCATCAATTCGGCTTCCGTCGGTCTATTCTTTTACGAAAATCGTGTTCTTCCGCGACTTTGCCGGTTCCCGACAAAATAGCCCCGGGCTGTTCTGACGGGGCTATTTTGACGGGGCTATTTTGACCGGGCTATTTTGACGGGGTGCCAATCAGCCTAATAGTATAGTATATCTATATAAATAAAAATGTAAAACGCTACCGTTCGACATGAAGGATCTCGGAAGGTTCTTCACCGATTGTTTTCAAAATTTTACCAAAACGTTCCATTCGAACATAAGCGGGTTTGTGTAATGCCTTTTGGGAAAAAGCGCAATCTTTACGACCCAAAAAACACAACTTTTATTTCCATTCGATATACGTCGATGGAGTCCAGCTATATCCATTTGAACTTTGACGCATACGTCCGGCGGCGTCCGCCCATTTTTCGGGTGCGTTTTAAAAGGTGTGTCTTTCTCTAGCGCAATATGTAACTGTCGGTTTTTAAAAAATCGTCAATTTGCGGCTGTTTTCCGCGCGTCTTTCTAAAGCGCATATTTCTAGGGATGGAGGAAGGGGAGGACGGAGGGGATGAAACGGGAGAGAGGGATGCAGGGAGGGAGAGAGGGAGAGAGGGAGGGAGAGACGGAGGAAGGGTGAGACGGAGGGAGAGAAGTAGGGACGGAGGGAGGGAGGGGAGGGGACGGGAGGGAAGGGGAGGGAAGGAAGGGGAGGAAAGGAAGGAGAGGGGGAACGGGAGGGAAGGGAAGGAGAAGGGGAGGGGTAAGGGGAGGGGACCTAGGAAGGTGGGTTGGACAGTCTTTTCAGCCACAGCAACGCGTGGCCGGGTACAGCTAGTATAGACATAAAATTATTGTTTTAGTATAGACTCAAATTATTTATGTAATTTTCTACCCATATCCTAAGATAATTTCAATGGACATGGACAATCTTACATATTCAATATGGTCAATTGCTTTTTGTACCTGATAGCGGTGTTCTGCATCAGATTTTGCTACCAATTAAACGAATATAATAATTAAAAAATTAAATAAGAAAATGAGCACGGTCGAAATTCATGATCTTCTGTTTACGGTTTGGTTGGGGAGCGTCGTCGGTTCATACCTTCTACATCAGACTCCACCACCCCCACCCTCCCCCACCCCACCACACCACCCAACAGAGGTTAATATGTACTATTATTCTTAATTAAGCTTGCTGAGCTCTTGTAGCTATATCCTAATATATAAAAATATATACTGAGCGTATGTTAGTCGCGACAATGTCTGCAACTACACAGCTACATAGGCTATACACAAGACTAATTATTTCGATGAATGTAAAGGCATTGCAGTAAATTCCGTCTTTCATTTCTATAGCGCCTCCTGTTAATTTCGACGCTACAAAAGAATCTGGGAGTATAGGAAACTTGACCAACGTCGCAGCACACATATACAGTGACGGTCTCCGAGGAAATTCGAACCTACAGCTGTGTACAGAGGACGAGTGGTCAAACAATTGGCCGCTGCGTGTGGACAGTGGAGGCCAGTGTCAAGCACAATGACGGTCATCGTCTGCTGCTTATACAGAATAGAAGGTCAATTCATTGATCGATCGCTGCTGTATTTTGTCGATCGATAAACAGGCAACGCTCGATTTTCCCTCCCACACCGAAACCATCCCCCAGCGAAACGTGCCAAGTGCTGCGCGCATTCATAATGTATGCGCGTGTGCGAGTGTATGTATGGTATGTAAGTCCATATATATATATATATATATATATATATATATATATATATATATATATATATATATATAGCCTAAATGCGCATGTAATGTGTGTATTACTATATCGTGCATAGTACATAAATAATGTGTAATTGATGGCTGGATGGTAACACATGTAGAGCAGAAGGGGCTCAAACCCTGCTGACCCCCCACGAAGTCGACTCAGCCTTCTGCTCATGAGAGGGGAGCAGTAAACAGTTCTCTGTACATGTAACTTTAGGTTCAGCGGAAAGACTCATATATAGCCTACTCATAGGCGTAGGGGCCGGGGGCTAGAGGGGCAATTGCCCCCAAATTTTGGGCGAGTCTGCTTTTTGGGCAAGTAGGCTCGGGAAAATATTAAGCAAACAGTTACAATAACATTATACTTGAAGTTCAATGCGCATTATCACAGAATATTATCTCCCAGTTTCAATTTGACCGATTCGAGTTAGATAGACCTACTACTAGCTACTAGCTCACAGCCACCATGAGGTAGGCACTGCAGAAATTCGCGAGAAAAAGTTCTGAATTCACGATTTCACGGTATAGCATTTTGTAAATATAGTGGCGAAAACCTCAGCAAAGATTTGCCCGAAAATCGCGGTAGCCTAATTGGTGGCATTTGGAGCAATTCACAGCATTCAAGCCAAATGCCAAAGGTCACGGAATTCACGGCTTGAATGATATCGAAAATTTATACTATTTCTATAGCCATGGAGTAAGACAGACACGATAATCTTGCGATCAATGCGATCAAATTGAACGTGAAGCAATAGGCTTAGGCCTACATGTTCTGGGACTGCAGACATAGGCGTAGGGGACATTTCAGCAGTGGGGGGCAAAAATGTTACTTTTGCCCGAAAAATTAAACCCGGAATAATTTACGTCGTGCACACATACCCTGGTAGCCATCTCTGTTCTTGCACCCACACCCGGGGACAAGGGACAAATAGGCCCACACCGGGGCCCGGCCATATTATAGGGACCAGGCTGGGTAATTTTAGGCATAAAATATATGCAAATTTATTATGTAGCCTATGTATATATTCCTGACGCTTAACCAGTTCAAACTTCACACGAGCAACTTATCAAATTCATAATTGTACATTGTTTTGTATTGTATCTAATCATCTACAAAGAGCCTCTAGTAGGGTGAGCCGTTCAGAGGCGCTTAATTTTCTAGTGCGCAAAACCGCACTCGAAGAGGCAGGTTTTAAGATGAGAGAATGAAGAAGAGAGACTGCCACAGAAAGTGTATAGAGCGAACGCAAGGAGAAAGCTCATTTCGAAGAGAAGGACCAATTGAGGCAAATGATCAAGACTGAGCCATTGCAGTTCTAGAAGGCGGAAGCATGAGTCAAGTCTGTTGGATGAACGAAGTGGACGGTTGGAGGAAGCTGAGTGATGCCTTAGTCGGTCAGATATTTGGGGCAAAATCCAGCTGAGCATTGAAAATCAGAGTGAGGAATTTAGATTGCATGTGAGCACGGAGAGGAAGCCAATGGTTGGAGACAGAACAGCGAAAGATCCTGAGACACCTTAATGAAAATAAGAGGAACGTGTGCTTTTGGAAATGTGCTCAGTTAAGGTATTATCCTTCCCGTAATATAAGTGAGCTATCAAGTGCAACACTTGACAAGAAGGAAAAGATTTTAAATTTCAGAGACCAGACCAAGATCTGCACGTTCAATGTTGATGATCGCAAGATTATCGTGTCTATTTTGCCTCATGACCAGTAGAAATTTCGATGTCATTCAGCAGTGATGTAGTACTCGAGTCCGGCAAAAGACTCGAGTCCGACTCGAGACCGATTTTCTGCGGACTCGGACTCGGACTTGGACTCGGACTGTCAGGACTCGGACTTGGACTCGGACTCGAAGCCCTGGACTCGAAATTTGACTCGGTGACTCGGTTTCCGAGTCACGAAATCTCCGTGGAACAGGCCACAACCTGTATTGCCAAAACCAATTCAGACATTTCGTCTGCTTTCTTCATCACTCAACTCAAACAAAGGAACCCTTGCAGGCTTGCAGCCTAGGGGTTTATGGGACTAGATTCTCCATGAATACAACCTGTCTTTGAAGTAATGTGACGGATGACTGAGCAAGGTTAATTACAGGCTATTTGATGCATGGTCGGTGTGGGGTTACGGGAGGGGCGAGTCGAAATGTTTGAACTTGAGCTTATGGATTGGCTACATATACACAAACATAACCAGGCATCCATGACATGCATACGGACGAAATCGAAATTGATATTTTGACACCTCAATAAGCTTGGCATTAATATGCTGATCAGATACGACATAGCCTCCTAATTTATCTAGATGTTTATGAATAAGACAAATCAAGATAGTGATTGGAGGTGTCAATTGGCTGTTTGTGGCTGGTGGCTATTAGAACTTCTATGATCTCGGAACCGGGCATCTCCGTTAATAGATCAGATAGGCCTAGCCTACCACACAATTGGTCAATTGCTACATGTAGGCAATGTCGTAGCACTTAGTTGGTCTGTGTCTGTACTGGGGTATTGGAGTGCAGATGATATTGACACAGTGGATGGGCCCCATTTCTCTGTACGAAAGACTCCGAACATTCACTTTCATAGAGGCATTGCCTTTGGGTGGCAGTTTTGACCGTAATATTCTCAATATAAGAGGCTTCACTAGATGCGCCTGTTGAACGTGTGTTTGGCAGTGGAAGAATTTGTATAGATCTACATTCCACTTCGCCAGGTCATCGAAGAAAACTTTATCTAATTCAGTATTTTTAAAGTTCAATTTGGATAGATTGCATAAAAATTTTCGCATGTATATACACATATATTATATAGTATCGATATTTTTCTATGCCATTTTTTATAATAGGCCTATTGAGTGTTTCATTGGATCTTGGTGTTACTGGACTCGGACTCGGACTTGGACTCGATCCTTAGTGACTCGGACTCGGACTCGGACTCGAACCCCTTTGGACTCGGACTCGACTCGGACTCGGGTTGGCTGGACTCGGACTCGGTCTCGGACTCGGCTCAGGTGGACTCGACTACATCACTGTCATTCAGGCAGTGAATTCCGTGTTCTGTTGCACCTAGCTTGCATGCTGTGAATTCGTGGCATTTCCCCAAATGCCACGAATAGTCGCAATTTTCGGTCAAATTTCGGTTCTTGAATTTGCTGCGACTCTCGCCATTATTTACCGTGAATTCAGAACTTTTCGGGAATTTCTGCCATCCATATAGTTGTTGTGAGGTAATATCTAACTCGATTCGGGCAGCATTTTCGGGCACATGTCGGCTCTTGAATTTGTTTCGATTCTCGCCATTATTTACAAAATGCTACCGTGAATTCAGAATTTTTCGGGAATTTCTGCTATCAATGGTTTGTGAGTTAATATCTAACTCGATTCGGGCAAGATTTTCGGGCAAATTTCGGCTCTTGAATTTGCTGCGATTCTCGCCATTAAGCCTATTTATAAAATGCTACCGTGAATTCAGAACTTTTCGGGAATTTCTGCTAACCATGGTTGTTGTGAGCTAATATCTAACTCGATTCGGGCAAGATGGAACTGGAAGATAATGTGGTATACTAATGAACGTTGAACTTCAAGAAGTTTGGTTAATATTTTTCTGGGTCTACTTGCCCGAAAAAACAGACTTGCCCGAAATTTGGGGGGGCATTTGCCCCCCCTGGACCCCCGTCTCCTACGCCTATGACTGCAGATATATAGGCCTAAACCGGTCCGTTCTCGAGACTTTTAGCAGGCTCAAGCAGAACTGATGAAAGAAATTCCTGCACGGGTCTCTAAATTATTTTAAGGCTGGGCCTATATGAGGGAAAAATAATTAGCCTAGAAACAAATTGAAATAATAAAAGTTCGGGTACGATTTGCGATAATGGCGACAATAAGTGTCCTCTTTATATAGGCTACAATTGTCTAAATGGATCGATTATAATTGAGTGTATTGAGACTCTCGTTAATCGACGATCGTCTCAATTTCCGAATGTTCTCTAATCGCCTCTCGCTTAAAACTTCAAAGACAAGGAGCTATAGTTTACCTAGTTAGGTAAGCCTACTCCAGCAGCCCAGAAGCTAGATCTTGTTATGCTCTCTGACAGCGCTTTATATTTGATTAAATACGCAAAAGTGCAATGCAATTATGAATTTATTCAGTTGTTCATTTGAAGTTCAAACTGATTATAGTTGAGTTAAGGAATATTGTAGGCTACTTTAAAAGGCATAGATCGTATAAACTTTGAATATAGGCCTAAAATTGCCCAGCCTATGCCTTAAAATTAGCCCGGTCCCAGGGTATTGCTCATTTAGGCTACACCGCTACACCATCTCCTGGGTGTGGGCGCAAGAGCAAAACTCTGTTTTGAAGAGAAAATAGACCCATAAGTTCATGACGTCGATTCTTTCGGATTTTTCGGGCAGAGGTCAACTTTTGACGCCCCTCCCATTGACGAAATGTCCCCTGCACCTAAGTATATACATGTATAATATACGGGTACTTATAGCAGGATTATTTATTTTAGATTTTAGATCGTAATGCAAACTTCTAAAGCGCCACTCGTAGGCCCAGCGTAGGGCACCAGCTTATTCACTAGCGCTGCGTCGAATCAAAGGGCTGTCAAAAGGGTTGCTCGAGAGAGGTCAGAATCCGGTTTCCAGAGAATTAGGTGGCAGACAGACAGACAAAGCAAACAGACAGACAGACAGACAAAGCAAACAGACAAACAACGGCAATGAATTTCGTCAGCTTTCAGTAGCTGAGCTGCTGAGTTGCTGAGAATCTGAAGATTTGTATAGTTTCAGATAGATGTCTACATCGATCGGAATGTCGATAGTCTTGAACGATTATTTCCGTTTAACGACGCTCTGTTATAAAAAAAATATGATCAGCGTCGTTGCGTCGCCCTCCTAAGTGATCCAGGCTTGGGACTGGAACTGCCAGAGTATATATATATATATATATATATATATATATATGCAAGTACGGCGGGAAGTGGCGGGAAATGGCGGTAAGAGGGTGCTTGACGGAGCAGTAATTGAAGGAAGCGGATGAGGAACGATTGGAGAAAGAGAGGGAGAAGGAAGAGTGAAATTTGACAAATTAGCTGCTTTCATTAATTTTGGTTACCTAGCCTACTCACCCCATACCAGATGGGGAATAGGCTACATAGGCTAAATGACGAATATCTGCCTCAATGACGACAGTACGACACACAATAATCATCTGTCTAAAATCCGGGTTAGGATATAATAATACAATGTATGTATGTATGTATATGAACATTTATATAGCGCCTTACAATAACCTCACGAAGCGCTTAACGCAGCTACCGGGCAGTTCTGAACAAGTGCGACTTAATTAACTTTGAGAATGTTTCATGAGAAACACGCAACGCAGCATCACGAATTGCCAATGGAAGACTGTTCCAGAATGAAGGTCCAATACACGAGAATGCATAATATAGAGTATGCATAATTATAGGATTATAAATCCATAATCTGTTCAATGCAATTTCCGAAGAAGCCCCTCCTGGGACGCGAGATGTATGGTCGTCTTGCCAGTGCTGTAAACGCAGATGAAACAGTCAGTGTATATTTCGCGTCGATCTTTCTTGCATTGCTCCAACTAATTCCCAATGGAGAATACTGGCATTATACTGCACTCTGTGTAGGCCTATACCGTCTGCTACAGAAGGCATAGCACGTATGTGTATATACTATATAGCCTATAAATTATATATAAATTATATATATAGCCTGCCTTATATGTATAGGCCTACACTCTGTATATTAGCTAAATTTAAACCTATTTCTATATATATAGTATGTAGGCTATAGCTGTAAACAGTTGTCATCGGATAAAATAGACTAAACTTCTGTCTGAGTCACTCCTCCCGGCTAATATTGTATCGTCCTTACACCGAGAACAAACTTTCGTCGTGATGTCTGACATTTCTCTGTGAATGTCCACAGTTTCTACACCCTTCCTGAAGATAACCTATATTATAAAATTACATATGATATATAATTATATAATTATATTCACTTACACGGTAGGCCTAGTTGACGCCATTTCAGATAAATACCGTTTACCGAAGAAGTACAGGCTTAAAATACATACAAGTGTACCTGTGCGAAGGACGTGCATAAGACAAACTGACAAAGCATCCATGGATCTCTTGACAGAACTTAGCTGATTGGATCGTGACGTTTGTTTCATCAATTATCGCCGAAGATGACTTCATTCGTCATGCATCTGATTCCTACAGCATGCCCGCATGGAACCCATAAATGACCCATATAGGTCCGCATTAAGGTGGGTGTTATATAAGGGTGCAACAGCACCCGTACCAGCGGTGTTGAGGTACCCGCACAGGGTCGGATTAACAGACGTCGTGAAAAATGAAATGTTGGGGTTTAACGACTCTTTCATTTCAAAGATGATCAGCGTCGACTCCACGTTTATATTGCGACCGAGCCACCCGCAGTATGTAAAGATCCGACCGGGGAATCGAACCCGCTCCGCCGGCGCGGCGAGCGGGCTACAACCCACTCGGCCACACAGGATCCTCACAGACGTCGTGAACCTTCTCTTCATTTATATAGATGATGATGCCTAAAACTCGGTCACTGCCCATCCTTTGGCAGTGCTACTGTCGTGTCAGTCTCAAGCGTGGATAAAGAGGGAGGGCGGCGCTAATGATCTTTGTTTTCACCCAGTGTCGTTCGACTGAAGCAACCAACCAACCATTGATTATATATAATGATACCGAGTTTGATACGCGCCACTTCACAGCTTTCGTGCACGCGCCAATGTCTCTCGTCTATCGTATATATATATATATATATATATATATATATTTATATAGTATATATATATATATATATGTATATATATATATGCTATAATATTATATATATTATACATGTAGCCCTATCTGCGTGTCAGTCTCTGTCTGTCTCTGTCCAATCATGCGTATGTGAATTGCTTCTGCGGAGGTCAAAAGAAATCGACTTTTTCCAGGAATAAGAGCAGTTCCAAGATTGTGTGGCCATAAACATTACTGCAGTGACTGCATGTTTCGTTGTCTATAATTATGTGCGAAACGAAGCTAATATAGTTTGTGTCTATATATACGTCTAAATATGTAAATCTATATATGTATGTATTTGTAACTATATATATAACTCAAAATGACTATATATAAAATGGCCTTGAACAGTCTTCGAAAGAAAGAAAAGTGACAGGGTAGGCCTATCTTCTTTTCTTCCTATTTCGTTCATTTCTCAAATCCAGTCTTTCACGTCCGGCAAGATTGAAAAATAGACCCTACAACTGGAAACAATTATTGCATTAAGCTTAGGCCTATATCTTTGTGGATATATTCAGTATAGGGACTGTCCGTAGGCCCATAGGCCTATTATGAACGCAAGGATGGGAGGGTATAGGGGTGATCTGATTTAGGCGATTTTGCATATATACGGGACCACTGGTGAGTACGGCGGAAGAGGGTCTCGAGTCTTTCGACAAAATGTACGTGGACCTATATAGGCATAATAAATTTTTTAGTTATTACGTTCACATTAGACTATTTATGACTTTGTATATTTATCCTATGGACGTCCGATGTCATTCTAAATAGTAAACAATAGCAGTTAACAAATTTTAGCTAGAAACTATAGGTCCCTGTGATGTTTAAGACAAATAAACAAGCATGCAGTCGCTACGGTAAAATACCTGTTCTACACTTCTACAGATAACTTCAGGTAATTAATGGGTCCACAAAATGTACAACAGAGGGGAGGGTTGAAATACGACAATATGGTGTGATAGCATTGCATCCATAAGCTGTGCACTAAATAATTAGACATATATGCCTAAGTTTACATGACGCCATCATGAATAGCAACATGCACTGGGTATCAAGGCCTAAATCGATATATATATATATATATATATATATATATATATATATATATATATATGCATATATATAGTCTATACCTGTGGGCTTATCTCGCCTAAAACTCGCAGCTCTGTATACAGTCTATATAGTACAGATAGTGCATCGAAACTAAAAACTAAACGAAGCAAAATAAAACTTCAAGTGATGACATCACCAAATTTATTAGTAGGCTATACAAGTCCAATGGTCGCATAAACCAGAGCCTTGCACTACGAGTAGGCTAAGCCTAATCTGCAGAGTGAATTGTGTAAGAAAATGCCAAACTATGAGCACAGCTGACAATAGGCCTACCGAAGATTGGAAACGACTCCTTGGACTGTGGAATGAATACTTAACTGTGGTACCAACGAAAGACTAGAGGGGTTGTACCCCATCCAGCCCCCTCGACAATTCTCACTCTAATTAGGCCTACATGTAAACATGAATGACGAAAAAGCATGCAAGGTGAGGTATAGGGTAAGAACACGTCGCAAAGGCTCATTTAGGCGTAGGCCTACTAGTTCTAAGTAGGCCTAGTAGGCTAGCCTATACTTATGAGTCGACAGTTGAAAGTACTACCTAGTATGACTGATAATTATTTCTGGGTGCCTATTAGAGTCAGTTATTTGCGAAAAATGCCTCCTTTTTATCTTTGCGAACGACAAGTACATTCGAATTTCTGGCCGTAGACGACATTTTTTCGATCGACTGCCACAAAGGAACTCCAAACGAAGGAACTCCAAACGAAGGACTTACAGACATAGGAATCTCGTTCAGATTCGTTCGAGATCTCGTGATCACGCGACTATGACGCGTTTCCGACGTCGTCAGAAAATTCTCCGCTGGTTCCCTGTCCTGGGTTCTCAGGTTCCACTGCGAAGACGACTTTGCGTGTACGATCTTTTTGCCGAGCAGAACGAGAAATCCGTTGATCTCCGTCTCTGCCTCGGCCACCGAGGCAGAAGGTCTGTCGACGGCCGTACTTGACAGACAACGGGTTCGAAGAGTGACCGTTGACGACAGCGTTTCATCTTGGGCGAAAGTGGTTAAACTACTCGGAAAATCTATCGGTGGAAAGTCGTAGAATCGGTTATTCTGATCACGCACCACGCCGCGATCGTCGCTGATATCCAGTTTACTCACGCTGTCCGATAGATCGCCTCGCTTTCGAATTTCAATGTTCCTCTTCGGTTTGGCACGAAGGGTGCAGAAGACACTTGACGTAGTCGTCGTCGTTTTCTGAAGTTCAGGGTTCGATTTCTCGACGTCCTTTCGTGTGCGCAGCGATCTCCTCTTCTTCGTCACTACTTTCTCGCCCGGTAATTCACCGTTTGCGAGAATAATGTTGTCGTTCGAATTGGCTGGAGTCGAGGCTCGAACCGGGTCAGCCACTGCTGGCCAGTACTGAACAGACGAGCTATACGTTCGCAACGGTTCTACGTTCGTCTGTAACTTCGTCGAAATCGTTGCATTGTCTGCAATCGCCAGAGGGCGAGGAGGCAAACTGTGATCACCGCCGCCATTTTGTTTCAATTCGTCGTTCGCCGTTTCTGGTTTCCTCTCGCCTCTGCTCCGCTTTCCATTCTCGTTTTCCCTTCTCCTCCACGTCTCCACGTCACCGTTTCCGTTCCTCAGCTCGTTCTCCAAATCGCGCATTAACTTCCGCAGCGAATTCTCCCTGTCGTCTGCTACTGCTGCCTCACCGCCGTCCGCCATCTTTTCTCTCCTCTCTCCTCGCTTTGCCACGCGTCGTCGCTCATCTTCGGCTGCCTCGTGGGCCGCCTTCCTTCCGTCGTCGTCCATGTACGAAATCCTCGTGACAGTGTCGACAACCGGATCAAGAAGTCCACGGCTGCGAGCGAATTGGACGAGCTGGCGTCGAAAGCCCTTGTTGGACAGGACGAGCTTCCGTTTGCCCTTCAGGTAACCGACGACATCGAGAAGGTTGCGCTTCTCGTCGACCATGAGGTAGGCGGCCACAATGGCGCCACTCCTATTAACACCCATGTTGCAGTGCACGAGCACCTTGCCTCGGCGTCTCTTGACGCGGTCGAGGAAGAGAAAGGCTGCGTCGAAGTAGCGGGTGATGTCGAAGTCCTCGCGGTCCTCGGCCGGGATCAGGAAGTAGTCGATGATACCCGAGTCCCCGTCGTAGGGCGAGTCGGTCGATCGGCGAGAGGCGGCGCAGCTGAGGACGTGGTCGATGCCGTCGGATCTGAGGCCCGTCGTGTCGTCGGCGTTGCGCTGGTTGCCGATGAAGACGTGGCCGGACACGCGGTCCGCCTGTCCCGGGGGACCTGGCTTCGGAAGACCGTCCTGCAGGATCTCCTTCATCCGACGCAGGTAGTAACGGTCGTCGACGATGCACGGAAAGCTCTCGACGCTCACGCTTCCTCCGTCTCCTTCGTTGGGGGCCGCGGCCCCGGGCCCTGCTGCTGCTGCTGCTGCTGCTGCAGAGGGAGGTCGCCTGCTGTTGCTAAGACAAGTTTTTAAAGAGCATCGTATACACAGAACAATCGTTTATCGTAATATTACTATTATTTAATTTCTTTTGAGGCGGAGAAATGGTTGAATGGTGACACGCTGCAGCAATGCAGTTCAGAAGGATGCGAGTTCGAAACCCGCTAATTCGCAGGGTTAGGGGAGAGTGCTACAAGACGCCCAGGGCGAATAAGACGCCCACCCCCTTTAAAACTCGTGGATAGATACATATTCGTATTTTGGTTGTCTCACCCATGTACGGACCCCTCAATCTCCCCTCCAACGAATCGGAGATTGCAAGCCTACCCTGCAGCGTATTATCTCTTCCCGAGGAAGTGACGCACGAGATCCCTTAGTCCCATACCCAGTTATAATTACAATAGTTAATGAGAACAGTGTCGCGTATACAAGTATACATGCTGACCTATGCATACGGGTATTGCAGGGCTTATTTCAACGTGCATCTGGACACAAAGGGTGTAGCCTAGTTGAGAAAGTGATTTGTGCAGTTGAAAATCAGATTTTGTGCAGCTACTTTTTGTAGACCTATGTCTAAATTTATGAACCAAAGATGTTAGTGGCAATAAAGTAAGACACAAACATCATAGCAACTCAGAGTGAATACATGTACGTACGTTTAGGTCCACTATTGTTTAGACTTTATACTACATGTAGGCCTATATATATCCTACCTCATTGTCAGTTTCTCTTATCGCATTTGTTGTTTTTGACTGTTTACAAATTACCTCATGTAAAATTATTTTGGGGCAACAAATGAAGATTAAAATATATAGGGCCTACTTATAATGTAGGCCTATGCGTACTCACTTATGTTAATGCTGTGTCTTTTAATGTCTCACAAAGCTCTGTCTGTGCTGGTCTATAGGTAGAATTAAAGTTCAGTAAGAATAAGAAGCTTAAATTATATAACTGGAAATGTCACCACTGACGGACAATCGCACACACGTAACGTGTATAGTGGATACGCAAGGTCGTATTTGAGGAGGGGGCTTGTGCGCCTGAACACCCCTCCCCCAATTGAAATAATGTAAAAAATGAAATAATGCATTTACTAACACACGAAGTAAGAATTAAGAGGGATTTAATTTTGAAGCTCTTAATATATTTCTATGTGAAATTTTACAATAGATCAGATCACGACTATTGTTGACTAAGCATAATTAATCATGATGATAATGATGATGATGATGATGATGATGATGATGATGATGATGATGGTGGTGGTGGTGGTGGTGGTGGTGGTGATGATGATGATGATGATGATGATGATGATGATGATGATGATGATGATGATGATGATGATGATGATGATGGTGGTGGTGGTGGTGGTGGTGGTGGTGATGATGATGATGATGATGATGATGATGATGATGATGATGATGATGATGATGATGATGATGATGCAGAAGCTGGTTAATTTAGTCAGTTGAGTCGGTTGCTTGTCGGCTTGCTCAAGTTCGAGTCAATACCCCTCCGCAAGCAAAATCCTGGCTACGGCCTTGCGTACACGGTTTCTTTCATCTTGGCTATATATTTACTGGGGTTAAGGGACTTTGCACCGCCACTTGGTGACGCATCACAGTCTGCAGGAGATCTTATCGGTCCAGTAAATCAGAGAACCTCTCGACCTTTGCTTCCATGTGGAAGACGCTATTCCCAGCGTCTCCAAGGTCGTTATGTACACTTCGTCTGCACATCACGTCTGCCCCGAGTACGCCCTGGACACCTCAGGAACGCCGAGCACACTCGCTTCAGACTAAAGAATTCTGGGAGTGGACTTGGTGTCAGCCTATGAATGGCGTCATCTGATTAACGTTTGCTCAGAAGTCAGAAGATTCGAACTGCTGGCCTTTAGACCACAAGACAAACACCATGTATGCCTACGCTTAAACCATGGTGTAAGAAGCTTAAACCATTTCAAACCCATTGGGTCCGCGATACTAAAACCCTTCTGAGGAGACTTTTAAATCCGCTGCAAACACAACCATTTGAATATTTATACCTAAATGTAGGCCTACAATAATTGTACTGATTAATCCGGCTAGAGGTCAGTGAACGCAGCCTACATTCTTAGACGGTAGGTCTACGATTCACTTGGGGATCTAGGCTATACTGTATAGCATAGCATGTACGCATCATGTATGTATGCGTGCATGTAGCTTATAGCCTAGAGCAAATCTCTTCGTTTACCATGGGCGCTATAGAAGTTTATTTGAGCGACACAAACTCAGTAAAAAGTGGCACAACTGAAATATTAATTATGCCGATGATTTTTAACCGTTTCTAAACATAGAACTTACTCACCTCGTCATTACTCCAACTCAGATATCGTTGCTTTTGCAACCGGAAAATGTCTAGGCTACTTACGTACACGGAGCAAGCAAAACAACCTACGAAATATGCATATATACATGACGTGCGCATATACCTATGTAGATATATGTGTATGTATGTGTATATATAGTATGCGAATCTGTATGCGAACGTAGCCTACATGTACATCACTAGCTGACTGCGGAGGCCTATACACAGTGCAATGAACCTATATATACAAACGTTTTACCATATAGCCTTGCGGAAAGGATCTTAGAAGGAAGAGGACGAGGACGAGGAGGATAAGGCGGAAAAGGGAAGCAAGGGAGAGGCGAGGAAGGAAGAAGAGATGAAAGAGGAGGGGAGATCAAGGAAAGGGAGCTGACGTGTAGACAGAGAAGAACAGAGAGAAAGAGGGAGAAACCGCGAGAGACACAAAGATAGACACACATAGAAAGAGACAGAGTTAAACAGACAGAACAGTCTAAGAAGTCAACAGCTGCTGATGCATAGAGTACACTCGATTCTGTTAGTTTCTAATGCCCATCATACGGGAAGGTTGCAATACAGCACTTGGGAAGAGAGACAGTGACGGACAAAGACAGACGGAAAGGGAGAGAGACAGAGAGAGAGACAGAAAGGGAGAGAGACAGGGAGAGAGAGAGAGAGAGACAGAGAGAGACAGAAAGGGAGAGAGACAGGGAGAGAGAGAGGTGATGACGCTATAGGCCGCCTACTGAGCGAAGTCTGTTCGGCGCTCTTATAGGAGCAGTAAAATGTCTCGTCGTAGCAGAAATTGGTGCGTAACTATGCAGCCATAGGAGACAAAGTGTCTGACAAACTGGCAATCAAGGAGCAGTCAATGCGATTTGTAACTGTAGGATAGAGATAGGCTAATTATTCTATCTCTGACTCATGCAGACTATAGGCCTACCGTGCCACAATTGAATAAAATTATTGACCACATTAGATCTTCACAAACTCCTGTCAGCCACAAACGATCCCTGACCGTGGCCTATTTCCAGGAGGAAGAAATGCCGCGGGGGTTTATGGTCTTGTCGGAGTTCACCCCAGTCTTTCTTAAGACCCTATAATATAAAGTCTTCTTTGCACATCCAACTCCACGCGGTTCGCAATCTGACCCTTCAGTTATTTTTCTACAATTCTCATAAAGACTATGACCAGACAGTCTTGTTGCCTTTTGATGTTGTATGTCTAATTATGCAGTCACATTAACGTCTGCTGCTACTAGACATTACTTTCAAGGCTGCTGCGGTGGAGCCTGGCAATCCAAACGACTTCCAGCCATCAGCCGAGAACAGACCGTCGAGATCTCCTCCCAGCAGCTGAAGCAACATCAGCACCACCACCACCAGCAGCTGCAGCTTCGTTATATAAGCAAACAATTATATATAGATAACATCATAGCGATAGGCCCACGCACACGCACACACACACACACGCAATCTATGTATAGTCGTCGATCGACTCTGCGGTAATAATCAAATCGCATCGAGTTTTGTAAGATTAGCTATGCTGACCGTCAGCTGTAGCTTAAGCATGGCAATTATATAGCGCATATACATGAAGCGAGCGTTTCTTCGATGCGTTGCCATCCGGCGGAGAACTGGTTCCGGTCAACGTGAAATCGGTTTCGTTCAATTCCGTCTTTAAATTTTGAATGGTAGGTGGGTGTATATATGTATTATATATACACACACATATATAGCCTATATATGTATATGTATTATATATATATAATTATATATATATATGCAATCTACGCTTAAATCATCGACTGCGATGAGCCGATCACCCTCTGTCCCATCTGTTCACTGTTAGGCCTAAATGTCCCGCTGCCACTGATTCGAGCAGATTCCGGTTTTAATTGAACTCGAAACTTTGGACGATTATTTTTCGGTCTATTTGCCCAATGCGATCTTCCGTTAGGCTCACATCTGTCATAGTACGTGCGATTAAAGCTCTACAGCTGCAACTAAACCTTTCCAGAGCAGTGATCAAGTACACAGTATAGGCCTATAGGCCTGGGCCTACACATCACAGTCCCGAGATGCCTTAACGTGCAGCCAGATGACGATACACGTCTGCAGTTAGCGTCTAACTTCTGGAAGGAAGCCTACACCAGTAAGCCTACACCAGCGTCTTATAGTTACATCAACTTGTATAAGCCCTACGCCACTATATATCCTCACTTAACAAGCCAGTTGTACTGACCCAGTCCATAGGCACGTAGGCCTATATGTATTATATGCATAGTCTTGGGAAAACCTAAACCTGTAGTCATAGCTAGGTGCAATCACGTCCTAAAAGTTGGAGGGACCATAATGAATCACGTCCTAAAAGTTGGGGGGGGAACCATAATAAAGTTAGGGGACCACTCAAAAGTTGGGGGACGCGTCCCGTGGGTCCCATAGGGTGGTTGCGCCTATGCCTGTAGTCCAATACCGGTAACCTAATAATTATAGTATTTTGTTTCAAACATAATATAGGACTGCGGTCAATACGGTCATACATTATGATTATCTTGTCCCGTCATTTGGAAACTTTTGTTTCACTCTCAGGATAACCACACAAGCGCACGCACGCACGCCCACCCGCACTCCCACACCCACCCCACCCTCCAACAAACACCCCCACCAACACACACAAAATCCAACCCCACCCATCAATGAACCAAGCTCTGAACTTTGCCTCCTTCACCAGTGGCGGCGCCAGGATTTCAGTTTGGGGGGCTGAAGCCCATGGTCGGAGACTAATTGGTCCAGAATCGCGGAGGAAATTTTCCATTTTCATTCGCCTAAATTTCTGACGACCATTTTTTAGTCATTTGGTCTGAATCTCAAGAAAATATTTCATTTCCCCAGTCAAAAAGCTGACGACCTTTTTTTTACTCCTTTGGTCGAAATTTAATGAAGATATTTCATTTTCCCTGTCCCAAAAAGCCGCCTGATGATCTTTTTAAATTTTAGCTGGGCTAAGTCGAAATCTCATGAAAATATTTCATTTTCCCTGTCCAAAAAAAACCCTGACGACCTTTTTAGGGGGCTTACCCCCTAACCCCCTGGCGCCGCCACTGTCCTTCACATGCATTCCCTCCCGCTGCTCCCTAACCGCCACCTGACTTTCTTAATTAATTAAGAAAAGACACGGTACAACCACGAATTTCGAAATCCCGAGATTCAAACCCCAAATTCGTTTATTGATTAGTTAGTCAATGGAGTCAGATGCAGTACGCCACCCTGAAATAAGAGTACGTCCGTCCGTCCGTCCGTCCGTCCGTCTGGAGAAGGTCGATTTTGGTCTTGGAATTCCAGAGAAGATGGAAGGTTTGTTTGGCTGAGTGCGGCAGAGCGGAAGGATTTCACGTTGGCCGAAATCTATCTCGAGTTTCTCAACATCCGATCGTCCATTGATATAATCATGAAATCAGATATCGTTTCCCATCAGCTGCAGCCAGACACAGACTAAGAGGCCATAGACGTTAAGTAGTCCAAGAGTAGCCTGCCTGTGTAATAGTAGGAGAGAGGAACAGGAGGAGGAGGAGGGGACCAAAGAAGAATGGGATGACAGACAGACACATCAACAGACAGACAGACGGATGGACAGACAGAGACAGACATACGAACGGACCGAAAGACAGTAAATACGTGTTTATACATGTAGATAGATAAAAAGTGAATTCATGAACAGAGAAATAGACTGAACAACAAATGGAGCCGGAGACGAATTATGGGCGGAGAAAAAAGGAGAGAGAGGAAGTAGAGAAGCCCAAGGATGAATGGAGGAATGAAGATTTTAAAGGAATAGCAACAGGAGGAAGGAGGAATAAAGGGAAGGAGGACCACAAGATAAGAGGAGGAGGAAGAGGAAGAGGTGGAGGACGAGGAGGAGGAGGAAGACAGACATGCCAGAAGTGACGACTGCTAGATGAAGAGAGACTGACAACCTTGATATGCCAGAAACAACATGAGCTGCAAAATGAATATGCTGCACACATAATCTTCCGAAGTTCAAAGAAAACTAGCTTATTAAATACAACTGCCAGAATAAATTAAGTTATACTGTCGAGTTAGATAAGAAGTTCTTTAACAGGCACTTGATTCACACTACAATTAACATAGGCCTAATGCACAAAATAATGCAAAAAGTAATACGTACAGACTACAGTTACACGTATTATGTGCATCTGGAATTTTATTTAAGCCTTTCCAGGAACCTCTCAATTGATGGATGTATAAACCTCCCTCTCTCAGTCTCCTCCCTCTTATATAATTATATCACATAGGGGATATATAGGTGTATAGTCTACGCAAGCACATTATATGCAAGTGTGGCAAAAAATATATCACGCGCGCACACACACACCTACATATATACACACACAGAGACAGATTTGTTAAGGTTCAACAAGACTTTTTGACTAGCGACTAAGGAAGACCATCCTGTGTTTAAAGTCAGCAAAATAATGCAGATAAAATTGCCTATTTGCAGCTTATATATACAGCACATCATCTGACAATGTAAAGTACTTCCCTCGGAATGCTAATTAAACGGCCTTTGTGGTTCAAATCCAAGCACGTCATTTGAAATTGACAATTATAATCATGCATAATTGAAATTTTTTTGCATCTGAGCAAAGCACTCGTATGGAAATTGTTTTAAGTAAAGAAACAAATCAGCATTCTCGTGAAAATGTTAATTGCATGATATTGCATATTTTACTGATCAACTTTTACAGCACTGTATTCTGAAATTGAAATACTGTTTCTAATGAATGAAAACACTCAGCGGCACTCCTAGATAAATGTGGGACAGACAGACAGACAGACATACAGACAGACAGACAGAGACAGACAGACAGAGACAGACAGACAGATGTACAGACAGACAGAGACAGACAGACAGATGTACAGACAGACAGACAGACAGACAGACAGACAAAATATTCAGAAACTCTTCAACCAACATCTCCATTGGTTGGTAGCATATCAATTCCTAACACCAATTGCTAACATAAATAGTAAATGATTTAAATAACTAACAGTCACCAGCAGCAGTTCTGACATTCAAATGACGAAGCATTTTTGCAACTGTTAGCAGCAGTCGCTGATTGAGTTTAATTCCTAACAACAGCTGACAGCAAATGCTGACTGATTGCTGACTGATTAACAACTGCTGACAGCAACTGCTGACTGATTTATATTCCTAGCAAAAACTCCCAACAGAAATTGATGGTCGAGTTAAAGTTCGAGTAAGAACTGCTGACAGCAGTTTTTTTTTAATGGCAATTGAAGGTTGAGAAAAATCGAAGGTTGAGAATCATGAGCAGAGACAGCAGAAGCAACGAGACAGCAAGACATCTGTAGATTCGAGACATATCATTCATTAACTGCAGCTTCATCTTCACCAATAAACCTAACCTACAAGAAACAGATGAACACCATACTAGTCTAATTACCTTGACAATATGACGAGAGTGTACAAAAAATGAATGGGAAAACCTACACAGCTCGCTGTGAAAAGGTTTAACAACTGCTGCATAATGCATTGAATAACTCGTCGACTAGTAATATATACAGCTGGTTACGTTCAGCATAACGGTTAGACTGATGATGCCCTAATAAAGTTAAGATACAATTACTGAGTTGCTAAACACATACTCTTGACATTCAGCGATGCCGTAGCTAGGGGTATTTTGAGTGTTTAAACACCCCAAAATGGAAAATGTAAAAAATAAAAGAATGCATTATTTTATAGCACATGATGTTAAAATCATGAAATAAAACCATGAAAGCACCCCCCGAAATGAAAAATGCAAACATTTTCTTAAGATTTCAGTCGGATGACTAAATAAAATCATCAGTTTTTTTGGACGCGAAACTGAAGAAACACCCCTCCCCCCCAATTAAATCCTGGCTACGGTCTTGGCATTCAGTCTTTCTGATTCAATCGTCACTCTACTGTGATTCTTATATACTAACAGAGGACATCAACTGATAAGTGTTAAGCAATTGTGCGCTGAGAGCTCTCTCGACATTCAGACTCAGAGGAGATGTTATGGGATTAAATCCAATCAACACTCCTCTCCTTGCATATGCAATATATGGATGGTCATTTTAGCTTGTCAAACATTGGATCAATACATTGATCACGTGATGTCACGTGATCAAAGCAGACTTCCAGCAAGTCTTTAAATCACCATTGTTAAGCACAATATAATGTGACTTATGTTATTACAAACGGTAATGGTTCCACGTACCAGAGTGGAACACAGGATAGTCATCATTTCCTAATCTTTGGCCAATGAGTTGTAAGTTTCTTTGAAGGAATTTCCATTTAATTGATGGACGCAGTCAAATGTATTCTACTGCTTCGTGACAGAAGTACCGGTAAGTGTGCATTCAAACAATTATCCACGATCATTGCACAAAGTCTGCTCAGCAGGCTCAAAACCACAACTGCTGGATTACAAACCTCATAGGCATCATATGTAAATGTTGATCTCGCCTGAAAGGTGGGGGACACCTCTGGACCTGGTAGAAGCTGATTCGCGTGCAAGCATGAAAAATGTTTTGACCTCTTTTTGTGCCATGTGGAGGGGCTGTCTCTCGCCTCCGAGTTAGTCACGCTTGCCATCACGCCATATCGCTACATAATAGTGCTATATAAATAACTGATATGATAATCATTGATTGGTATGTTCTCACTAATAGAGCATACCAATAAGCATAATAAACAGACTCGAGCTTAGACATAATTTCATACTATACTATAGCATACCAACAAGCGTAATAATAAATAAATAAATAGTAATAGGCATAAGAATAAATTAAAAGAACAAATAAAAAATAAAAATAGAATATGCACAGAGCACTTACAAGGCGGTGCCGTAGCGTTTCCAATCGTGCTTTTCCGAGTCCCAATTCTGCCGATGCTTCTGCTGCTGCTGCTGATGATGGTGGTAATGATGATGATGTAGGTGTTGGTCCGTTAGTCAACACATCATTCGTCCACTTGAGCAGCACATCACTAACGTGGATGATAACGCAAAGTCCAGCAAACAGTTTCCTATTTGCAAGGATGACCAAGATATCTGCAATAATTCACAACATGGTAAACAATAAGTATGGTACAATAATATACTAAATGATCTAAGAGATAAATTCACTCATATATTCGTTAACCGTAAATATAATATTCAATTCAACACTCAATACTCGTTTTTTAAAACACAAACACAAATTATACAACTGTAATTCCATGATATCTGAAATAAAATAACATTTAAATTAACTTTTGATTAAACTGCCTCATATTGACTACCTCACAATACAACACAGATCTTGCTTTGGCTCGAAAATGCTTAATTATAAGTAATAGTCTACCATCTTGGTGCAGGCGATGTTCAAGCTTTCGATAAAAATTATTTCACGAGCTTTGTCTCCTGGGTCCTTTTCCCACTTTGTGGTATCAACAGTCCTTCCTTTCCTGCCACTGAATTTAGAAAGCATAAATTCTAAAGTCAATCTGAAGCATCTGGTAGACAAATACCTGATTCAAACGACTTGAGCAGTTCCATAATTCTCCTGATACTCGACTCCAATCGATTGACTTCACACAACAACCAGGTCAGATGGTCTTTAGACTGACTGGAAAAATCCTGTCTCTACAAAAATAGTTCATGCAACTCATCAAGTCAAATAATGTAATGCAAACAGACTCTAGCTTAGATATAATTTCATACTATACTATATAAAAAGGCAATAGGCACAATAGGCCGTCACTCACAGAGTTAAATGTCCTTTTCACCCGCTCTGTGGTTGGCCCAGCAACCTGGAACGGTCTTTCCTTGACCATACGCCACCTCACAAACTCTTCTCAGTTTCACAAACTGTTGGCAAATTTATCTTTAGCAAATCTCTTAAGCAAAATCTAGCACAAACAGAATTCATCTGCTCTACATGTAAAATGTACATTGTGCAATATTTATCTTAAATAGAATTTAGCAGAACTTGCCTTTTGAAAAGAAAAAATTTACTTTAAGAATTTCTTTAAAGCAAAACTTAATTAAAATGAGCAGAACTCATCACCTTCAGTACTAACGATAAGCGACAAGCCAGAAACTCATGCTCTAAGAAAGGATTGGCATCTTCAGTCTTGAACAACTCCCAACCTCTGTATCTAGAATATTAACAACATTGAAAAAATTCAAGACAAAAAAATACACATAAACAATCCAATGCATAAAACAATTGCTACATGTTTAACAGTTCTCGAATCCCAACTGGTTTTGCCCAAAAGATTGTAAATTTTGACTGGAATATGAATTCCAGGTAACCATCAATTGATCCATTGTCTTATGGCACTACACATTGTGTAGTATACGATGTTGTAAAAGTAAATAGATTACCACATCAGTAAGTACAACTGTGTTTACAAGTTCTTGCATTATTTTCTGATTCCAGAGATGACATAAGATTCTAAACCTAACCAAAAGGTGAGAAGAGAAAAGTTCTTATAATGCAGTATGCAAAAAATTCAAACATATGCGACGTGTGGTGGCATAAAAAATCGTCTAATACGATAGAGTTCTGGGTCTCAACCAAATAATTAAGACAGATTCTGACAAAAGGTTGAGTACAGAACCGTCGTACCTGCTGTTCAGCTCTTGGCTCAGTGTCGTAACAAAGTCGTTACTGACCAGCAAACCATACATCTGACGAGAAAACGCCATGTTACAACACCGTGCGGTTGCAGTACTGTCCAGAAAACACTACAGAAATGAAAGTTCAAGAGTTCACTGTTACACGCTGCAATAAGTGACAAACAAAGGATCAAAATACACAACAGGTGAAATACCTAAAATGCAACTGTCATATAAATCAAACCTTCTACAGCAACTTAATATAACAATGGCTCTGTGAATTGTCACAATCTAATAGCATACATACTCACCTTAAGCCAAGTAATCTCTATCAGTTTTTTACTGACACCTAATAACATTTCTTGTGCCCTACCATTGTCTAATAATTTCAATGGCACTAAACAATAATGGTTGACTAGGTAACTTCATAAGCAAAGAGTTCCCCATGTCTTTATAAAGCATTCATGAATTTTCAATTATCTGAGCAACAATATACAATATAAAAAATACCTCAATGGCTTGGTTGAAATGAAGTAACTGCAAATGAAAACATACCAAACATAAATAATAAAGGACAATGTCATTTAAAGTACAGCAACAAGGCACTTACAGAGTGCAAATAAAAGTTTCAAACACAAGAATTCGTGGGAATTGTCAAAGTGTATGGAAATTAACCAAATCTTCAAAATACAAGTCCTCGATTCCTCTTAAATTAGCAATCCTAAGTTATATACATCCAAGAAGAAGATGAAAATGAATTTTAAAAAACCCAGAAAGATATGTAAGTCAATAAATATGTATATAATACCTCAGATGATTTCCCTGAAGTTTTATCAAGAGATGCTACGATTTTTGAGGCTGTTTCTCGAATCCCCACCTGCTCATCACTTAACAGCAGAAGAATTGTCCACACGAGTCTACAAGACAATAAAAATTATGCAACAAAACGAAAAGACAACAGGAATTGATGCAACAGTTAAAACTACATAAATCTTTTCATTGTAGTTGCAACCAGAAATCTCGATATTTCTTGAAGAGACACATCTACAAGACACTCAAATAACAATTCATATCAACTAGGTGATACGTGTTGAGCCCATGTTCTGTTCGATCTCAAAAAGCATCGAATGCAAAATCTGTAACAAGCAGTGCTTAAAGTGTGAGAAAATAAGTGCCTGGACGCCCCTTATCTTTCCGAAAGAAGTGCCTGTACGCCCCATACATTTCCAGACTGTGCTGGCCAATAAATGGCATTCAGATTTTAAAATAAGTGCATGGACGCCGTCCATGACCATCTAGCCACACTTTAAGCCCTGGTAACAAGCAAAGAATCAAACAGGATCTCCACGTAAAGAGTACCTCGCGATGGGGCCAATCCATTCGTTTTCAGATTGGTTACCCATAGCAACGTCAAGAATGCTGGGTGCTGCCACCTGCAGAGCAACAGCTGCACTCAGGCGAATGTTTGATGGCTGCGTTGGAGCGCAACAGTTGCAGACAAGTTCAATCCACGAGATACAGCGTAAACTGAATATGAAACAACCACAAAACATCGTACCATTATGATGCTAGGATACTATCATATCATAATAATTATAATAATTATTACTATTGTCAGAAACTCTGAATGTGGTTTCAACTGTCAACACTGACTAGGAATCCACTGGCTTGACACTTCTACATGTGGGTGCAGTGTGCACAACTCACATGGTATCATACTATTGGTGACTCTTGGATAATACAGCAATGTTTGATAACTGATCACTGCTTTGCTAAAAGACATAACAACCGCTTGTTCTTAATGACTTTAACATTACATTATTTATAATTATCACCGTAAACAGCAGTTCTGTGAAGTACCTACTTAAAAGTCACAGTCTCAATACATGCATACACAATAAGATATAAAAAACTTATTCATTGTCAGGTTTGTTATAGTTAATAATATCTAATTAATTATAAAATTGATCATCACAGCGTGTGCACTCATTGTGTAAACATGCCAGCTCTCTCTTTTCAAGACATTCTTTGCACTGGTAGCACCTAAATAACCAGTACCATCAGAGGCATTCTATAAGTCCATAAATAGAACAGCACAGAATAGAATCATCTCCATATTCGTCTTCAGCGGCAAAGTCCAAATCAGTAAAAAAAGTAATAATATTCATAAAAAACAGAGAATATGATTTTCAACATTTCTAAATGGTCATAGTGGCTTCAAACTAAATACATCTGATCACTTTACAATATATGCTTTTATGTTGACCTTCACACAATATTAACATTCAAACATACAACCTAGTTTCATGCTTCTTCAATGTCCAGTGTCGAATGATGAAAGCTGAAACGCTAATGCAAATGGCACCAAGGTTACTGTGTGGTTGGCTTGGCAACAGCATCATCAGCATATTGAAAACTGTGGTGCCGTCATCTGGAATACTAAGGTCATCATGTCTCTGATAAAAGAGACGAAGAACTTCAAGGATGTTGCAGAGAACTTTCCAAGGCTGACTTGAGGTGATTAGTTGCCAGAGGCGCGTCTAATTTTCAAAACATACATGCCAAAAAATTCAATCAACTGTAAGCAAATGCAATCGAATTCAGTCTAAACAATATCACGCTAAAACAAAGTACTCTGATATCTTACAATTTAATCTTATTTGATTATAATATATAATTTTAAAAAATTAATTAAAAATCATTACCTTTTCGCTATTAGCTAATTCATTATTAGATAGGTAGAATAGATAGAATATTCTTTATTAATTGCAAACCACAGACTTGCTTATATTCAACTTCTTGTGCCTATAGTGCATTAGTAGCTTAAGTAGCTAAGATTGTTTTCTTAACCCTGGATTTACCCAGAAATTTTTTCATTATCTTATTCAGATTGTCTTTAAATTGTCTAATCCGCTCAAGCAGCCAATTTTAAACCATAGAAGGCACTGAATCTGTAAAAAGAATTACCTGAATAGTCGAGGCATCAGCAAGAGTAAGCCGGTCAATTCGACCTGCAGTCAGCCACGCAAGACAAGAGCTCAAGACATCGAAGTTATCACTTGTAAGACAAAAGACGACACGATCAACAAGACTGCACTCATCGGAAATGGTCAGCCAAGCGAAGACAACATTCTCCATCCACACAGCAGAACCCAACTGCAACAATTATTGTCACAAAGGAAGTTATTACTAACAGAAAATTTTAAAAAATAAAACCTTGTAGCTTAACTAGAGAACTAAGTACGATGATCCACAGATGAGAAAGATTTTTAGCAACAACAAACTTATGCTACAACATCCGTCAATGTAAAATAAATTCGATAATAACACGATCACAGTCATGGATCCCAAAGTTTAATTAAGCTCAAGTGATATATAGATGGAACAAAAGAAAGATACAGTTCATATATAATAATTATTTTTATATATATATAGAGAGTCTTGCACGCTGATCTCTTCTAGAAATTCGCCAAACAAAAGCTAGGTCAAACAGAGTGTAGTATACACTGAGTTAGCTACTACGATATGTCAATGCCATATCTGTAAGCAATCTTTGCTGATAGAGAACTTTTCACTATTTGCGCAAGGCTTACCCATCATTACCGCCATTAACATGGCTTGCCACCGATAAAATTCATTAAAATTCTCTATGAAGATTGCAAGAAGAGCATCAATTATAACACCAGCTGGTTCTGACAATGCTCTAAAGTCATCGAATGCTAATTATCCAGCTGATAAAAAATCATGCACACATCTATGTAGTCTGGTGCATTTTTGCTACATGGAAGCGCTGCACACAGTGAGAAGAAAGCACAATTCACCAACATCTGGCAGAATTCAGTTCTTTCTTTCTTAAATAACTTACAGCAATGCTGCACTGCTGATATCTTGTACCTGATGATGAATGTCAACTGAAGCGTTTTGAAGTTGAGAATCCATCGTCGTCTTTATCCGATGACACAAATCAGCATCAGACGTTTGCTGAACCACTTTATAGACGAATGTCGTCAGACGAAGGAATTCGGATCGGATCAATGGACACGGATTCTCACTCGTCAGCATCCAATCCCGAGACAGAAGAACTTTCGTGAAATCGGTCAAATCAAAAGTCCTACAACAACAGCAACAACAACAACAACAACAACAACAAATAAACTGATAAGAAAAACATGAATCTCGATTGCAGCTAAATTTTCAAATTCCAGACAAGACCTCAATTCCTACAACTGCTTTAGAAATCTGTCAAAAAATTTCACATTCTTAAGCAGGCAACAACTGTAGATGCAGAAAATCAGGTCATGTTCAAATTTGCAAGGATTTCCAGAAAAATGCATCAAAGGCAAAGACACTGATGCCCAGTACACATATAAGCAAGATAATAGAAAAAGAAACTGAGCTTTGATTTTATATCCTGGTTCAATACAATACAATACAATAATACAATACAATACAATGCAATCTTTATATATCTGTCAGTGGTAGGAAGCACAGAACATCTGGAAGACATTACGAAGTGTCGATACGCCAACAAAAACCTAAGTCTGTGAAAAATAAAAAGCAACACATGTATGAACCAGCATCGCATTACAGCATATGAACACACGTATTAAATCAATCAATCATAATTTATATAGCACCCCTTCAAGGTACATGTACCTACTCAGAGGCGCTCAAATGCTCCTATAACATATATAATAGATAAATAATTCACGCAGCAATACTTCAAGATATCTACTCAGAAAAATAAAAGGCACAAAAACCAAAATTGATTTCCTATGATCAGTTCCACCATTGTTGACATTGACCCTTTGACCTTTTACTAACCTTTGGCACGATGATGCAAGAACACACTGCAGCTGAAGTAGATGACCATGCAGATGGTTGAAGCTGTTCACCTCTGACCTTGCTGCTGGCAGACGTTCTAAAAGGTCTTGAAGGAAATGATTCTGACACTTCTGTGACACTAACGGCACTAGTGCTTTAGCAGCAAGGTGCCTCACGGCAAACAGCTGATGACGCGAAAGAGCCAGAACCAGCTCTTGAACTTCATCAATAAACCTAAGTCACAAGAAAAACATGTAATTTTGGTCATTGTGCCCTTGCAGGTAGCACATGAGGGCGATCGGCCAGAATGCTTATCAAGAAAAATCTTTGAAAAGTCATCTGACAAAATTGAAAACTTAAGAAATCACTGCTAGTTAAAATAGTTGAAAAGAGAATGCAACTACACATTAAAGCTAGCTAAAATTTCAAGCCTAGGTGAGTGACAATGCTTTGTTATTTGAAATTTGCTTGTTATTCAATTGTACTCAAAACACTTAAAGGATGACCAATGGACAATTGTTCATGCACTGGCAATATTCATTCATTGATTCATTCATTCATTCATTCATTCATTCAAGAATTTATATGGCACTTCTTCAAGGAGACTACCATACTTAAAAGCGCTCCCAACTCTAGCACGGCAAAACAGGACAGTTTAGAGTTTGATTTAAAAATGTTTCATATACATCCCTCCTCAGAGAAACTGACACCTGAATATGGGAAACAACCTTGAGTTATGCAACAGGAAAAAGGAAATCTGGCTGTCATGCTGTTCGTGCTTCAGCCACGAGATTTCTCCAATTCAGAAGAACAATGCCTCAGAAAATCTATTGTTCAATGAACAACAATGCCTCAGACAATCTATTGTTCACAAATGAACAATTACCTTACCTCAATGCACCACTGACAGAAATGACCTAACTAGAAATATTAGCCAACATCTGCAGATTTCGTTCCCATCACGTTTCCCCTTAAGGATAAAATCATTTGTTACAAAAATGCTTGTAATAAATCACAGTTTCTCACAAAAGCTGGCATATCTTACCAGTTGCACTGGTCGACATCAATTCCCTGGCTCAGACGAGCAAGGATGGAGAGGATTGGGACAAGGGTCGGATCACAGAGGACTCGGGTGTCTGGTGGTTTGTCGAACTGCTTCACCGCAGTCTGTAAGACGGAAAGCATAAACCTGCATAGAGACGGAAAAAGCGAGACAAACTCAGCGACGGTGGTCGTCTGAAGATCGTCCGATAAAACCTTCTTTTCACCGACAAGTCTGCAGAGAAGGTATCCTGAAAAACATCACGCAGTTGTAGAGCACCTTCCACAAAACACTCTGCAGTAAGTAAGTAAGGCAGCTAATAGAAGTGGCGCATTAAAACAGTGCAGAGTTTAGGAGACCTGTCACTCATTCATTCAGACCATTTAATATTACCTCTCAATGTGTTCACCATTTAAAGGTCCTCATTTCACAGACAAACAAAACATTGAATTATCAAATATTCAGTCTGAGGTGACCAGCACACTGCCAAAACGTAGAAAAAATAAGCCAAAATAAAAACACAACCCAATACAAGATTATAAGACTCATAGTTTGAAGTCCAATTACCACACAACTGCATTGCGGCATTGCGCATTGCCCAGATGGGCGAGAGGAAACTCTTCAGGGCTTCGACCGTCAGTCGGTCGAGGTAAGTCGACATGATGCCTGCGACTGACGACTCCCGCACAATTGCGGTGATGATGTTGATGGCATGGACTTGCGGCAGATCCCGCTGCTCATCTGCGATGCTCAGCAATGGCTTTGAGATGATGTTCAAGAGCATTTCGATCGTCCAATTGAACAAAGTTGTCTGCGAAAACAAAAACAAATTGAAAACAAATTACTAATCAATAAGTTACAGCACAAAACTTCAAGCACTTGTCAAACTTTCCTAGTGAACCAATGTCTGAAAAGATAAATACAATGATATTGCATTTCCTTATTAGTGCAACTGAATTATGTTTAACTGCAGCAGTCAATAGGAACTACAGCTAAAGTAACGAAAGCTAAGGTAACTTTAGGATCTATAGGTAAGATTAGGTAAGGAGTCACGTCAGGTAAGAGAGTGAGAAAGGCAAGTTTTAAAGCACTCACTTATTACAGGCCACTTTCAACAAGTATTGCTTTTCTGCACTTTCATCAGTATGGCATTCTGCACTTTCAACAAGTATTGCATTTCTGCACTTTCATCAGTATTGCATTTCTGCACTTTCATCAGTATTGCATTTCTGCACTTTCAACAAGTATTGCATTTCTGCACTTTCATCAGTATTGCATTTCTGCACTTTCATCAGTATTGCATTTCTGCACTTTCAACAAGTATTGTATTTCTGCATTTTCAGCAGAATTGCATACCTGTTGGAAGTAATTTCAGCACTGTGCAAACTGGACAACTTGCCACGTGTGCTAAGGGGGTTAAACGGGTTGTCAATTTCATTTGATGCAATGCAATTCAACCATTGAACACAGAGGCAAAAGGTGAATGCATACGCCCTAAGCAGCTGTACCATCCAATGGCTGAGTAGTAATTCATCAACCACTTCCACAACATCTGCGGTTCAAATTCTGCCTCACTATGTTAATACCAAAGATTTATTTCACTGTGCAAAGCACAAATGCTCGTCGTCCTGTTCTATGATTTGCAACAAGCACAAGACAGCGGACAGATCTTCCAACCATTCCCTCAATCCCTCTGAGGACACGTTTGACTCAGCACAAATCCAACCACACATTACATAAGCAACATATAAATGGTGCTATATAAAGAGATTGGAGAGTGCACAATGCACAATGCGTATTGTGTAACCTTTTTGACTTTGGCCTCGTTTGCGAGGATCGTCTGAATGATGAGCGGCAGACCGGCCGAACGACGAGTAACTGATGCCTCCGACAGACCGTCCACTCGTGAAAGAACCTTTAGGATAAAAGTATCGTAGTAAAACAGTCAGCAGCATATTAGCCAAACATTTAGCAGTGCAGTACCCACTGATTGAAGTCACATGCCTGTGGTAGCATAGGCGTACGAGGCGGGGGTCCAGAGGGGGCAAATGCCCCCCCAAATTTCGGGCAAATGTGTTTTTCGGGTAAAAGAGGCATGGTCGGGCAAAAAATGTCGGAAATTTTTTTCGGGCAAAACAGGTACGGGAGGAATTTTTCGGGCACGCAGGGAAAAAAAAGTCGTCAGATTTTTCGGACGGGAAAATCCTAAGAAAATTTTGGGTGGATGACTAAAAAAAAAGGTCGTCAGATTTTTCGGGCAAAAAAATTTGTTTGCCCCCCGCTGCCGAAATGTCCCGTACGCCTATGTGTGGTAGTATTATAAATTGATTCACATTTAATTAATCCTTTACCCGTTTGCCCCGAGAATATCCGCTGAAAACAGGCTTAAAATTTGAAAATGAACGGGTAAAGGGTTAAAGCCAATCTCACATTACAAATATTTTTCTACTATTATAATTACTGTATTTATTCCACAATGAAAGTTGATAAATCTGCAAATGATGTGCAAGGTAACCGAACGCAAAGGGTTTGCACAAAAACTTAACTCAAAGCACTTATTATTCACACAAATTAAATATCATTTAGTAATCGCCTGAGGTGAGACTTGTTACAATCCAAGCACTTTGACCAATCAACTACTCAGACTCCCAAGACTTTGCAGGAATCAAACTGAGTCAGAAGTTGGATCTGCTTCCATTTTCTTTCCATTTACGGTAAGTTACTTTCCATTAACTTCTTAACTCAATGACCAATAATTGCGCTTAACAGAACTGCATAGGATTTATAAACATAGACTCATTAGAATGTAAAGCAAAAGAGCTGAAGCTGTTAAAAATTGATGTTGATGTAAATCTCAAAACATTCAAAGGCAGAAAAGCAAGTGTATCACCTTCTGAAGCAGAGCTTGTGGAACACTATGGATTCTGACATCTAGAGATCGAAAAAGCGCCGAACAGAATTGAGAAAAGCCGAGACAAGCTCCTTCAATTGCACCCTGTGAAGCAAACCCAAAGCAAAGCCAAGTAAATGCGGATGAATTTATTAAAGGAAATCTGTTAGTTCATTTGTGTTTTTATTTCGACATCCAAGTCGTGCAGCACAGTGCATTGTTCATAAGCATTAAAACACTGGTGTTCAATATTTAAATTATTTTCTATTCAATTAATTTCAAAATATTGTAAATTTGCTAATTGACTATGTACTTCTTAAGATGCATCTAGTCAGGTCTGTCAGAACACCACACCTCAGCACCACCGATATGATATTATCATAGGCAAACATACTTCGCTGAACAGCAATCTCCAAAGGATTAGTTTTGCTCAAACATGACTATTTCAAACCAACAACTGAACATTACCTGTTTTACTACACATACATACATGGCTTAGCAAACAACTTCACAGGCGCTAAATAACTGTATGCTTTGCTGATTTGTTGAAGTTTCTTACACGGTGAATGTTGTACATCCAAAACCTGAAAATCCTAAAGTAAAATGGCAGTAAACTAAGTATATTATATACTAATAAACTCTATACCAATCTAACCAGCACCATAACAAATCACTACGACCACAATAACATGTATGAATCCAATACAAAATGGTGAGAGGCATGAATATCAGTGCTACAGCACATTCCCATTATGACAGAACCATGTTAAACACCTTATACCAGAACCATTGCATGGATCACAAAGAATTGAAGAACATAAGGAGGTTCCATTGTAAACCTACATTGCAATTCAAAATGTCCATTAACAATAAACAACACTGCATCACAACAACATAGTCTCACAATGTAATGCATGGTTGGTCAATGGTCATCATAGGCAGAAGTGGCCCAACATTATAAAAGCACTGAAATCTAACCGGCACAACCCTGTTAAACTGCCGAATATTATTTAATAAACATCAAATGGTAAAATTTGTACCCTGTGTCGACAGCAGGTCAAAACACGCAGGAAGATTTCTCCAATCTCATTCACTTCCTGTACGGTCAGTAAATTATCAGAACCTGTTCTGCCTGGTCTAAGAACTGTTGCCACAAGTTGGCCAAGCAACAGACTTGCCTCCTGTCAAAATACATTCAATCAAATCCTTTTAGATCATTGGCAGCACAATCAACTTGCAATGCAGAACAAGAAAGTTTAACCCTAACTGGCGGACAACAATGTCTCAGATGTACAGAGAAAAGCTAAAGAATAAAAGTTTTAGGTATAATTTGCTTAAGTGAGCCATAAAGTACTCGTAACTCAAAAATGAAATGATCACCATATGTGGCAAAACAAAAACAAAAAACAAATTTAACTCAGTTCTGGTAATCCTTAATACTCCACAGATAAAAAACAGACAATTCCAACCTTGATGTTGAGATAGCACCAGGTATTCATCAGCTGATGCTCAGGTGTAAGAACTGCAATTCCTTCAACAGAATCTGGGTCGTCATTTGCCACAGATTCACCAATCACATCTCTGAGAGCCTCACTTATCTGCTCAAAAGATGGCGCTGTTTCTGCCGAGAATATAAAGTTCAATTGGAAAGTGCAAAAGGTCATGACAGGAGTTGCAGAATTTTGATGAAGCATAAAATCAGTTTTAAAACCAGAGGAAAATTTTAAAACAATATTATTATTTGACTGCAGATAAAAGGGGAAAATCAAATTTTGAAAAATAGCAACATGACCTGAAAAATATGACTCTACCGGCTCAGTAAGAGAAACAAGACATGGGGAGGAAGAAATTTCAAAATAGTGAGACATGCTAACAAAGTAAGTGCCGGATATTGACAAGACATGGTGGACAAGGAACAACATTCCGGTGAATCCAATGCATTGTACGAAACCTAGAATTCATTGCCGAACAACACAGCAAGCATATAGGAATGCATTCAAGTATGTATGTTTGTATCTATACAAGCAATGCCATGCATGTACGAACATGTGTGTGTGTGTGTGTGTGTGTGTGTGTGTGTGTGTGTGAGAGAGAGAGAAGTGTAAATAGATAAAGAAGGGTTGGCAAGTAGTTTGATGGCTGCTGTCATATTTGGGCTTCACCTGAAAGATCATTCAACATTTGGGAAACACAAATTTATGAAAACCAATTAAAGAATAGAGCTTTGAATGAGTTTATAGAGAGATCAGTTTCACTCCTTAGTCGTACATTTAGGGCCCCCAGAAATTCGCGATCTTGTGCAGCGCAAATTTTGCGCAAATTTTCAGGTTTAGCGCAACAGCGCAAAAATTGGCAATCCGCGCGATTTTAGCGCAAATTTTGACAAAATTTTGCTAATTTATCTAGATTGGGTTTTGATTGACTTAAAATCACCGCGGCCCATGACAGTTCAACATAGCAACGACGACCGATGTGCGGTAATCAAAATAGCGGCCGCCGAACGGGATGAAATTATAGATGAATTTTTAGTTAAAGATCGATATTTGTGGTAATAAAACAAACTTTTAGTATAAACAATTCCAGAACTTCACGGCCACACAATAAAATGTGTTAGACGAAGTTTCTCAAAGCGGTCACAGAGCAGCGTCGCTTGCTGTCTCGGCTTATGACAGAACGAAAGCAATTAATCTATAGGCGTCAGGCGTGCACACAAAGACGGAAGGCTAGTACTCAGCACGTTGTGTAACTTGGTGATTCATTATAATATAGGCATATATAATACTATTTTGAAGTACATTTGGAATGAGCGTAGATTTCGGTGGGTGTAAATTTTGCAAAATTAAAACTATTTGCGATCGTCTGAATACATTATTTTCATAGCTATAGGAACTTTATAACTGCATTTTTGGCTTGATTGTCTAATTTCTAGAATGCCAAAGCTTTACACTAAATGGTAAAAACACTGTTAGATACTTTGGTACACTGATTCAATGAAAAAAAATAACGAACATTTTGATTTTTTAACTTGCGCAAAATTTGCGCAAATTTATCGTTTTTGGTGCGCAATTTTTTCAATTTTTTGGCGCAAATTTCTGGGGGCCCTATACATTACCATACGTACTGGTAACTAACAAAGGATCACAAGGAATAATTCCTATCCATTGATATTAATGTTGATCAACTTACTGTCGGCTGCTAGTCTTCCACCAAATATGTCGAGAATGAGTTCAATCAGACGAGACATGTGACCGATGATCTGCTCTACGACTGGACGGAACAAATCATGCGTTTCAAAGCGGAATGAACTTTGACTTAAACATCGACGTATCGCGCACAAAATTCCTGCATAAAGAAATGTAAAACACTGTTTAGATAACAACATTCAAAAAAATATGAAATTTTATTTAACATAAAACATCAAATATAAATGAATTAAAGAGTTCAACTATGAATACCAAATCAAGAAGCATCAGTTTCGCAAAAGACGCAACTGAAATAGTTTGCAGTTTAAACCTTTTTCCTGAAACATTCGCACTGTACAGAGAGAGATATTACACATGCCCAACTCTACTTTGCATCAATGATTAACACAATGTTAGTAGACATTGCACAACATAGTTTAACATTTAACATAAGTAAATGACTATGTGAATAGACAGGAGGATTGTTCACGTTAGACATTGCACAACATAGTTTAACATAAGCAAATGACTACATGAATAGACAGGAGGATTACTCATGTTAGACATTGCACAACATAGCTTAACATAAATGAACAACGTGAATAGACAGGAGGATTGTTCATGCACTTGTGGTATTGGATGCGATTTCGCTTAATCCATAAATGATGAGCTGCATTGGTTTCCACACATTTTAGTACAGACTTGTCGCTAAAGGGTTAAATGGCAATCGATTGATGTCTTGTGAAGTGTGATAACAACGCACCAGAAGTTTTCGGATTTTAAATTAACAGAGATAGATAAAACAGAATGCAGGTCAACTTTCAGCGTGCATAAACAAATTGCACAATGCACGGTCTTACCCTGTACTGGGTTTGACATGGCCGCCTCAAGTGGTTTACTGGAGGCCAATTCAATTCCTGCTGCCACTTGATTGAGGAGCTGCAACAGAAATTCCGCTATGGAGCATTCCGTATTTCCACTGCGATCACCACAACTGACTTGCCAGGCACCATCTACCAGGCGGTTGATCGCGTATCGATCTCCATTTGCAATCACACTTCTGAAAATTTAATTATTATTAAGTCGATCATACCCTTTGCAGCACGCTGGAAAATGAAGGGTAGATTGAAACTGATCATAAACATTTTCTAAACAAAGGATTTTCGTTGTAAGTCAAAGCAATTGAATAATGACATCATACCCATGAAGATGATAAATCCCAAAGATATTGCCATTAACAAGCCACCAGCCACTGAAGACACTTTTACAAAACTATACTGTACAGTGTACACTCTTGCCGTCGCAACGTGATGACTTTAACTTTAACTTAACACTCTTGCCATGTGACATATGTATGATTCCATGGAACTGCTGCTTTAAAACCAACTTGAAAAGTTTTATTTGAACCAGTAGAATTAATACAGTACTACCAATTAAATGTAGTACTACCAATCAGGTGATTTGTAACCATCAAAATAATTTATAATGCAAACAGATATAATACGTCAACAACATGCGCAGTCACACACATTGCCAAACATGTGAATGTAAAAAATATACTGATTCACAAAAACTGGTTTTTAGAGACTCACTTTTCAAAGAGAAGAGCACATAGAACAGCCCCGCTCTCACAGTCCCGTACTCGTGGACTGTGACATAACCGAACTGCTGCTGATAAGAGGTCACACGGTGTCAAGTCAAGTTCCTTATGTAGATGAAGTTGAGGAATGCTGAAAGTCATTGGCCATGGAAAATAGAGCAGAAGAATCTCTGCGGCCATTTCTGATATCTGGTGCAAAAAACAACATTGGTCATCGTGAGTAAGACCAGGATCATCTTCAACTTATGTCAAACATGATTTACATATCTAGCATATATGATATGGAAGGGGATTTTTCTGCTTTTAATGTGAAATATAAAATAAACCAAAAATAAAAGTTTTCATTTAAGTCGAACATTTTACTTACACAGGAAAAAAATATTCCATCTACTGTATATATCTATGTGTATGTAAAATTGAAGATAAGTGAAAATTACACAGAGAGACTCTTAAAGTAACATACAATTCAGAAAGATACGGAGGTCTAACTAAACACTTGACATAGAAATAATAATACAATTGCCGATTTTAATTTTTTCAAACTGAAATATGCAGAGAGTGCAATTGCCTCATCAATTTCGTTGAAAAGACAGGCAACCAGTCTATTCGTGGCCATCTTGCTAAAGAACTGGCAACGATTGGATTCGGCGGCCCATGAAGTAAGCAGTTTGATATCCGCTGCAAAATGAAAATTGCAAATATTAAAAGTTTCATATCTGATGCAAAACAGAGACCCCTATCTTAAAGAAAAAAATCGATGAGATTAATTTTCAAGGGATCAACCTAGATTTTTAGCCAGACAACAAATTTAAGCGTATGTTAAGCAACAGAAATGCATACAGTACGTAAATATGCATTTAGACAGTGAACATAGTACCTTTTTAGTACCTAAAAAGCGCTGAAATACTAGCAAACAGTGTGAAATGCAAATATGAAAAAAATCTATAACAAACAATGCTCAGATAATGAGAGAATTCAGCAATTATGTTGCAGATGCTCGTAGTAATGCCGCATGAGGGCGTCAATAATGACACAATAAATGACAAACACATGTACATTAATCGTAATTGTAATTCAGACAATTTATATAGCATTGTCAGTAGCAAGCCACTTCTAGGATGCTTTACACGCGTAATTATTGCCAATTGTCAGAGTAAATGTCATGCGCTCGAGAGCAAGTGCAGCTTCAATTGTTTTTTAAAAGTTGATTCAGTACAGCCACAATCCCCACTGATATCTTTAAGTGTAACCACGCAATTTATACATAATCTTTTAAATTCTTTTGTTACATCACGCTATGCAATCAGACAGAGACTAACCTGGCACAAGACCTTTCCTTGCGGTAACGTGAGATCGCAAGACGAACGTATCCAGGATCGTTCGAGTCCAGCTCAACGCCGTCTGAATTCGCTGGAAACTGCCACCAGGACGAATATTATGTAAACACAGATTCCAGGTCCAGTCTACAAATTCTGTAGATAACAGCAAGATACGGTGTGAATTGCAAACCTTAAATATTACAGGGCAGACCACACAGGATCTTTTGGGCACTGAACTGAAATCATAATAATTCAACTTCTAGCTAATTGGCAAGAGAACTTGAGAAAAACAATTTCTAATAAGTACAATGCAATGAAGCGCAAATACAGTACAAGAAGACTGGCGTGATAGCAATGTTTCCTGCTTTCAGGCCTCGAATGCAAATCTAAGCAGTTTTTAGATGATATTACGAAAATGTCACAATTTTTCTTGTATGATATAACTCGATAACAGTCTATTTGATTTTCACTAGGTGAAATGTCGATCATAAACATAACATTCAAATACTTATGAAAAACACAAAACAATTACACTAATTCCTGCAGATATTGTTTCATTAAAATGTAACATCTGCGCTACTTGCCAGTTGCCAGAACAGCTTCCTCTGGTACGTGCTGCCCTCTCTTGATGGCAAGTCGCACCATTGACAGACTGGCATCCCTCCCTCGGACAAACGCAGAGTGGAGACATGTCTGGAGTTGTTTCCGAAACGGAGGCGAATCAATATTCATGTTCAGTGGGAGAAACTGTTGCAGCAATTCGACCTCAAACAATTTCAAAGGATCTGGAGTAATAGTGCATCACACAAAATCAATTAGAACAGGATGAAACAGAAATCACACACACACAAAAAAAACTGGATTAATCTAATCTAATCTAATCTAATCTAATCTAATCTGGCAACTTTCAGAACACTATTACCACATCAGCCAATGTCTGCTTTGAGAAATATATACATGAAGACAGTATAAATAGACTTTTATTGAAGGACAACCAAATTTGCAGGCGACCAGATGAATACCATAATTATGCCAGCAATATTAACAGTAGAGACATTACGAACAATTATGAAAAGCATGTTCAGCAAATTCTGTTCAGTTGATAGCTCAATCTTTTTATTTTCACTCTCAAAAAACTACATTCTTTTCTCTGGGTATTTCGCACTGTGAGCACCTCTAATTGGTGTGCACAGTGAGAGATGCCTTATAAATTTGTCGATACGATATTACGGTAACTTTGGATGCATGTCTCTATCGTTCGTTAAGCAAATTTGCACATTACTGGAAAGACTGTTACTCGACTTGTAAAGTAAGTAAGTAAGTAAGTAGCCTTTATTTGCATATGTCAAGCGCACATGCATTACATCGTATAACAAAAACGAATACATACATATATCTACATGTAACTATGATAGAGAACAGCAATTAAAATCATGTTAGCTTGTATCTAAATATAATTATAAATGCATCTGTTGATAAAACTGTTTTTAAACAAATTTGTTTTAACGAGAGGCAACAGGAAAGGATGTCCTCTCTTGCGAAGTTGATACTTGTTCTCCCGAAGAGGTGGCAGGAGCTGGTGAATGCAATGGCCAAAGAATTGAGCTCTCTTGAAGAGCTTCTTGTCTGCTCGAGCAATCAGCTCTTCCACTGTATGAATCTTCTCAGAAATTTGTACTGTAATCAAGTTCATAAAGAGGAGCATAAACAAGATTTAACGTAATACCTGTCGTGCGTGGAGACATACAGAGCAAATCAAAAGCCAATAGTCGAAGGTCGTTGTCTTTATTCCTCAATGCGCTTTTAATACTCTCCGTTACCTGTCAACAACAAACACGTAACAATGGTTATTCACAATAACTAGATCTTAAAACATGCATCTCAGTGTAGAACAATAGCACATGTCTCGTCTTTGTCCGATGTTCATTCACAGTTCCAGTCGCACGGTCTGGAAACCTCCAACTCCACATATTCTTAACTTTTCAACAGAGACCGTTGCCATAATTTAAAACTTACATTTCACTGTCTGCTTATGGTGCTCACTGCGAGATGCCCTCCACTGGTTCCCAGTCCAGCAATGCATTCATTATAGGTCTCCTCAACATTCTGGCACTGTGTCCTGTGCAGTGTGCAGCCGGTCTATCCTTGGCAGCTCTTCACTTTAACTTCAGTCTGCTCTGAAGCGCAAATACAGTTCAACTTCCACGAGGCAACTATGTGGTTCCACATGCTCAAACAGTCATCGAACAGAACAGAACTTTCTCGATAAACTGGGGTCCCTCTGCTTGGAATAACCTCCCTCAGATCTGCATTCTCTCATTCATTCATTCATTCATTCATTCATTCGAGTATTTATATAGTCCCTCTTCAAGGAAACTACTCAGAGGCGCTCCCGACTCCAGTACGGACAAACAGAACAGTTTTTAAGTGCTTATAGAATGTGTCAGAGAGTGATCTAGAGAACAGGCGCAGCTCAAGTGGGAGGGCTTCCATACCACTGGGCCAACCACAGAAAAAGCACGACTCTGCATGATGGAGGTACGAGCAAACGGGACAAAGAGTACTTGCCTATCAGCCGAGCGTAGGGACCGACCAGTCCGAGCACTTGAGCAATACCCATCTAACTCTTTTTAAAAACTACTGAAGACTTTCCTCTTTCACCATGCATGGGTCGGGAGCACCTCTGAGTAGCCATCTTGGAGGTGTGCTATATAAATTCCCTAGACAGATAGATAGATAGACAGCTTGCAATTATATTCAATAAGACTTTCAAAATATCAGGAAATTACCAATTCAAAAAGAATCTCTTTTAAAAACTCTACTCGTTATTACTATGCTGTAAATCAGGGGTGTCAAACCTTTTTTAGTGGCGGGCCAGTGTGAACATCTTCCAACAAGTGGCGGGCCAGTGTAAATGTAATCGGAATTTTATATAGCGGCTGTCATATGGCCTCGACCCTGAGGGTGCGATCCACCACCGCTCACCCGTTTGAATGGACGCCACCAGGGCTGTTTTTAAGGAATTTTTAGAACTGCACAACCCCTTCTTTTCTTTCCAAGCCTCCATGGCAAATTACTTCCAATTGGAGGACAATGACCTTTTTGCTAGATTTTAACTGAATGCACAGAAGTGCTTCTACAACTGCACAAATTCGTTTAGAACTGCACATTTTGTGTACAACTGCACGTTAAAAAAGTCCTGGACTCCACGCCATTTAGGACCCGAGGGCGGACCGTGCTAGCCCGAGATTTTGAATCTCTGAAATAGCCACCTTCGGGAATCGAACCGTGGCCTGCACGCTCTCTTCCACATAGGCGCGGCCGCCAGCTCTCTTAGCCTACCGATGTAGCTAACGTGTGAACATCTTCCAGCAAATGAGCAAAATTGGGTATACTGATCTGATCCAAATATCGCGAAAACATCTTGATTCAATGTCCACTTTTCGCTTCTTATTAAATTTTGACAACATTTTAAATGTTATAAGACTTATAGTCTATAAGTTTTTCGAAGCTTTTATAATTTTGTCAGCAGACAACCAAGGACTTTCTATACAAAGGGCTGGTTTCTTCTTCTTTAACCGCTTTGTACAAGTCTTCGGGCTATAATCGGAGTTCCGGAAAATTTCACATCCTGTTTACAGAACAAAAGCATTCAATTAATTGCATCTATGAAAGCAGATTGACGAATGATTGTTTGCAAAAATAAAATAATGTCTTTGGAGATTCAAAGCATGGCTCTTAGCGTTAGAAACGAAATTTTAAGTGGGGCGCCATCTATCGTTGAGAGTGAAATCTTGAGAGACAACCAACCGGAAACCATAGATACACAGTCTACACAGAGCTGTGCGTGTGGCAAAAGTGACGTCAGTAAGAAAAAACCGCCATTTATTTGGCGTTGACTGTAAAATATAGAAATTTGAACTTTTATCCTCTAATTTTGTTATCTTTAGGGATAGCTCCGCGGGCCAGAAAAAAATCGTCGGCGGGCCAGAAAAGGCCCGCGGGCCAGCTCTTTGACACCCCTGCTGTAAATGAAACCAATCTCAACAGCAGCTACCATATCAACGCGCAAATCGCACTTTCTGGCGGCTGACAGAATGGCAAGACGAGCGCAGATGATCCGGTCGGATGTTTTGTCTTCAACTTCAGTCAACATAAAACTCGGCAAGTCTGGCAGAGTTTTGAGTGTCGAAACAAGCAGGTGCTGACTGGCATTACGGGACGTCAGACTGCAAAAAAATTAGACGTTAGTGAATTATAATGGCAATTTATTATTATTATATTTGGTGATGCATTTAACATTAAAGATCTTCAGAAAACAAAACAGTTTTATGGAAATAATCAGAGCTATTCCTACTTCTTTATTTGTATTTTATTACACTACAGCTACAACACAGTTGTTATTTTCTTAACTTTGTACGCATTGATCACCTAAGTATTAAGAGGCATCTCACTATGTGCCTGGTTGCTTTTTGCTTTATATTCTGGAAACAGCCCAACCAACGCAATTAAAGCAAAATTAAATTGCAGAACAGTCTTTTCCCATTTTGTGGAATGCAACATGAATGTTACTATTCCTTTATTTAATAGACTCATTGAAACAAGCAAAACAAGGTTTTGAAAAGCTTTTTAAAATATCCAAATAGGCCGTCACGATTATAATTATGTGCATTTCAGATTCAGTAAAATAAAATATTCAACCTGTTTTCGCTCACGAGGCAGCTCAAAAGGTATGGCCAACAGAACTTTTTCCAGAGTTCACAGCCATTTGGCTGTTTGCTAAAAACAATACAGACAATAGAATACAATACAATTAATTTACTGTCAGTTCAGTGAAAGCACTTAATTAAATTCAGTTCAGTGTAATAGTTGCAATAATGAGATGTTCAATTGCAATATCGAAATTCTATCTACTTCTTAGGGTTGAAAAGCAAAAGTATCGAAATACCTGAAGATGTTGAGAATGCACTGATGCACTAGTGATGCTGATGGCGTCAGGTAGTTGGTTGCCAGGCAACGACACACATCATCCATTATCAGGTGGCATCTCTCAGACACCTGTCAAAAACATTAAGACAATCTTCTGAATGGTAAGTTGACTTGACAATTGACATACATAAAAAACATAGAAATAGATCAAAGAAAAGAGAATCAGAATGAAAAGAAATACACAGATAAATTATAAGAGTCGCACTGCAAAGTAATTGAACATATTTGGAGATAACAAATGAAATAAAATGGAAGTTTTGATAAAGAATCAAAACATAAAAATGAGACAGAACTGGAAAAATAATAACATTTGCAGATGAATTAGATGTGAAAATAGCACCAAGAAGCTGACAAGAAGAAGTTGAAAAGAATAAAACTGGAAAATCAAGTTCGAATTGTCATACTGACCGTTTCCAGCGAAAGATGTTCCAGAACAGCGGCCATCAAGACGTAGCGAGCTTTGACGCACCATGGCATAAGGAACGACTGATCAAGTAGCCAGACGCCAAGGATGCTCTCCACTGAAAAGATAAACAAACAACATTACTACAGCAGACATCATATAATCAGCACCATCTACCAATAAGAAGGGCTGGGCCGTTGGGGGAACGAACTTCCAAGGTTGTAAAAAGTTGGAGATTCTGGACATAAACTGGGGTTGATGATTTCCGATAATATAACAGTCTGCAAAGAACTTCTTAGATTCAAGATAGATAGCATTAGATTAGTCTTTTATCTTCTTCTTCCTCTGGTTCTCTGTTCTAAGCAGGTTCAAATGTCCAACATTGACATTCCTCTCAACGGGTCTCTTCCTTAAGCTTCCCCAAATCCAATTATCATCATCCAAATCCAGCCTCATCTGTCATCGTCTTCCATTTGTTCGCTTTCCCTTCATTTTTTCTTCAATGACCGCTCTTAGTGGTGAATCTCCTCTGTGTGTGTGTCCTACCCTCTTCTTTTTTATTTCTTACATCTCTGACATAAGTCTCTTAAATGTCGGTATAAGTTTTTCAGAGTGTGAGTTTGTTCAACCGTTCCACGTGGGGTGGTGGTTGGATAACACTGATCGTAACAGCTGTTGGGTTTCAGTTGTTCATGTGCTTCACACAACACATCCATCAATCAGTAACTCACACATGATTATCATTCATAGCAAATAAATAAATATATGCTATATGAAAAAAATATATACACTACAAAAGAAGCAAACAGACACACACAAAAATAAATAAATAAAGTCAATGACTACTTTACGTCACCTCCTCTTCATCATCATTGCTGTTCTTGCTGTCATCACCAATGTTCACATCTACCATTATTACCCCAAAACCGCTTTATCTAACACGAATACGATAAGGAAATGACCAGATGACAAAAATAAACATAACGTGCTCTTAGTCATAAATAAACAACTCAACCATTGTCTGCCCTTGGTTTCAGCCTGATCAGTGTGGCAATGACGTAGGTGATGCATCCTGGGACGCCGTCAACCGAATTATCGAGATGAGTGAGAAGAATTCCCAGCGTCTGTTTGACAATCGGTCCATCAGGCTCAAGAAGATCACACCTACAAAAACAGGTACGACTTTGAACAGGTATAAAAATTTACGACTACTCCAGATGTAACATCTAACAGTGGCATAAACAGAAAAGCATCGCACCTACAAAACAGGTATGACTTTGAACAGGTATAAAAATTTACGACTACTCCAGATGTAACATCTAACAGTGGCATAAACAGAAAAGCATCGCACCTACAAAACAGGTATGACTTTGAACAGGTATAAAAATTTACGACTACTCCAGATGTAATATCTGACAGTAGCAAAAGTACAGAAAAGCATCACACAGGTACCATTAAAGATCTGACTAGATAGCATTAGATTAGTTTACCGCTGCTCCCTTTACATGAAAAAGTGAAAAGTACCAGAAAAGTTTAATTATAAAAATTCTTTGAAAGAAAGTACCAGAAACGTGCTGCCTACTCCGAGTGCAGAATAATGAAAAGAAATACGATGACATTTTATTAACAATATTTCTTTAAAAGAACGTACTATAAATGCGACTATTGCTAATATAAATAATTCAAGACAAGAAATGGAATCCAATAATAGTCAGACAAACATCGTAGAAACACAGTGGTAATTACACCAAAAATACTATGAGAAATTTATCCTACCCGCTAGACAACGAAGCGCCATGAACAACCGACCGACGCAACTGCATCAGCTTCTTGAACCAAAGCTCAAGAAGTTTAAACGAATGGAACTTTTCCTGCGGCCAATGACAAAACTGGCAAACGGTTTCAAACAGCACAAGCAGAAATGGCCGATCGTGACATTTGGAAGGCACCTCATGCGATCCTAACTCATCGTCTTTTGAAGATTTGTCACTGGGTGAAACAAAAGGATCCATTTCTTTCTCAACACACACTGCAGAATGAACCGCTGATGAGTTGCTATAACTTTCATTAAGTCTATGTTCGCTGGTTTCAACATTTGCGAGGTAGCTTTGATTTTCTTCAGTGACGGTAGAATCGGAGATGAGATCAAGGTGATGACACGGATGAACGAATATTCGATCATCCATGTAGGCAAACAATCCATGAAGTAAAGACAGCTGACCAAAGGTCAAACGGTTCAATTGGTCATTGCAACCGCGTGCCTGAATAGTGCCTTTGAACAAAAGAAAGCACATAACTCAAAATCATGACATTGCATTAATTAATGTTATTATTAAACTAATGTCATTGCATTAGTTAATGTTGTTATTCGCATCAACGTTGTACTACAATCGATCAATTGCCCTGTGAAGCAGAGTTTCATGCTACAAGTGAACAGACTTTGAGTCTAATGTATGAGTTTAATTATTGATACCTCACGATTAGATGGGCACCAAGAAAATATACAAAGGTACAGAATATCACACCAATACAGACACACACAGCCCATCAAAAGGACAAAACAACATCACACTATATAAAATTAACGTTATTTAGCAGATATGCTTTGAAAGTTTGTTAAACGCAAGATTGCTTTGTGTTTTGTTGATACTACATCATGACAAAACTACAATAAATCCTGCTTCAAGCAAAATTGCACAAAACAGAAACATCTCATAATAAATACTAGCTAAATAAGTGATACTATCATCATATGGCAATTACTGTATCGATGATATTACCTTTCGAATTGCTAAGCACTTTAAGCAGTGCAACAGACAAAGAAAGGATCTCTGAAGGGGAAGAAAGTGTCGACAAAATAAACGTCACAATCGAACCCGCAAGCAGTCGACAATCCTTGCGCAGATGCTGAAAAAATACAAATCAACATTTTAAGCCAAGAGAGAAATTATTTCAACTGATGTGGATTTCTGTCGCTTACGCTGCTTAAGACAAAACTGAAACAGAAAAGTAAGAGCAAGAAATAAACAGCTTACGACAGGTAATTCTAGGTCTAAGATTCTTTATGGCAAACACAAAAAAGACACCCACATTATACAACATATTCCACAATACACCATCTCAACGACAATACTCACACCCATGCTCATTCGTGAAGCCCAAAAAATAGAGAAGTTGCTAATAAATAATAATAATAATTAATTGGCCAATGGACCACAATTTCTAATCTTTTGAAAGTGATTTATTTACAACTGTAACATATCAAATCAGTTCGAGAAGGCTCGTTGATCTATTGCAACAGCGTGGACTCATTTCACATGTTCTCAGAACCATCATGCTGTAACAGTTTGTTGCAGATAGCTTAGTTTTCCAAACATAAAACATCCAAGCTCTAATGAGGTTTCACTGTATGGTTACACCAGCCTCACATCCACACTGCTAATAAATGCAAAAATTAAGATAATTCTACTTTGAAAAGTCATTTTGGTTTTCAAATTTAACTGAAAGTCAGACCAAAATCGAAACTCTGAGACCTCAGCATGTAGAACTGCAATGGCTGACGGAATAGCTCTCATAAAAGGATGCACATCATTAGCAACAACAGATGAAGCCACATGCTTAACATCAGATGAAGCCACATGCTTAACATCAGATGAAGCCACATGCTTAACATCAGATGAAGCCACATGCTTAACATCAGATGAAGCCACATGCTTAACATCAGATGAAGCCACATGCTTAACATCAGATGACGATGCATTAATGGTCTGCAATATCTGAATTGTAGTTTCTTTTCCATTACTAAATCCACTGACATCATCCACAAGCTGACAAGACTGCAACAGAAGCTGCAAGAAAAAATATGACATACAGAATACTCAAAATGTAGCCAATGCCAAAAAAAGACAATTGAAGCTAAAGAAAAATAAACATGCATAGTTCTATCTTGGAAAAATCTGTGTAACTTATAAAAAACCCTGAACAAGACAATGAAAGGCAAGAACTTATTGTAATGCCTTTCTTTATATGCTTCTATCAAGTCCTTGAAGTGTGTTCATGGACATTGAAAGATAATTTTACTGTAGTCTACACATAACGACAGCAATCAGCGATTGAACAAATTTTTCTTAAGAGTTACATTACGCCTTTGCAAGAAATTGTGGGTCTCACAATTTTTAAGACAACTATGAGCCTCACAAAACTTATTAAGCATGCTTCAGATTCCAGCATCAGCCACATTTGTTGAATATGAAACTGCAGGTTGTACCTTAGTCATCGTGTAGACATATTCCTCTTCAACCAAGTTCCTTTCTGACTTTAGATCCTGTGAAAGCCATAAACTCACAAAACCAACCAGCCATTCAGCACGTGGCTTAACAATCCTGCGAGCAGCTGACACCGCATCTAATAAAGTTGACCCTGCAGAAACCAAAATACTTTTCGGAATATAGTTAGCAAATTTAATAAATGTAATATCTCCAATTCCTCAGTAGTTTTAAGAATGGAATCAAATATCTTAACAATTATCCAACTATGGTATAATTGGTACATGCTGCATGCAACATAAACAAGAACATTAAACACATACAATTTTGTAATGAATTGTCCAATTAATTACGCATCTCTTAAGATCAATTAGGTTGTCCTGTAAAGCATGTTAATGAGATAAAGCAATCTATAGACAACCAGATACACACAATACATATATACATAATGACATGCCAATTAATTTAAAACATCCTAGAACAATACATCTGATATATGTAGGTACACAGGGAGACAATTAAACTTGTGTACTCACAAACGGCCAGACAGCTAAATGGACTATTGACCACTATTTCTTCAGATGATGAAGACTCAGTTGCAGTGGACACAGCATATGCAGTTTGCTCTTTTTGCAAGTGACTACGGTGAATAACGTCATTTTCAGAAAGACCAGAAGTAACAATCAGAAGAGCGCTCTCTAATTCATCCCAAGCCTTGCATAAAACGTTTTGAACCAATCCTTCCGTATCCAGCTTCTCAATCAGCACAAAAATCTGCAAAACACCGTAATTTAATGCAGACAGTTACTGGGTGTTTTACTCCAGACAGAACTCTACAGAGACAAGATCTAAGGACCAAGTATAACATCTGCAGTGGGTATACTACTTGGTAGAAGAGGAACAATGTAACCTCACCCGACCGATGGGTGACAAATACCTGCTGAGCTACAAGTCATGCACCCTGGCCCTGCAACATCTTCTGCTAGCTAGCGAGAGAACACTGGGTGAAGATATTACCTTGCAAAGTCGTCCTTGGGCCTTGGCCCGTTGGTGAGGCGCTCATCTCCTTTTCAATGGCCCTGAGCCGGCAATGGATGAATTCCAAGGTCCTAGACACGGGGCCAGTGATATCACAGGACTTGCCATTTACTTCCCAGCTTACGCCGGTACCAATTTATACTGCTTTGTGACAGAGGCACTTGTCTTGTGCACAGACACTATTGCATTTCGTCACACCACAGAATCAACCCCGTTTGGTTTAGGGACTGTGACATGATACTTTGAATGAGAATCCATTGTTTGGGCTTCATGTCTGTGCATGGTAACTCTTGTAGTTTTCACTGCATTTTTTGTTTACTTATTAAATCAATTTTCCGCTCTTAGCGGAAAAAAGATCATTTAGGCAGATTAGTTTTCTCTTTATATGGTGCCATATAAATTTCTAATTACAATACAATTACAATACATGCATACTAGGGTGGCCCTTAAAAATGAAAGTTAAAAATAATCTACTGGCACCCCTCCAATCTATTTCAATTATGAAGAAAATAATTTGTGCAAAAACTCTTTGCAATAGGGCGATATTTAGGGGTGCCCCCCGAGCTCTCAAGTTTCAATAATGTACGAGTAAACTTCCAAATTATAATTGGAATCGCAAACTGAAATTTTCAGTGCTTTAATACATTCTGTCGGCCTACTAATGTTTGCAATGCTTCAGCATTTAATATTTAGTAGCCTACTTACTTATTTATTAAAATTATGTGAGCTCTAAAATTTTAGCCACTGTACAATTTTAAATATATGTTTTTTAACGTTTGTTGTCTGGTTGAAAAAAGGTGGCATATATTTTATGAGGAGTTGTTTAATGCAAGGAAAGACATTTGATTTTAGTCTACTATTGGAAACATAGGTCTACATTGTCAGACATAGTAAATACGAAATATTACAAATAATTATTTATAATTAATTATGCAAGTACGCGAGGAGGGAAAACAAGTGTCTATCTAATTGGCTCTTATGAGCCTGAAATTCTTGGAGCAAAGTTGCCATCGTATCGTCAAACTTTTGGATACTTTATGCATCTACCCAAAGTTGGCAAGCAGACAGTCCGTTATTCCAGTCAACAGGCTATAGAAAAAGCCAATATATTTTGGAACCGACCTGGTATACCTATAAGAGGTAAAAAGCATTGTATTGACAAGTTGGAGTCGGTGTTCGTGGAATGGAAAGGACTTAAAAAGCACAGACACCGAACAGCTACAGCTCACAAGATTAAGGAGGAGACATTTATTGAGAGACTAGATGACCTGTTTGATATTGCCCATGCAGACGCTCTCACAGTGATCTCCATTCCTGAAGACAGAGACTTTCTACTCTATCAAAGGCAGAAGGGACGTCCAGGTTCAGTTGGTGTAGCTGACATGGTGGATATGCGTCGAAGACAGCGTGCACAGGAACGGAAGGAAGTGGAACAGATGCTCAAAAAAAGAGCACAGGAAGAGCTTGCGGCGTGTACAAGCCGGTTGGTACTGGATACCGATTCCTGTTCAAGTGATGAAGAATCAAGTGATGAAAGTGGTGGGCCTGATGTTGGATGTAAAGGAAACAAAACCTGCGGCACTAACACTAGTAAAAATGAAGCAACTGCGCCCAAACGAGCCAGAATCAATATTCTGTCTCCTGGTCTGACATCGGTTTTGGACAGAACAAAGATTTTGTTAAGAAATGCTACATTCGTTCTTAGCGAAGTGGCTTCCAGCCTTGGCTGTGACGTCAAGACTTTGAATATCAACCGACATTCCATTCAACGAGCCAGGGCGAGCAACAGAACCACCAAATCAAACAGCCTTCAATCCGAATTTTCCGCCTTAGTTCCTTTAACCGTTCATTGGGACGGCAAGTTTCTGGAAGATTTGACATCACGCGAACATGTTGACTGTCTTCCAGTTCTGATCTCAGGGGTAGGAATTGAACAGTTACTGGGCATTCCAAAACTATCCTCAGGAACAGGCTCAGCTCAAGCATCTGCAGTCGTCCAGTGTTTGAGAGAGTGGAATGTTCAAGATCAGCTTGTTGCTTTGTGCTTTGACACCACAGCCAGCAACACAGGTCATCGCTCAGGTGCATGTTTCCTAATAGAGCAAGCATTGAATAAAGATCTCCTTTTCCTGGCATGTCGACACCATGTTATGGAACTAATTGTTGGGGCTGCATTCGAAAAAACTTCCATTGGAACTTCTACTGGACCTGATGTTCTTCTTTTCATGAGGTTTCGAGACCACTGGAAATTCATTGAAAGCGACAAATTTCGTCAGATCCTTTGGTGGAATCATTGGTGGCCCCACACCGTTCTGATATCTTGGGAGTTTTCTCATAGACATTTAGCAACTGCACAGCCACGAGACGATTACAGGGAATTTCTCGAGCTCTCAGTTGTCTTTCCTGGAGGTGTTCCTTCTCGTGGAATTCGGTTTCGAATACCTGGCGCTATGCACCGGGCACGATGGATGGCAAAAGTCATCTATACCATAAAGATGTGGCTCTTTTTCTTGCTCAGTTCAAGAAGACTGCTGCAGAAGAACGCAGCATTCGTGATATTGCCATCTTTTCAGTTGTTGTCTACCCGAAATCCTGGATAACTGCGCCAATTGCTGTGGAGACTCCTCTGTATGACTTCACTCTCACGGCAAACCTTCTCACATATCCACATACTACAATTTCTTCTGCTACAAGCAAAAACCTAGGGCTTCATCTCTGGTATTTGTCTGAAGAGCTTATTGGGCTTGCTCTTTTTGATTCAAGGGTATCCAATGACTCCAAGAAGCCAGGACTTTTTTAACGTGCAGTTTTACACAAAATGTGCAGTTCTAAATGGATTCGTGCAGTTGTAGAAGCACTTCCGTCACGTTCCGTGTAGTTAAAACTACTAAAATATGTCATTTTCCTCAGATTGGGAGCAATTTACCATGGAGGATGAGAAAGGAGAGAAGAGGATGTGCAGTTCTAAAAATTCCTTAAAAACAGCCCTGCAAGAAGCTAATGATTGCTGCCATTCAAGAAGTAGCCCCAGATCATCCGCCTAAACGACCCAGCGTGAAGTCAGATGCATTTCTTGGCACCAGCGGTCTGGAACAATAATTATTCTGTACAACCAACTCCAAGAAACTGTTCCAGGTGCTTGGTCTGCATGGACTATCTGAGATGATGCTTTCCAAAGATCCTGCTCTTTGGGAAGAGCATGAAGCATTTCGAGAAGCACAAGCAGTACTCAAAGGGTTGGCTGTCGTCAATGATAGAGCTGAACGTGGTGTGGCACTCATCCAGGACTTAAATAAAAAGCTATCAAAAGATGAGGATCAGCTTCAATTTCTCCTGCAGGTTGTCAGTGAACATCGACGACAGTTCCCTGACTGTACGAAAAGAAATTTCGTGTCAAATTAGTAGAAAGCAGTGATTCCTGCATTTTATTGTCCTGCATGCACTGATCATTTACTTCTGTGACCAGCTGAACAGTGAACAATAACTGAATTATAATTGAACAGTAAACACTTGTTTCATTGGTATTGTTGCATCACTAGAGTGCATTTTAGTCATCTCTGTAAAATTCTGAGTGACAGTGTGTTGAATATAGTTTGGCTGAAATTGTATGATTCAATTGATCATATTTATATTAAGGAAAACATTTCGGCGCTCGAGGGGCACCCCTAAATGTTTTGCAATTCCAAAATCCTTTTCAACATAATGTTATTTCTATAATTGGCATGGATTGAAAGGGTGCCAGACAAAATTTTACGAATTTTATTTTTTGGCTGTATGCTAAGGGCCACCCTAATGCATACATAAATGCATAGACATACAATACATGTATGTATACATAATTACATATGCAGGCACATATGTGTGTATATACTTACACAAACATACTCATTACTCAACATATGTGACCACTCAGGACGAAATGAGTCGAAAGTCGCACAATGCAGAACGCCGCAAATCGCTATTAAAGGTGTGCAACCTTCAAATTATTGATTTGCGATTTTTATATTTTTTTAAATCTACATTATAAAATGTACCAATAAAACATTAAAACTTATTTTATTTTGCCGTTTTTAATATGTTATTTTGCAAATTAAATCGCCAAAAAGATTTAAAACCTATATAAAAATTCAGAAAATCGCATTTTCCAAGAATTTTTTATTTCCCAGGTTGATCGATTAAAAATGTTATATCTCCGCAGCAAACAATTGGTCGATTTTGATACATAATATCTCATTTTAAAGGTAATTTAACATCGAATAACGTGGAATACATAACTCAAAATACTCAAAAAGTACTTAGCGACTCATTTCGTCGTGAGGGGTCACATATTCAGTACACTCAGCAAACCGACCTAGGAGCATCAGTGAGTGAAAAGCAATCCCAGTCCAAACAAGGACAATGGAATAATAGGATAACAATAGGACAACAGAATAATCCTTCAATCAACCTGAATTATCTTTTTGTATAATCTTGATGCTCCTGCCGCCATCCACAGCAGACGATTCGTAAACAGCGTCAGTTCGTGGACACAGATGGCGCTGTGTCTCAGTCGCAGATTCTTCTTCATCACAACCACAAAGTCATTTGCTTGTTTGAAAAGTAAATCATCATCGTTGCCAATCCTAACAACAGTCACAAAAACCCAACAGATAACAGTTGTACAGCACAATAGCTCATATGTAGTATAGATCTGCAAAAGGAACTTTTTACATGCAAATAAAAAAGTTCTTAATCCATAAACTTATGGTAAACGGATACATACAGGAATACACACATGTACATAATGATAACCGCCTTATGAAAGAACTTTACTGTAATTAACGCATACCCAGTTTACATGTACAGTGGCCATAAGTAACACAAGGTGGTTTTATGTCCCTCACAGTATCAACCTCAATGTTTTACAAATTATGATTAATGCACCATGGAAGAACAGAAATGCAGCACTCCGTAAAAATTGGTTTCTTCAGCATAATAATTTTTCACACCAGTCTGGATTACATGCTGTATTAGAAGCCACTTCCCACAATGACACCGAGTCCAAAATGTGCAATATGTTTCTTGCTTTGGAGGTCCCACTTTCGTATCTCTAATCATCGGATCCAAAATCCAACAAAACTTCTTTTAAGAGTGATGTTCCAATTATGTGCCAGTCTCTAAAAGCAACTGGTGGTGGGTGGCGCAAAACCACTCTGTGTAAATAACCACTTGAAATGTCAGTGTCTACTGTCTAGCAAATGGTGGGGTCATGTTTTAGCACAGTATGGTAAAGATATTGGACAGTGTGTGCATTTTATGATTATATTTTACATGCATTGCAGACAAAACAAAGAACAATGTGCAGACATCTTTTCTAACTGCAGATAGAGGGACTGTGACAAAAAATAACACCAGATGTAAGAATGATTTTAAATACATCCAATCCTCTTTTTGACACTTAAAGAAGGGCATCAATTGGTTCAAAGTCACATTAAGTAAATTCGCATTAGTAAAATGTCGAATGCTGGTCTCGAAATGCTGTAAAAGATACAGCTAGTATAAATATGTGTCATTGATGCTTTCAAGAAGTTTTAAAACTTTTTTAAATAAAAGCAACTAACAAACCCACAAACTCACAGACTTACCCACAATTAAACAAGATATCTGGCTTAAATGTATAAATATATAGCTAAACGCATTGAGTTTTTAAAGAGTTGAGGCGGAGTTGATTGGACGACATCCAAGTCCCCAAGACTTCCAAGGCGAAGCTCATATGTAGTGGACATTCACAAGAGTCAGAGACACAGCAGTGCTGGTAGGCTTGAACATCTCTTGCATACAGATGGGCTAGCATAGCATGGGAGGCAAAAAGAGGGGCAAGATCTGAGTTATAAATTATGAAGAGAAGAGGGCACAAGACAGAGTCCTGTGGAAGACTGTAGGGAGTGGAGACCCATTTATTGCATAAGCGGCTTCAAATAATGCCAAACCTGGTCAGCTTGTAGTTCGATTCCAGTTGACCTGCGCTGTGGCACATGACATCTGAGCAAGTTTCAAAGTGTGTACACAATGCCTCAGCCATATCCAAACCCTCCATTTTCCAGTCAATGATAAATTTACACCTACCAAAATCCTATACCAGAAAATAACAAAATACACATATTTCTATCTTTTTCCACATATACACGGGTATGGGTATAAATTTATCATTTAAGGCACTTGTAAGATGCACATAGGGGTCACTAAATCAAAATGAAAAGTGTGAAAGTATGTTCGCTGGTGATTTAAATGATCATAGTGAGTTGGCAATCTGAATATCAGCCTGCTATCATATTAAGTCGAGCTTTCTGCGGCGATGACTTCAGACACAATCAGTGCAGGAATTGAAAATGACCGACTATTGTCTAAGGCTTTGGTTCTTATGGAGATTGTCAGATTTCTTGAGGGATTTTATTCCGGACCAGATTGAAGGACCAGTGGCTCTAATACAGAACAAACCAGTGGCTCTAATACAGAACAGACGGGAATTAGTGCGATGACTACTTCTAAAATCGGGCTCTCTGGCATTTTGGACGGATCGATAAGTAAGTATATCTTTTAGATTGACCATCTGGTTATATCGCACTTTTATACGGCATTTAAAAACGATAAAGAATCCCTGTCAAAAATGATTGTTGTTTATATTTTGATGAACCAGCGTGTTGTGAGCATAAAATATTTGGATTGCACTTATTTATTTAATTTCGCCTTTAGTCATTTTCGGTATCAGATTGCAATGCATGCGGAAAATGCCACACCTTATGAAATAGTTGTGATATTTCAATTTCTTTCAGTTTTAAATAAAAAGTCGTAAGCTAAAGCTAAATATATAAAAAGCGCACAAGTTTTGTCATCGACATGTTTTGTAAATGCGTGGACGATATATTTTTATTAGAAGAGCCTCAGCAACTTTCCTTTTGTAGAGCTATGACATTGACTTACAAGTAGCGCGAGACTATGTGCACAACAATAATAACATTATTAACACTGACGCATTATTCATTAGGTAGCGCAGTAGCGCTAAATAATAATTGTAATCTAAAAATTTCTACAGCTCCAAAACACCGAAGACGTCTTTACTCTCAGCCGTCCGCATTATATAAAGTGTGACAAGTGTCGCGTCTAGGCGATCGTCCTTCGGCCGCTCGTTCGTCCCTCACCCAACTTAGGGGAGAGCGGGGCAAGACGCCCATGCGGGGTCAGATGCCCATCCCCCGTATTTTCACAGTTAAGCGTTCCAAGCAAGTTCTAAGCAAGTATACTATTTCCTGACACAGCCTCATGCATATTAATATCAGTAATTGCGATATTAAAGCTGTTGACCAGTCGTTATAACGAAAAGTCTGTTTTTAGGGTCTGCGCTGTAAGAAACTCCTAACAGTTCTAAACAAAATTCAGATTGGTAGAATCGTTTTTCAATAAAGTCATTAGTCTGGTTTGCTTAATAGTCAATTGCGACCTTTATGCTATGATTAATTTTCGGTTTACACGTAGACGATAATTTATAATCATTTTGTATTGCAACATCCCGTTCGGGGGCAAAACGCCCTGGGCATCTTGCCCCATCTGGGCAACTTGCCCCCGTCATAGCATTGTAGGCTATTTAGTTAAAAAATTAGAAGGTCCGTATAGGTTAATAGTAGTCATGTTATAGAGTAATATCAGCCTATTTAAGTTGTTATTCTATTAGTGATTGTTAGATAGGCAACTGTAGGCCTATAAAAATGAGAAACCTATCGTGGAATATTTGGGTTGGAATAACTGACACAATGGCACTTGGGAAAGTTATAAAGCAAGCGGAAGGCGCAATTACTGCATGGCATCCACAGAAAAACACTTACTAGACATGTATATAATCTTGTTGTAAAGCCAGGACATCCTGGGCGTTAGTTGCAGAACTTTGCTAATGGCATGAGCAGGTTTAACAATGTATATATGTATGTATGTGAGTATATATGTATGTATGCATGTATGTATGTAAGTATGTATGTATGTATGTATGTATGCATGCATGCATGCATGCATGCATGCATGTATGTATGTATGTATGTATGTATGTATGTATGTATGTATGTATGTATGAATGTATGCATGTATGTATCTGCACGTATGTGTGAATGTATGTATTATATATGCGTGTATGTATGTTTGTATGCATGTATATATGTATGAATGCATGTATTGCATATATGTGTATATATTCATGCTTACGTGTGTGTGTATGTATGCAAGTATGCATTTAGGTATGCTATGTATGTATGTATGTATGTACTATGTATGTATGTATGTATGTATGTATGTATGTTACCACGTGTATGTATGTTTGAATGTATGTATTGCATATATGTGTGTGTATTCATGCCTACATGTGTGTGTATGTATGCATGTATGTATGTATTTACGTATGCTATGCATGTGTGCATGTATGTATGCATTTATGTATGTATGTATATTTGCATGTATGTATGTATGTGTGTATGTATGTATGTATATATGTATGTATGTATGTGTGTGTATTTATATATGCATATATGAATGAATGTATGTATGTATGTATGCTTGTTTATACGTACATACGTACATAAATACATACATACATACATATATACATGCATACATAAATATTATGTATCATGTATGTATGCATGTATGTATATATGTATGTATATGATATACATACATGCATACACACATACATACATACATTCATACATACATATATGCATATGTTGTGAACAATAAAACCTTGAAATTTCATATGATATACATGTGTTTTTGTCATTGGGGCAAAAGGCCCACCGATGGGCATCTTACCCCGTGCATGGGGCAAGATGCCCATTTTAAGGTCATGTATTTTTTGTGTCTAAATATTCATAAATGAAAAGATATTATATTGTCGCTTGGTGATTATAATTAGGAGTCATACAGTATTTGCCACACCCATTTATTTTCAATTCATTCAATTTTTCATGCCTGAAAATTCAAATATTCGTTAGCATGGGCGTCTTGCCCCGCTCTCCCCTATAGACCAAATACATCTCCGCCTATGATCAGAACTAAATGTAAGAGATAAAGAGACAGTCGAGTCTGCATTGATGGCATCATACTATGGAGTCAGACTTACACCTAGGTATAAGAGTTATACCCTTAGAGGCCCCATAATAAAATTGTACACTGTAGCCGGTTGCGGTCTGTCAATGGGCCGTCCATAAAGTACGTCACGCTATTTTTGACCATTTTTGACCCCCTCCCCCTGTCACAAACTGTCACAAATCTCGGACCCCTCCCCCCCTAAAGTACGTCACACTTTCGAACAAATTTTTTAAAACATAACCATTTACCTAACCCTCTAAACCCTAGGATACTGTCCCTAATCCCTCTGATAGTGACGTGTGTCCCTAAACGCTTTGACAGTGACGGGAAATCAACTTTTATCCCACCAGGCCGGGTTTTAGACATGCCTGGCCGGGCCGGGTCGGATTTTAGGTACTAAGAACAAACAAAAAATACAAGAATTTAAAAAATAAATGTGTGACGTCACACATGGCCTGACCCCTCGCCCCTGTCACAAACTGTCACACTTTCTTACACCCTTCCCCCCTGGAGCGTGACGTACTTTATGGACGGCCCCCAACCGGATTGTTGAATAAAGAGATTATTATTATTTTTGGCCCTGAGGTACGTACTTCATTCCCCCAGGGACTTAATTATGGACTATTATTAATTGAAGAATGAATGTCTGGTTATTACTATTTTTATAATTATTATTACTATTATAATATTATTATTATTTTTATTATTATTTTTATTATTATTATTATTATTATTATTATTATTATTATTATTATTATTATTATTATTATTATTATTATTATTATGTTATTTGCATCTCATAGCTGGCTGGCGTAAGAAACAGATCAATGTTCAGGTTTCCCCCACCAGCACTGAACATAATATAATTCCCAGACCGCAACCGGTTACAATGTAGGCCCTACAGTTTTGCAATTGAAACCTCACTGGAACAACGAATTCATTCATTCATTCATTCATTATTAGCATTTATATAGCGCCCCTTCAAGAAACTACTCAGAGGCGCTCCCAGCCCAGCCACGGCAAAAGAAAAAAGATTTCAGGGACTTAAGGAATAAGGATTGACTGGTCAGGTGAAGGAGATGGAGGTTAGGGGGGGAGGTCATTCCAGATTGACGGCCCCACAACCGAGAAGGCTCGGCGCTGTCTGGTAGCTAAGTGAGTCCGTGGAACAAGCAGTTGTCCCTTCGCAGCAGAGCGAATGTTACAAGTCACAATTATTCTTAACTACTAACAGAAAAAGACGGCCTGCAAAAATAATGATGACGATGATGAGAAGAAGAATCGGATGATGATGAAGATGACGGCGAATATGACGATGAGGCCTGCATGGAGATTAGGTGAAAAATTGCACACACAAAATACAAGAACAATACATATAGGCCTATGAGGTCGTTGAACAAATATAAGCTGGTTATCAACAATGAATCTCACAACAACTCGATCTGGTCTAACGTGTGCACAGTCACCACGGCATCTGAAGACGAAAATGTACATATCACAGCGGAGTTGTTAGGGGCATAAGTGAAACAAAATATCGATTTGTAGAAGGCAAAGACAGACCTTCGTGTATAGCATATAGGGCTAAATAAAAATACCTGCGCTATAAAATTATCACGTGAGAGAAATTGCTGACCCGCTTCTGATTGGCTGAGCTGCTAAGAGCGGAAAAAAGAGCGACGAACAAGATCTCATTGGTAGTTTTAAATTTATTTTTAGATCAGTTGTGGTCAGTTTCGATCATAGAGGTGTATTATATAATGAATATATAACACTAGAGAGAGTATCAAGTCTCTATATTGAAGTCGGTCTAATTAGCTCCGACCAATCACATCATAAGGTCTAAATGCTCCGACCAATCATAGGCGGTATAAGAGATCGTTTGAATCAGAGCAACGTAAATTTGCGAATTCAAATTTCACTGCAGGGCAGATGCGTCATACTCTCTCTAGCGTTATGTTATACATAATAATGCATCTCAATGGTTTCGATAGTATAAGTTTCGGTTAAACCGTAGTTTAGGTTGCTAAGTTATTTTCATTTTCTATATCCCGTAGTTTAGGTTGCTAAATTAAGAAACGTTCATCATCGTGAATATAGTTCCCTACATTGACGGATTTCACGACATGGGTTATCTTAGATGTTTCTTGACCGTCGTTAACGATAGAAGTGCAGTCACTTTATCTGGAACCGTTGATTTTACAACATAACCTACCAGGTGATTACTTTGTCGTCTAAATTCTGACATCGTTTGAGGTCAATATATTCATTGACATACTTGTTGCTGCAACCCGTGCTGCTGCTAACCAATTTTCTTTCGTTTATATGTAAATACCAACTTATCAGATAGCTTGTCTTGATTGTATACTTGCATTAATTATTCTGTTCTTGTACATTGTTCCCGCAGTGCGTTTGCAGGCGGTTCAATAAAGTATATACTTACTTACTTACTTACTTCTATAATTATGACCCGCTCTGGTTAAAAGAATTTATGAATGGGCTTACAAGTTTAGTAGACCCAAAGGCCATCTTGACACTGGGGTACGTAGCCGTAGTGGCAATTGACCCTATGCAAAGGGGCATATGTAACCTATGATACCCCAGGAATCCGCGAAAGGTAGGCCTGTAGACTGAGTGAGAGCCTATAATTCACTCATTCATTCAATAATTTATATAGCGCTTCTTCAAGGGGGCTACCAGAAGCGCTATAAAATTTGAATGGGACAAAATTTAGCGTCGGTAATTATTTTCTATGCTTTCTAAAATATTCCATGGTTTATAGGTGTTTAGTATGAACGCCATGACATAAAGCACACAGCGTTGTATTCTTCATAAGACGCCGCCGTGCACACCAGTCCAGGTTCCATTTCTGATCTAAAAATACCTTCATCAAGTTTCCATTTCTGATCTAATAATACCGTCATCCAGCTTCCATTTATTAAGCGTTCTCTCATCAATCCAAGGTATTTTTAGATCAGAAATAGAAGCTGGATTGACGAGAAAATGCTTAAGCAATGGAAACTGGATTAAAGTCGCGTTATTGATGAAATAGAAGCTGGATTGATGCGAAAAGGCTTGGGAAATGGAAGCTGGATAAATGCATTTTCAGATTCGAAATAGAAGCAATCTGCTTTGCGAGGTTAAAGTGATAGATTACCAAAATTAATTAAATTTAGCAACCTAGGAAAGTGACCAAATAATTTAGCAACCTCGGAAAATGGCCAAAAAATTTAGCAACCTCGGAAAATGGCCAAATAATTTAGTAACCTAAACTACGGTTTAACCTGAGTTTCTCCACTGGCTCGTGAGCGTCTGTATGCAACCTTGTGAAAGAGAGCGTGCAGACCACGGCTCACTTCCCGAAGGTGGCTATTTCATAGATTCAAGCATCTCAGGCTGTCTCTCTCTCTCTCTCTCTTGTCTGTCTCTCTCTCTCTCTCCCTTTTTTCTCTGTCTGTCTGTCTGTCTGTCTCTCTCTCTTTCTCTCTTTTCTCTCAGTACAATGCAATTGGTTTGTTCTTATATTAATAGCAACAGGACTTGGGCATTACTCTCATGTTTGGAATTGTCTTATTGTAGGATGGATGAGTTCTCTGTTGATGGCAGCACAGAAAGGTCACTTAGGTCGTTTGACGGAATTTGGAATGTTACTGGTCAGTAAAACTTTCTTTACATGCGCTGGTTATTAATTTAACTCCTCTGATGGATTACCTTTGCTTTCTGAATGGCAGACATGTTGAAAGTTTAGAACCGTGTTTTGACTGTTTCGTAGTCACGCTGTAGTCGGACCGCTTCTGAGTAGGAATCCTGAATGGTGCTATAACAAATGCACATACAGGGTGTGCCAAAAAAAGACCCCCTAAGTTTTTTGCCAATATCTTGACCAAAAGTAAGAATTTCCAAATGAAATTTTACAGGCTTATAGACAATCCATATTTACACATTATAGCCAGATTTCATCCAAATATTTCAAACGCAACAAACATTACACCACTTTTAGTGAGGTCACCCACCGTTTTTTGACGATTCAAAAACGCGACGCAACAAAAAGTAACAAAAAACCAATCTAATTATTCTGGCCAATATCTTGGCCAAAAGTAAGAATATCGAAATGAAATTTTACAGGCTTAAAGACAATTCATATCTGCACATGGTGGTCAGATTTCATCAAAATATTTCAAACAGAACAAAAGTTATACTACTTTTAGGGAGGTCACCCACCGGTTTTTGACGATTCAAAAACGAAACACCAAAAAATGCAACAAAAACACGATTTTTTTCTCATCTCATATAATTCGTATCAAATAGCCTTGATATTGCCACATGATCATTATTATTACCATTTAAAAAAGAAACAGGGTACCAGTGTAGCTGTGCGTCACTGAGAAGTCACTTAACAACATGACAATCAAATTGGTACCGGTAAATAAGGAATTGTCAGATTAATCAACAGGTCCATCAAGAACTTTGCAAAGAGACTCAAAAGAAATTTTAGCATTGGTGGTGGGCACATTGAACACAAGTTGTGAAGCACTACCAAGTTCATCTGACAACAGTTATTTGAGATGAGACTCAATAAAATCGTTTTTTTAACTTTTTGTTGCGTTTCGTTTTTGAATAGTCAAAAAACGGTGGGTGGCCTAAAAGTGGTATAACTTTTGTCCTGTTCGAAATATTTTGATGAAATCTGGCCACCATGTGCAGATATGAATTGTCTTTAAGTCTGTAAAATTTCATTTCGATGTTCTTACTTTTGGCCAAGATATTGGGAAAAAACCTAATTTTTTTGCGCTTCGTTTTTGAATCGTCAAAAAACGGTGGGTGACCTCACTAAAAGTGATGTAACGTTTGTTGCGTTTGAAATATTTGGATGAAATTTGGCCATAATGTGTAAATATGAATTGTCTATAAGCCTGTAAAATTTCATTTGGAAATTCTTAGTTTCGGTCAAAATATTGGCAAAAAACCTAGGGGGGTCTTTTTTTTGGCGCACCGTGTACATACATACATACATACATACACACACACAAACATACTATATATGCGTACTATATATGCATAATTGCATGTGTTACCCGCCACGGCAATAGCAGACTTTTGTCGTAAGAAATCAAAATTTACCGTATTCTTTCATGATATTCTACTCTGTGAGACCTATTAAATACGTGGTACTTATTAATTTATGATGTTCCTAACTGGAGTTGTGAGCTTTTAAAGTTTAGCAGTGACAGAAACAACATATAGAGAAAAACGCGTTCGCAAGCCGTCACATTATACGCTTGTCAACGCGAAGGCTGTTTTATGGTCCCTAATTATTCATCCATTCTAGGTACATGTATTTTCTACCAATCTCGAGGATGGTTTCGTTATGTAGAGCAGATCTTGGCCTTTCTAAACATATATAACATTTATGGGTTCCCACGAGGCGACTCTAAATGCTACCCTTTGAAAACTGGTCAAAATCATGTTTTACGCGAATATTGTTTTACGTGATGCTCATTAAAACTTGTGATTTTCTACGAGAAACAATTTAATGGGTATATTTTACACTTATCTGTCGTAGAGATATTTTGACGTTTGATTTTGATTGAAACGAAATTTGCATTTAGGAGTCAAAAGTCAAAATTTTTGGCTTGTTGCTTGTAAATTAGTGTTTTAGACAAGCGCCTGGTTTTGATATAGCCGATCACATATATTCATTCATTCATTCTTTTAAGGGATTTATATGGCGCCTCTTCAAGAAATCACTCAGGGTCGCTCCCAACCCAGCCACGGCAAAAGAAAAAAGACTTGATTCATGAAACAAAGTTATATATATAATGATCAGTACACAATATATACATGTATAAATACATACATTATATAGGTCACAGTAGTGATATCTGTCATAACTTGGGTTAATGACCTCTTGGAAATTACGGGCCATGTATAACCCAGCATCATAGCTGCCATTTATTTGTTGCGATTGGTTCGTTTTCACAGCAACTTATAATTATGGCTAGTACTCTTATACGATCTTTGTGTGCACGTAAATGCCTAAAGTTAAATACCATATCAATTCCATTTATTAATATTTAACTTTGAATAAATGATTTCGAATATCATTTTGTAAACAGTAACAGTGAAACTGATTATCGTTTTGAAACTCATCATCAGATTTCCAGTTATCGTTTAACATCCCTAGTTTTATCCCAAAAAATTTCGGAGTATGTCTAAATGCCACACAGCAATATAACAGGTGCTCTTATATGGCATGACTATCTGCTTGTTTCCATGAGATATACGATCTTGGTGTGCACATAAGTGTCTAAAGCTAAATATCATATCAAATCCGTTTTTTCATATTTAATTTTGAATAAAGCGAAATTGATATGCTTTGATCATTGAGAACTGTCACATTGTGACTTGAAGGGTCGACCCCCAGGCAGCTGAATGAAATTTTCTATCTAGCCTTCTAATGCAGTTCATGATCTTGGTGTTCTTCGTAGTAAAATCTAATCATTTAAGCTTCTCAACCAATGTTTTAAAATCTAAACTTATAGCCCAGCTTTTCTTTAAGTACTTTGTTTAATCAATTTTACATTGTGATGCGTTCTTTGAATAAGGCTTTCTTTTATTTAGGCATGTTAGGTCTACATGTGCTTTGCATTAAATTGCCGGTTATAAGCAATAACGTTTCATTAATAATGAACATATAATTATTGTAGATGATTGCACATGGCCAGATGCTGATTCTTCTTGACAAGATCTTGTCTGAGATGACTTGCTCGACCAAAATGAATGGCCAGCCAATTCACACACATCAGTAAACCAACGACGGCTCTCTGCTAGACATTTCAACGGAACAACACGCTCGTCTACCAAAGCGCCAATACACAGAACATGAGAAGAGTGAGATTTATTTTGTTTGACTTCTGCATCTAATTTTTAGTCACTCATTTCATTCATGATTTTTTCTTTAGCACCTCTCTACCAGGAGAATACTCCAAAGCAGGGGTTCTCAAACTTTATTTTTATTGTACCCCTAAGTAAAAAATCGCATGATGGCGTACCCCCAGCAAAGTCAGATCAGAAACAAAATGCCATTGCGAAGTCCCCTTGCAGTGACAACTATACAGGGTGGGCCATAAAAAAGTAATCCCCTACGGTTTTTATCCCATATCTTGGCCAAACATAAGAATTTTTAAATGAAACTTTACAGTCTTAAAGGCAATTCATATTTACGTACAATGGTCAAATTTCAACAAAATATTTCAAACAGAACAAAAGTTATATCACTTTTAGCGAGGCCACCCCTCGTTTTTTGACGATTCAAAAACGAAACGCAACAAAATTAGTTTTTTGCCAATATCTTGGTCAGAAGTAAGAATATCGAGATGAAATTTTACAGGATTAAAGACATTTCATATTTACAAATGATAGCCAGATTTCATCAAAATATTTCAAACCCAACAAAAGTTATACCACTTTTAGTGAGGCCACCCATCATTTTCTGACTTTTTTGAATCATCAAAAAACGGTGGGTGGCCTCACTAAAAGTGATGTAACTTTTGTTCCGTTTGAAATATTTTTATGAAATCTGGCCAATATATGTAAATATGAATTGTCTATAAATCTGTAAAATTTCATTTCAAAATTCTTACTTTTGGCTAAGATATTGGCAAAAACCTACTTTTTGTTGCGTTACGTTTTTGAATCGTCAAAAAACGGTGGGTGGCCTCACTAAAAGGGATATCACTTTTGTTCCGTTTCACATATGGCGATGAAATTTGGCTATTGTACGTAGATATGAATTACCTTCAAGCCCGTAAAACTGGATTTGAAAAATTCCTATTTTTGACCAAGATATTGACAAAAAGCCGTAGGGGATTACTTTTTTTGGCCCACCCTGTAAGTCCATTTAATCATTTTGGTGACATCGTTTATTAAATTCGTATTCATATATAGGGAGCAAAATTAAGTTTGAATTATATAATCTTATCAACAAATTTAAAAGGGAAAATTGGTTCATGGCATCTATAAGAAAGAGCCAACCTATAGTGCTCTGGGCCTGATTGGACTAGCACAGATTTAAAATATCTGGTTTAATATTTGTCAATTTCAAACACAAATTTACCCCATGTTTATTTTTGATAGCAAGAATACTTAGAATAGTTTAAAAACCAGTTTCAGCCAGATATGACGTGCTGAAAGGAACCTCAAAATTTAAATCTCGACCAGAAATTAATCCTTAGGGCTTAGGCCAATTCAGACCCGCCATTTGAGCTCCATATCGGCTTAGAATTTCTAGCTTTGGTACTTTCAACTACATTATTTGTTCCAAGACTATATTAATAGGCCTAAACATAAATACGTTGCATGCACAGTAGGCCTATAGCCTAATATGTGAGTTAAATTATATGCTGTGAAATAAATAAATAGATCTAAATGGCGATGCTGTTATATGTTGCAACGTTAAAAATCATTGCTATTCAAAGAAAGATGGACACAAAGTTCATAAACTCAAAGAAAATTTATACTTCTGGAAATTTTCACGTACCCCTTACCGGAGCCTGGCATACCCCCAGGGGTACGCGTACCACAGTTTGAGAACCTCTGCTCCATAGCACTCATCATAATCACTGGGTTAACGTCTGTTATTTTCTTGCTGGCATGGTTTGGACTATCTCCCCATATTAAATTCCCATCTCTGTCCCCTCAACCAACTGACTCATATCTCTCCCCCAAGCACTCGTTCCATGCTCCCTCAATGATCAAGCCTATCCCCATCGTTATTGATTTAGTGAGACTGATGTTGACCTCTTTTATGATAATGGCTCAAATAAGAATCAATTCTTACATTGGCGCTCACCACTGTGCTTGGAGAATTGCCGTTGGACTTCACTGATCTGTAGTGCTGAATTTCTTAATTGTGGGAAACACGAAATCTGTCCAAGATTCATGCTTGGTCTTCTCCAGTCATCATGCAGCATCATCAGCCATCACGTTCTGAAATTGAAACTTTTGAAAGTGTGGTGAATCGAAAAACTGCTGTAAAATGTAAATCAGATCATTGGCACTGTTTTTCTAGCCGGAGATTGGTAGAATTTTCAAAGGCCCTTTTATGGGCAATTCCTGGCATTGAGAAGTATTGTCATTTTAGGTGTTTGAGGTCTTTTAATTTCGTTCTTCATGAATATTTGTGACCAAACGTCACAAAACCAGTCGGAAGTCCCAAATTAAATTTTTTCACTTTTTAGGAATTTCCTGTAGATGCTTCATTTTCCTTTCCAAAACTTTTTGCGGTTTTTCTATGTCTCACATATAACCGGAGTTACAGAATTTTAAATCCGATGGTATGCAAAAACTGTTAGATGAGAAAATCGCATGTAAAGTTTAGCGATATAATTATTGACATTGAAATAGCTATTTCTATTGGACCGATTTAAATGCAATTTGGCCGCCGCTTAGCTTCGACAATTACAAATATACTCTACAAATTTAATTTTTTTCTCCATTTCGAAGATTAAGTTATTTAAGCGAAAATGGAAGAAAATAAATGATTCATCCCATTTCCCGACCTCAAAGCACATGAGGCCATGCGACCGTCAATCGTTCAGCCAACCATGGCTCAAAATTTGGTCACGTGCCGATCTTCTAGCGCTATTTCTATTATTTTCTGTTAGTCGATCTATTTTGGGCCAATCTCTGTGCGTACTAAATACAGGACGGTCATATTTGATTAATAGAACAGGAAAAGGGATTTCCTTGTTCACAACGAGACCAGTCATGCTTTTCGATTCGACCTGTAACCCAATTTAATATCGCAACAAAAGTAGCTAATTTTGACTTAAATTCTGACTTTCCATCTTGATGCAGATTCAGGGCTCTTGGTAAAAATTAATTTTTACACATTTAGATGTGTCTAAACAAGCATTTTATACGTCATTTCTATTGAATATATATTTTTAAACCTGTTTTTGCGTTCATGTCATTTACGGCCCATTTAAGATTTTCCATCGTTTTTTCTACCTGATGACATTACTCGACAAGCGACTGGTTTAGTAAAAATGGGTCACATTTTATCATTTAGATTTGCTCTGTTGTTTTGTTACACATCATTAATTGGCAGTTAAAATCTATTTGCACTAACATTTGTACATTCCTATGATATTTTTATTAATATAAATAACTTTTTATTTGTGTTAGATTGGATCCTCACACCCAGCGATTGTATTCACAAGAGTTAGTGCCGGACACAAAGGTGATGGACTTCAAGGCTGGTTGAGGGGGAGGTCATGTAAAAGGTCATCAAAGAGGTTGCCGAAGACAATGCCATCTGTAAGGCCTTTGATGTCATCCACTGTCGTTGCATCAAGAAGAACAAGACTGTTTCGAAAGAACTTACTTGTGTGAACACCATTGTAAAGATTTTTGTGCTCTCCCGTACACATATAATGTATAGTTTGTATCAAAGTGACTATTTGATCTTTTGCGTAGTGTTGTAAAGGTGGCCTGTGCAACACTACACAAAAGATCAAACTCTGCTGTCCGGAGAATGCCATGTTGCTGTTTTCTGTTTTCTCTTGATACTGCGTTTATGTATTTGGTGATTGATATTATTTTAGCCCCAGCTAGCAGTGGCGGCGCTAGGGGGAGGCTGGGGGGCTAAGCCCCCCTACAAGAGGCTCAGCCACCCCTAAAAAAGGGCCATCCGAATTTTTTACATTGAAATATCCACGATTTTCGGGGGGGAAAGGTCGTCAGAAATTTTGGCGGCGAAAATGTAAAATTTTCATGAAATTTCGGTCGATGACTTAAAAAAAAGGTCGTCAGAAATTTAGACGGATGAAAATGTGAAATTTTTGCAGCCCCCGAAACTGAAATCCTGGCGCCGCCACTGCCAGCTAGACGTCCCTCAGCATTTGCTGTTGTCGCTTTGCACTATGCCAGGGTCGCCAAGAGGGGTGGGGACAAATGCCTATGGCCCGAGATAGGATTTGAATTCAAAGTCTATGATCTAAACCGTTTTTAAGGCGCTATATATGCCGAGGCCCAGAAAAATAAGGCGCTATGTATGCCGAGGCCCAGAAAAATAAGGCGCTATATATGCCGAAGCCGAGAAAAATAAGGCACTTCGTATGCCGAGGCCGAGAAAAATAGGGCGCTATATATGCCGAGGCCGAGAAAAATAAGGCGCTTCGTATGCCGAAGCCGAGAAAAATAAGGCGCTATATATGCCGAGGCCGAGAAAAATAAGGCGCTATATATGCCGAGGCCGAGAAAAATAAGGCGCTATATATGCCGAGGCCGAGAAAAATAAGGCGCTATATATGCCGAGGCCGAGAAAAATAAGGCGCTATGTATGCCGAGGCCGAGAAAAATAAGGCGCTTCCTATGCCGAGGCCGAGAAAAATAAGGCGCTATATATGCCGAGGCCGAGAAAAATAAGGCGCTATATATGCCGAGGCCGAGAAAAATAAGCCGCTATGTGTGCCGAGGCCGAGAAAAATAAGCCGCTATGTGTGCCGAGGCCGAGAAAAATAAGGCGCTTCATATGCCGAGGCCGAGAAAAATAAGGCGCTTCATAAGCCGAGGCCGAGAAAAATAAGGCGCTATATATGCCGAGGCCGAGAAAAATAAGGCGCTATATATGCCGAGGCCGAGAAAAATAAGGCGCTATATATGCCGAGGCCGAGAAAAATAAGGCGCTATGTATGCCGAGGCCGAGAAAAATAAAGCGCTGTGTATGCCGAGGCCGAGAAAAATAAGGCGCTTCATATGCCGAGGCCGAGAAAAATAAGGCGCTATGTGTGCCGAGGCCAAGAAAAATAAGGCGCTATATGTGCCGAGGCCGAGAAAAATAAGGCGCTTCATAAGCCGAGGCCGAGAAAAATAAGGCGCTATATATGCCGAGGCCGAGAAAAATAAGGCGCTATGTATGCCGAGGCCGAGAAAAATAAGGCGCTATATATGCCGAGGCCGAGAAAAATAAGGCGCTATGTATGCCGAGGCCGAGAAAAGTGAGGCGCTATGTATGCCGAGGCCGAGAAAAATAAGGCGCTATGTATGCCGAGGCCGAGAAAAATAAGGCGCTATATATGCCGAGGCCGAGAAAAATAAGGCGCTATGTATGCCGAGGCCGAGAAAAGTGAGGCGCTATGTATGCCGAGGCCGAGAAAAATAAGGCGCTATGTATGCCGAGGCCGAGAAAAATAAGGCGCTATATATGCCGAGGCCGAGAAAAATAAGGCGCTTCATAAGCCGAGGCCGAGAAAAATAAGGCGCTATATATGCCGAGGCCGAGAAAAATAAGGCGCTTCATATGCCGAGGCCGAGAAAAATAAGGCGCTATGTGTGCCGAGGCCAAGAAAAATAAGGCGCTATATGTGCCGAGGCCGAGAAAAATAAGGCGCTTCATAAGCCGAGGCCGAGAAAAATAAGGCGCTATATATGCCGAGGCCGAGAAAAATAAGGCGCTATATATGCCGAGGCCGAGAAAAATAAGGCGCTTCATAAGCCGAGGCCGAGAAAAATAAGGCGCTATATATGCCGAGGCCGAGAAAAATAAGGCGCTATGTATGCCGAGGCCGAGAAAAATAAGGCGCTATATATGCCGAGGCCGAGAAAAGTGAGGCGCTATGTATGCCGAGGCCGAGAAAAATAAGGCGCTATGTATGCCGAGGCCGAGAAAAATAAGGCGCTATGTATGCCGAGGCCGAGAAAAATTAGGCGCTATATATGCCGAGGCCGAGAAAAATAAGGCGCTATGTATGCCGAGGCCGAGAAAAATAAAGCGCTGTGTATGCCGAGGCCGAGAAAAATAAGGCGCTTCATATGCCGAGGCCGAGAAAAATAAGGCGCTATATATGCCGAGGCCGAGAAAAATAAGGCGCTATATATGCCGAGGCCGAGAAAAATAAGGCGCTATATATGCCGAGGCCGAGAAAAATAAGGCGCTATGTATGCCGAGGCCGAGAAAAGTGAGGCGCTATGTATGCCGAGGCCGAGAAAAATAAGGCGCTATGTATGCCGAGGCCGAGAAAAATAAGGCGCTATATATGCCGAGGCCGAGAAAAATAAGGCGCTATGTATGCCGAGGCCGAGAAAAGTGAGGCGCTATGTATGCCGAGGCCGAGAAAAATAAGGCGCTATGTATGCCGAGGCCGAGAAAAATAAGGCGCTATATATGCCGAGGCCGAGAAAAATAAGGCGCTTCATAAGCCGAGGCCGAGAAAAATAAGGCGCTATATATGCCGAGGCCGAGAAAAATAAGGCGCTATATATGCCGAGGCCGAGAAAAATAAGGCACTATATATGCCGAGGCCGAGAAAAATAAGGCGCTATGTATGCCGAGGTCGAGAAAAATAAGGCGCTTAATATGCCGAGACCCAGAAAAACAAGGGCGTCGTATTCCGAGGCCGAGAAAATCTGATAATGGTACCGCAGAGCCTGCCAGGTTGATGGTGGAAGGTGAAGGAAAAGAACGCAGGCGTTGGCCTGACCCGAACAAAATTGCCTCAGACTTGTTTGGGTTTATAGCCAAACCCACATGTGGCCAAACCGTTAAAACAGAACCAGGCATACAAAGATGAAAGGCACTCCTCAAGTTTATTTTATTCTTATTTTTCTCGGTCTCGGCATATGACGCGCCTTATTTTTCTCGGCCTCGGCATATGACGCGCCTGATTTTTTCGTTCGTATTCATTCGCTCACTCTTACTTATGTCTTATGCTTATTTAATTTTTTTTAGCCTAACTGCAGTTTTTCGTCATCGTACCAAAGACCTTATAGTCGTAGACTAATATCTTTGATCGTACTACTAATCAATCTCCGTCTTTCTGCCTGCTTGTCTGTCTGTGTGTCTGTCTCTCTGTGTATCTGTCTGTCTGTTTGTCTGTGTATGTCTTTCTTGCCTGTCTGGTTTGGCTCTCATTCGATTTTGCTCTCACTCGCAGGCGATTTTCATTCACTCTATCTCTATCATGCAGTACGTGTCTCATTCACTCAGCTCAGTCCATGAGCATCTAATCATTCTAATGCATTATGCATCATAACCCTACAAGGGCCTACATGCGTATTAGGTAACCTCATAGTTTTCCAATATCATGTCTCTACGTAGCATATTGTCGCGTTTTGCACCAGCGCCAATGTTTGTCTTTTATTCCCACCGAACTAAAAGCAGATTTTACGGAAATTGCTAAATTCCTAAAATTGGACTTTCTATGGGTGAGTGCTACCAAAGTGGCGATTAAATTCATCTGCCTGAGAGCTGCAATGAACGGACTACGAAGACCTTTGCCAACACCTCCTCGTGATGGTCTCTGGGCGTGCAGTTAGACCAGCTGCAGCTTGTTGACTGCGTGGCTAAGATTGGCAATAGCACGTCATTATTCGTTTGATATATATTTTCATACGCTCACTCTATTTCTCCACCTTATAGGTGGAGAAATTCTGCTACCTAGGAAGTATTGTCACAGAGGATGCAAGATGCCACGTGGAAATAAAAAGAAGAATAGCCATGGGAAAAGACGCATTTAACAAAATAGGGGAACTCCTCAGAGGAAAGCTAAATTTGAACCTAAAAAAGAGAATGGTCAAGACGCTGGCATGGAGTGTAGTTCTGAATGGGTCGGAAACATGGACAATGAGAAAGGGTGACATAAGAAGATTGGAAGCTTTCGAAATGTGGATTTGGCGAAGAATGGAGCCTGTCAGCTGGACGGAGCACAAGACTAACGAAGAAATATTACGGATGGTCGGACAGAGAAGAGAGGGTCAATGCTGGGGACAATACAGTACGGAGGCGGCAGAGAAACTGGATTGGCCACGTCATGAGGAGTGACTCCATAGTAAGGGACATTATAGAAGGAAGATTGGAGGGGGAAAGACAAGAGGAAGACCAAGAATAAAGGATGGTTACAGAGGACTAAAGGAGGATGCATAGAACAGATACGCATGGCGTCATTGGACATATGAACCTGCCTGACGGCAGAGAACTAAAGAAGAAGATATATTTTCAAGATAGTTTGCCTTGTTTTCTGATTGCAAAGCTGGTTCTTATTTCGCAAGTTGATTTTATGAAGAACCGAGTAAGCCTAGGCCAGTCTAATGTTCTTCCGTGCAATCGAGAATCACAGCCAGGCCTTCAAAATGTGTCTGTGTTGCTTCCTTGTTGCGCAGCATTATTTAGGTCAAATGATGATTTATGTTGTTGTAGAGCAGCTTTCTATATGGGTCGTATAATAATTGATTAGATAGAATTTTGATCACTTGCATAGGCCTACTCAGGTCTGAGTAATTTTGTTCCCCTCAGGTTTGAGATTACATGTAAGCACTGCCCATAAACCATCTTAAGCACTTGAAATTCAAACTGATTGTAGTTAATTTTCTCTGCAATGTTGCGTTTTAAAACTCATCAATCAGACACTTTCTATACTCAACATCCTAACCCGGATCCATAAAAGTCATCGGGTCCCTGGGCATTTGCCCCACTGACCCTCTTGGCGGCCCAGGACCAAATGCTCAGTAAAATGTAATGAAATGTAAATCTTCGAGACTTTCTCGTAAATTTCTATGGTGCTATAGGATATGTTGATAAATTCTAGTAAAACAGAAGTATTTAAAAACTAAAAAAGATCAGAAAATTTGGTCGATGAAAGTGTCGTCGGGCTGCGACTCCACCCAAAATGTCGTTTCGCACCTCGGCGATCGTCCTTCGGTAGCTCGTTCGTCCCCCCCCCCAACTTCTGGACCAAGTATCCACCTATCATGGCTGTGGCTTAAGACTTTAATAAATTTCTCCTCCCATTGCTTAAGAATTTTTTATTTGCACACTGTGATGTTAGCATTTTGAGCTGTCATCTTTAAAAATTGCTCATTATGGATAATAGTGGATAGGGTGGGACGGGGTAAGATGGACAGTGAGGTAAGATGGACACCCAACACAAAAATCAAAGAAAAGTCAACTTCTTAATGTCCATCTTACCCCGATCATAGGGTAAGATGGACACCGTCTTTCGACTAGTTAATGAAATACACGCGGTCGGGTACCAGCGTACTGAAAGGGGTGTGGCCTGTCGGTGATTGTCAGATGTAGGAGGAAGGCGTGTTTTGGCTAAAGTCAAATAAGAAGCTCAGTCAAAAGGCTAAGGAAATTCTGTAGACAGTAATTGTTCATGGGTTATCACCAATATTTTATTTAATAGATATGTATATCGGCTTGTTATTAAGCGCATTAAAACAGACTCCTCGTGGTCGCATACGTGTCACTGCCTGTGATACTCAAGGTTAGGGTGTCTGCCCATCGTATACCCTGCAAGAAGGGGTAAGATGGACACGATGTTTATCACCGAATTTTTGTATTTCACAACAGATTACTCAACAACTCGGTATTTATTTTGACGCTATAGGGAGGCCCTCGTTTCATTTTGGTCGTTCATGTTGTGGTATATGTTTTAAAAAATTTAACAAAAGAAGTAGTGCCCATCTTACCCCACGAAAGTGCTACGTACGGTATTGTAGGATATGGCAGGTTCATTGACTTCTTTAGGTACAAGCCACGATATCTGAACGATTTTTTTTATTATGAACGACAACTGGCATCACGCACACTTATAATTGTGTAGTCTCTGTTAAAAAATGTAAGTGAATATAATATATTGTAGAGCTGCAAGTCTCACCTACCCATCTTACCCCTACATTGTGTCCGTCTTACCCCCCCCCCCCCGCCGGGTAAGATGGACATGACCAGAGGTCATACTTGGATGCAAATTGCAGGAATATGCTCAATCAGTGAAGACTTTTTACCACTGGTTAACAATACTTTGATACTTGCCTACAATAACATGTTTTAAAACATGTTAAAAGTTTACAACTATTGTCATTATTGACCAAACATTGCTTAAGGGGTCCAACTTCCCCCTCTCTACCCTATAATATAATATATACACTGTGTCCGGAAAAAAAGGGACCCATTTTGTAAATATGAAAAAATATAGTAAACATTCATCGATTTTCACAATTCAAACAGCATTTTAATCCTGACATATTTATCTAATATTGGTGAAAATATAAAAGTTCCTGTCACAATGATGACGTCAGAATGACGTTATTTGCATTAAAGTTCATTAAGCCGGCCAGTCATGCATGGTTTCGGTTGGTATATTTGCTCTTGGTAAAACGGAAATCCATGTAATAGAACCGGGAGTGAAAATAAATGCAGCTTATTACAGGAATTGTCTGCTCCATATAAAATTGATGCCTGATATCCGGGAATACTCGAATTAATAAACATTTCAACAAGATGGCGATCCAGCTCACTGAGCTCGTTAAACTGTTGACTAAGTAGACTCCAGATTTTAATCCTCCTATAATCTTTGGCCGCCGAACTTAAATCCAGTTGATTATAAAATTTGTAGACTATTGCAGGAGATGGTGTACAAGACAAGAAGAAGAGACAGTGAAGATCTCCGTGAGCGAATTGTTAATGACTGGGAGAATTTGGATAAGCTGGTTAATTATCGATGCTGCTGTTGGCTATTAGCGCGACCGTTGTGAAGCTTACGTTGAGGCTGAAGGTGGACGCTTTGAGCACAACTTGCAGTATGACATAATTCAGATATAAAAATAAAATAAAACTAAATTTATTAATGATAAATGACATCTTAAAAATATTGAAATTTTAGCTAATTTTGTGCACTTATCTCTTAAATTTGAATTTTGATGCAAATGACGTCACTATGACGTCATTATTGAGACTGGAACTTTTATATTTTCACAATTGTTAGACAAATATGTTAGGATAAAAACGGTGTCTGAATTGTAAAAATCGGTCAATATTTACTATTTATTTTCATATTTACAAAATGGGTCCCTTTTTTCCGGACACAGTGTATATATAAAACATTGTAATAATTTATAATGATATTTATGAATATTTTTGAGGTAGTGGGGAATATAAGCATATTATATCTCCGTTCCTCCCCTCAACACAAACTTTAGGGGAACAGTCTCCCTCTGTTTCCGCTCCCCCCCCCAGTATCCGCCCATGGCCAAGTGAAGAGCAAGGGACAAGTACAAAAGAAAAAGATGGACTAGAGAGATAGAGCAGTAGGGTACGTAGAGGATCAAAGGAGAGGAAAGGTGGGGTGTCGAAGAACTATAATGAAGGCGGAGACTGGGGAGGGAGGGAGGGAGGGAGGGAGGGAGAGGCCTAGCGACTTTGATCATAATTATTGTGCGATTTTTGCATCCATGGGCGTCCGCAGCGGGGCGCAAGGGGGCGCAAGTGCGCCCCCCTGGATTTTTCACATAAGCTTATTTGCAGAGAAATTTAGATTACTTTTTCGCATGCTGGGTTCCGTGACAGAGGATCGAGAAGGAGCCAGTGCAGAAGGTGCAAGCGTCGAAGGTGGAGTCATCGGTTGCTTTCGACAACCTATTTAGCCCCTCTGACAATTAGGCCTATATAAAAGTTTGCGCCCCCCTAGAAAAATTCCTGCGGACGCCCATGTTTGCATCATGAATTGTACGTAGGCTATAGGTCTACGCCTATATGCGAATTTACGGCACTAAATGTTTTAGTAGAATGTCAAAGAAAACCTCGAATCTTTTTATCTATAGGCCTGTGAAATCATAAAATTAATTAAATTTTAAAAAATTAATTATACCAATTAATCGCTAAACCATAAGCCAACAGGACACGAAGTTCCAATTTTTAAGAGTCGTCCATCAGGTAGGCGTAGCCTAAGTGAGCTTATAAGTCCTGAACTATACGGAACGAAAAGCCAATTCAAAATGCCTTTTTGGTGATGAAAATTGAAGTCACGCTACTCAATAGGTTAGACTACTGGTTATTACGGTTGTTAGTTGCGTTAGGCCATTGATTTTAATATCGTTTGTCTGGAATTTCCATCATATAATGCAGCTTTCAGACGCAAAGCAGTTTTAATTTAAGTCCGAACCCGAATTTAATTCCGGCTCGGACTTATGGTAGGCCTACACATAAATAAAAATGGGACACAATTCAATTTTTATGTAGGCCTACCATGTAATATATATATATATATACTTATAATAGTTAACCCATGTGCCGGTTATATACTGCTTGAAGCAACGTAATCGAGTTACTTTAAAATCCGATGAATTGTGAGATGCGTATTGCCCCAAATGTGCTCCGTGACTGCGGGAACTTGCGACCTAGTTAAGAAGCCATCTAGCGACTAGAGCTGGAACGCGTGACCCAGTTTCGAAGCCACCTGGCGGCGGGGTCCACGCAGTTTCAGCTTGTCTTGCAGAAACTGAACTTCTTTTCTCCAGACGTCTTCGGTGTTTTCGGGGTCTTCTCTGCCTCTGTCGTCGGAGCGGCTTCCTTCTCCTGTTCTGAAGCGGTGGCTGGTGTTTCCGGTGCCTGACCAGACTCAGCACTTGCTGCCTCCTCTGTGGCCACCGCCGCCGCGGTCTGACCCTCTTGAACGGATGACGACTGGGTCTCAGGAGAGCTCTGAGTAGCGGACTGGACCGCTGCGGTAGACTCTACAGGGTCCGTTGACTGTACGGCAGGAGTGGACTGTACCGGTTCCGGTTGAGTGGGTTGCTCCGCTTGAGTAGACGGTACCGGTTCAGTCGACGGTACAGGTTCTGTCGGTTGTACCGCGGCTTCTGCGGCGTGTACCTCAGCAGAGTCAGCCCCAACGGGGGTGGCTGCGGTCGACGGAACTGGTTGGCTGACTTCCGGAGCTTCAGAGGGCGTGCTTACTTTCTCGACCTCGGCGACTTCGATGACTGCTGCTTCTCGTTCAGCACCGGCCGATTCGGCCGGCACCACCGCGGCCACACGAACGTTAAGGTCATTGACCTCATCCGAAGGGTCAACTGGGGCAGCGTCGACCCCTGAAGCCACCACGACCAGTTGCTCGTTGTCGGCCATCTTGATGTGGATGAGACGGTAAAACGCCGGATCAGGAACGAAAGATTCTTCAGGCACCAATCGATTCGAAGTCGTTTCAGTTCAGTTGCAGCTTATCAATGTTATCATCTGTACAAAGGAATGCACGCCAGCGTGTTTTATATTTATATGGGCCACGTATACAACGAAATCATTTGCATATTTAGCTGGCTTAGAAAATGACGATGGCAAACGATCAATACACTAATAATAATAACAATAGCATCCTTCATCAGATAATAATTATCAGATAGCCTATACGGTCTACGGAGACCGTCGGAGAGGGGTAGCCCCACGCGGAAAATGTCGTTTATTGCGGCCTAGAACAGAGTCGGTCTGTCTAAAGATGATATAGCCATGCATTGAATACTACAGACATCTGTTAGGCTTGTGTCAAGGTGTGTGTGTGTGTGGGTGTGTGTGGGTGTGTGTGTATTTGTATATTGCATTGTATCTGACGATTCTGACCATTTATAAAGCGCTTCTCGCAGCAAGAGCCTTTCAGAAGCGCTCCCAGTACGTTCAACCCCGAGAAAAAGGCTTGTTTTTGACTAGTGATAGTCGAGGAAAGACTATGCCAGAGAGCATGACAGAGCGAACTGATGGGGAAGTGCATTCCATAGGGAGTATACTAGGCCTACCTATCGCCAATACACATACTATATATTTTAAGTCTATATGCACACTATTTTCTGTATACCGCCCGCGTATAGCCTACTATTATAGACCTTTAAAATCTGTCAATGAGGTCAGCTTCAACAACGGCGACAATGTTGACGACGACGACGACGACGATGATGAGACGGCGTAATTGCAGAACACGGGACCGCTAGTTTAGCGGTTTGGGTCAGGGTAAGCGTCGTGAGGGTCGGTTAGGGTCAGGATTATGGTCTCATCTGATCCTGTCTCATCTGATTCTCTGTCTCATCTGATCCTCCACCCTCCAATTCCCTGCCCAGACGACACCCGCCTTAGTAACTGTTCCGCCCCTATGATCCTACATGGTAACTCGACCCGGACCACCACGGACTACTCTCACGGACAACCCTTCTGACTCAACGGCGCTCGTGAATAAGGTGGTGCCCCTCGCTTGGCTATCGAGTAGCGCTTTAGAAATTTCGAGATTACGATTACGGTTAAGCGTCGTGAGGGTCGTTAAGGATCAGGTTATGCGTCGTGAGTGTCGATTAGGGTTAGTGTTAGGGTTAGTGTCGTCATTAGATACTATATACTATACAATACTAAAATCGCTAAAAGCTAGCGGTCCCGTGGTCTGCAATTACGCCGATGAGACTGTGATGAATTTTGGTGCGATGATGACAGAAATGATTAAGATGATGATGACGATGGCTAAAGAAAAATATTGTTGCGCCTTTTAAAGGGGTAAAACAATACAAATATATAAATGCGCAGATACGTACGTATACGATTGTACTATGTAGTCCTGTGTTCGACTGCCAGACACTGTAGTCACTATAGCTAGGCACAATATGAGAGCGTCTCTAGAACAGCTAGTAGACCTGTATGTAGCCTGCATGCATTTCATGCCCATCGGGCCGCGCAGTGTGCATCCTATGCCTATTTGATCACAGGCCTAAAATGCTAATCTTTTAGGCCTAGATGCACTGAGCGTTTTATAAACAATCGGTCTGTCATTTATGAAAACAGAGAATATATATATATATATATATATATATATATATATATATATATATATATATGCTATAGCTCCAGAGATCCGGACTCTATAGCTGAAAGCTCATATAAAATTATATGCACCTATATGTACTCACTGAATGACTGACTAATTGACTTGCCTACTTACTTATCAACTGACTAACTGGCTGATTTACTTACTTACTCATTACTTTACTGAGCGACCGGTTGACCGACGGGTGAACCTGACTTACTTACTGAATGACTGATTCGGTTACTTACTTACTTACTTACTTATTAACTGGCTAACCGCATGACTGACTGATTTGCTTCTATATTTACTTACTAACTTACACATCGACCTATAAATTGACTAACTAATTTATTTACGTACTTGCTTACTTAATTACCGACCGACTCTTCGACTGATTTACTTACTGACTCACTAATTGCCAGGTTTTTTTAACGTGCAGCTGTACACAAACTGTGCAGTTGTAAAAGCACTTCTGTACAGTAAAAATTGGCAAAAAAGGTCATTGTCCTCCGATTGGAAGTAATAATTTACAATGGAAAATGGCATGGCTGATGGGAAAGGAAAGGAGTTGTGCAGTTCTAAAAATTCCTTTAAAACAACCCTGCTAATTGCTTGGTACACAACCAGTGGCGGCGCCAGGATTTCAGTTTTGGGGGCTGAAGCCTCCCGGAGGAAATTTTCCATTTTCATCCGCCAAAATTTCTGACGACTTTTTTAGTCGCCCGGTTTCGAAAATCGTGGAAATATTTCAGTTTTGCCTGTAAAAAACCCGGATGGCCTTTTTTAGGGAGGCTTAGCCTTCTATAGGGGGACTTAGCCCCCTCCCTAGCCACCCCCGCCTAGCGCCGCCACTGTACACAACTAGGCCGACGTATGTGCATTGTGCATAGGCCAGTCGACGTATTTCACTGCTGGTCAGTAATTATGATGAATTAGTTGGAATATTAATAGGCTAAGAAGCGGTAAGCATATAAAAGGCTGCAGATCTAAGAAACATCTAGAGTAACAGGCTAATTAGGCTGCACCGGATATCATTGGGGTAATCGCCCAATTGCGCTCTAATCTTAATTAATTGACGATGTTCAGTTAAGTTTCACTGAAACCGACTGTGGGTCTATAGGCCTTCTCAGCCTACTGTAGGCCTACAGTCGCAATGCGAAGAGTTTCTACGAATGAGCAGAATAGGTTAATTATGTCAAAGGGTTAGTAAGGTGATTCGTATATGGCCTACCACAAGTGCAATACTGCGTTGTGTAACCCAAATGATATATAATAAGGCCTACTGTATGTACTGCGTAGCTTAACAGTATATATATATAGAAATTATAGATATATATATATATTATAATCGCTGTCCTGCTAAATGTACAGGGTGGGCAAAAACACTAAGGCTTTTGCCAATATCGTGGTCAGAGGCGAGAAATTTTGAATCAAATTTTACAAGTTTAAAGGCAATTCATATTCACGTAGACCGACAACATCTAAATTTAATAAAATCACTTTTTGCTACTTTTTGTTGCGTTATGCTTTTGATTGATCACAAAAACAGTGGTTGGACTCAATGAAAGAGATATAACTTGCGTTTGTTCTCTTATAAATATTTTTTGGAAATTTGGCCATTGTAGGCTACGTAAATATGAATTGCCTTTAAACCTGCAAAATTTGATTTTAAAATTCTTACTTTCGGTCAAGATATTGGCAAAAGACCTCAGGGACTCTTTTTTGACCACCCTGTCTATGTTGTACGCACGTGTGTAAAGGCTACATGTGGCTAGTTTAATATCATTCGGAAATTAGTAATTCGTTCGTTTCTTCTGTTGATTCGGTGTGACGCTGACTCACAGCTGGTGTCTGGTATTTCAAAGTTTACCCCGCAATCATTCTGGCTGCAGACCCTCAGCGGGTCGTTGGGGGGGGGGGAACAGAAGAGGGAGGCTGACCTCTGCGACCCTCGGCTACACGCAGGCTAATTATAACCTTTGTTAGTCATGAGATCATCACTCAGAGTACGGAGGAAAAAAGGGGATGGGTGCTGGGATTTTGTAACATATTAACATATGACTATTCATCCTTCTTTAATGTTTACTAGTGAGCTTATACTTACTACGATTATCCCATCTCCCAGATCTCCTTCCTAGTCCGAATGCATCATGTATGTATGTATGTATGTATGTATGTATGTATGTATGTATGTATGTATGTATGTATGTATGTATGTATGTATGTATGTATGTATGTATGTATGTATGTATGTATGTATGTATGTATGTATGTATGTATGTATGTATGTATGTATGTATGTATGTATGTAGGTACGTACGTACGTACGTACGTATGTATGTATGTATGTATGTATGTATGTACGTATGTATGTATGTATTGTATGTATGTATGTATATATATGTATGTATGTATGTATGTATGTATGTATGTATGTATGTATGTATGACATTGTATGTATGTGTGTGTCGCCCTCCTCCCTTATCCAGGCTTGGGACTGGCACTGGAAGAGAACAACCAGTGGCAGAAATGCATCTGGGCATCTATACAGCTCCTCAATAAACTTTTCTGAACACCTTCTGACCTCCTCAGTCTATGGCCGCCCGCAGCAACCTGTCAGTCTCTTAGATGCATGGGTTAGAACAATAAACTCGGAATATTCCACGCATGCACTTAAAATTAAACGATGGCACGACGGTGGCCTGAACGTACAGTTGAGTAATAATACGATTGATCCAGTTGAGTAACAAATAATGCGATGGGACCAGTTGAGTCACAATGATACACAATTATTAATAACTTCAATATTATGCCACTCAAGTTTCACGAATGTGATGAGCTATTAATTTATCATCCAACTATAATAGGTTACAATATACAGACAGAAATTTACCTTATGCCTTTCTTTATCTAGGTATATATATATATATATGCCTATGACAATATGCCGTGCAGTGAATAGCCTGCATGGAGCCACAATTCTAATTATAATGTAAATGTAATCGGATTTTATATAGCGGCCGTCTTTGGCCTCGACTCTGTTCTTTTTTTCAATGAATTTGATCCGGTGAGATCCTTCACCACCGCTCGCCCGTTTGAATGGACGCAACGCCACTTAGGTCCCCGTGCACGGACTGTGTTGGCCCGAGATTTTGAATATCTGAAATAGCCACCTTCGGGAAGCAAACCGCGGCCCTCACGTTCTCTATCAGAGTCGAGTACAGGCGCGCGGTCAGCGCTCTTACCGATGTAGCTAACTGGGTCAGTGTATAAATATAATTATAGTGTATAATATACCAAGTGGAACCTATTTAAAGTTTGGAGGTGCTCGATGATGCAGTGGTTAGCGACTTAGCGTTGTTGGAGAGGTAACAGAGGTTGGTGGTTCAAATCGCCAACAGGGCATAAATTTGCTGCTTCATCTGCACATACCTTAAGTAAGTACCCTTAACCAACTCAATTATAGCGAGTGCACTGATCGTGCACTGTCGGTGCGAAGATGAGACGGTGGAGGAGAGGACTGGCCAATGCTAAGAAAATAACGTCGCTTACACTTCATCATATCCATGGCTGTATCGGGGCTAGCGTACACACATACACACATACATACGTACGTACGTACGTACGTCGTACATACATACATACATACATACATACACGCATGCACGCACGCACGCACACACATACATACATACATAGCCTACATACATACATACACACACATACACACACATACATACAAACATACATACAGTCACACACACATGCACGCACGCACATATACAAGCATACATAGTCATACACATATACACACGCCATACATACATACATACATACATACATACACACACACATGCACACATACACATACATACATACACAAAGGAACGGCTCTTCTGAAGATTCTTAAAGTAGAGGTGAATGTAGGTCTAAATGT